>JABAEC010000055.1:53725-145087 GCA_013435705.1 Claviceps paspali | reverse complement strand
CCCCCCCCCCCCCCCCCCCCCCCCCCCCCCCCCCCCCCCCCCCCCCCCCCCCCCCCCCCCCCCCCCCCCCCCCCCCCCCCCCCCCCCCCCCCCAAGAAACGCGCAAAAGAAGGGAGAGTTGGCGGTTCATCTCAATTGATGTCATGGCTTTTTTTTTTTGTCAAAGCAGACGAGGAAGGGGGAGAACCTTGGGAAAGGGTTTTCTCGAGCAAGGCAAGGGGGGGAGGGGAAGGGACCACACGGTTGTCGAGAAGCACGAGCCCCGTGATGTGTATGTGTGTGTGCGCGCGCGCACTGGTGACACCATGGGCACATACATTGGACACATGTTGGAAACACGAGTGTGATGGACTGATTGTTCTTGCCTTGCTGTGCTCTGTGTTAGTACCGTGTACTGTGTTGTGTACTATGTACCATGTACCAGTACATACTAGTACTACAGTAAGTACTAAGTACTAGAAGAAAGAAGAAAGCGGGAGCCTAGAGCGGAGCAGAAGGCGTAGTTTGGTGATGAACGCGCACGGCCCTCACTTCAAAACGCGAACAAACATGCGGGCATCCTGGGCCCTGCTGCCCTTTTGCGGTGGTGGCGTGTGCCCTTTTTATTTTATTTTTATTTTTATTTTTATTTTTATTTTTATTTTATTTTTATTTTTCTTTACACAACGCACCTGATGCTACCTTGATGCATGGAGAGGAGAGCAACTACTACTAGTTACTATGTAGTAGCAGGTACTAGTAGTTGAGCCGGCTGGCTTGCGCATGACGCATGTCCATCCCGGGGCTTATGTTGAATGAGTGTCCAAAGACGACTGACTGACTGACTGACTGACTGACTGGGTTTTTTCTATCAATCGAATTGGGGGCGGCAAAAACGCAACCGTCCGTCGGCAGCGGTGAATGGAGCGGTAACGGCAGCAGCCCCAAGTCATGTTTCGAGGCAAGCTCTGAGATGACGACGGTCCGCACGCAGCCTTCGTCTGGCTCTCTCTCCCGGCCGGCTTCCTCCTCCTCCTCCTCCTCATCATCATCCATCCTCATCCTGTTGGGCATCACCACCTGGTTTGATCACAGTCACACACGGACGGCCGTGAGAGAAACCGCACGAGCAGACTAGATGAACCGCCGGACCTGGTCTTCCAGTCCTCGTTGCACGCCACGCACTCGGTAGCACCACTGCCCCAGATGCCCGTGTTGTATGACGGGGTGGCCTCTTGAACGAATGCTCCCCCCCCCCTTCTCTCTCTTTTTTTTTTTTTTTTTTTTTTTTATTTTTGCTCACTCGACGCAAGCAAGCAAGCTGCTGCTGTGCATCACCACGTCCCGGCCACCACGGCAGACACGAGTCCCCAGCAGCGGCGGCGACCCGCCATTGCATCTACCCAATGCTCGACTGACCTGCATTGTTTTTTTCTTTTTTTTCGAACCTGGTTTCACAGGTGCCGTAGCTAGAGAAGAAGAGTGACAAAGGAATTTTTTTAAATAAAAGAAGAAGAAGAAGATGAAGAAGAAGAGGAAGAAGAGGGGGGGCGGTTGGGGTTCGCTAACAACAGGCTTCCCGTCTTCCTTGTAGCGCACCCCTTCTCGCAACACATGGACAACAAACTACGCATGAAAATGCACGAGGTATTCCGGCTGTTCGTCATGTTCATCACTCCATTCATCCTGTGCTCGGCACCCCCCGAGGAACGGCGGATAAAGCTTGCGCGGCCGGACCAACCTCCCCCGGTTCAGGGTCTTGCCAGCAACCTTCTCTCCAAGTCTGTATGGGAAATGGATTTTCGAATCTCATCCCCGTCCGAAAAATCCGCCGCCGTCCTCCACTTCTTCCCCACAGCGGCTGCAGGAGCGGGCCTCCTTGGGGTTGGGCTGTGGGCTGTGGGACGCTGCAGGAGGGTGGGTATATACGTGACTGACTGACATACATATAGGTACATGATATATACAACAGTACATTAGACGTGTTTTGCGTCGCGGCATCCCTAGGAGACGCGCAATGACGCGCAATCCCCGTCCGTCCCGTGCCAAAGAGGACTTGGGCCTCTTTGTCGGCACATCATAGTCATCACGTCGGGACGGCACGAACCCTCCCGTCACCCAGCCCAGCTCACTCCAGCCCAAATCTTGCCTGCCTCTGCGTGAGACGTGCCCGCGATACCCCATGCGCCGTATACTTCGCAGCGTGAAAATACCATAGAGGGGGCTCTAGTTGGCTGGACAGCTAGTCGCCAACTGCCATGCAGACGACGAAGGCTATGACGACGTGAGTAGGTCTCATGAACTCGTGCCCTCTTGCCCCGCAACAGTTTTAGCGCTGCCGAGCCGGATCTATCCATCCACCTGTGAAGCTACATAGTAGGGGTGGTGGGTTACAAATGGAACGATTATAAGAAAAAGAAAAAGAAAAAGAAACAAAAAAAAAAAAAAAAAAAAAAAAAAAAAAAGACAGCGTCTCAACATGAATGATCCATGCAGCCAGTGTCGGGGGGCCAAAAGGAGCCGCCGACTGTTGGTCTCTTGACGTTTTTTTTCTTTACTTTTTCTCGTTGAATCATTTCGGTTTCTTCCTCTTCTTCTTCCTCTTCCTGGCCATTATCATTGTTTCTCGTCATTATTCAAATTTATCAGCCCATAGCACAGCACAAACAGCGCACCGGGACAAAACAGGCATGTCGAACCATGTAGCAGCCAAGGGACACGACATGTACGACAGGATATAACTTCATATCAATAAGACAGCGTTCAAGAGCATGTCGAACCAAGGGTGTGGCGAGAGTTGACAATAACCATGTTGGCCACTTCAGCTCGACATGTGGTGACTGGCTAATTTGATATTGACCGTCAGTCTCCTCTCTTGGGACATCATTTCGAGATGCGTCGTCTGCCTTGTCGGCTCCGCAACGGTGGTAGGCTGGGTGGTCATGCGGCGCAAAACGGGGCCCTGACCGTTGATGATAATGCCACATACTGTGATGAAGATATGCCAGAAGAGAGCGCTGGTTATGAGCCACCAGGCCGAAACAGGAGGAAAAGAGGAAAGGGGAAGGGGGGGGGGGGGGGTGAGCATCTTTCTCATGAGTCGTAGGTTGGGGAAAGAGGTGGAGAAAGAAAGAAGGGAAGGAGGGAGGGGGGCGTGCCGTCTGCTGCCTCCAGCCCAGTAAAAGTAAAAGTACGTACCTCATCGTTTCTTCCCGCCCCACCATGACAACCTCGTGCCCAGCTCCCCTCTTTCCTCCCGCTCTTTTATTTAATTTTTTTCTTCGTCGTTTTTCTTCAGCCATTCCTTATTGTCTTTGATAAGCTGGGACTTGTTGTTGACCGCCCCTCCCCTGTTCATGCCTGCCCGGGTAGCAGTGTAGTAGTTTGGTTTATTGGCTGCTGGATGCATGTTTTTTTTTTCTTCGCCAAGTCAACGAAAAAGGCTGAATTCTTTCTATTTATTTATTTATCTATTTTACTTATTTCTTCTTCTCTACATGGGCCCATCTTACTGTGTTGATGGCGATGGCGACGGCGGCGACCCGTGGGTGTAGGCACCGACGCGGGTGGTGGTGGGGGGGGGGGGGGGTGTGTGGTAAATCAATCGATTGTTGACGTTCTGATTTTCTTTCTTCTTTTCCTTTCTTTCTTTCTTTCTTTTTCAATCACCTTCCTTGAATCAGGCATTTTCATCCGATCGGGTAAGATACCTGCAGGCAGCTGGGCTGGCCTGATGTGACTTGGACGTCCAGTCTCTCGCGCACTCTCGCACCAGCTTTCCTCCTTCTCTGTGTTGAGTGATGCACAAAAGTACTTCTTGGTGTGTATAGTAACTTTGCAGCCTGCAGCTAGTGTTGTCAGCGGTACCTTTTTTTTTTTTTTTTTTTCTCTTTTTTTCTTTTTCTCCTTCCCTTTTCCACACGCATACACCGACCTTATTGCTCGGTAGCCATGTACCACAGTCTCGGTACTTGCACGCTCGTTGACTTGAAGATGCAGACGAGGCCGGTCCAACCAAGGGGACGCATGGTACCTGGTTGTATGCAAGGTGCGTTGAGTACCTGCCCTGTACCGATTTCTTGGCGTGGGCTACTGTGGCTAATGAGTCACTACTGAGTCACGACAGAATACTGTAGACGGCTAGCAAGTTAGCAACTTGCTAGCAAGGAAGGCACGCCCCCCCCCCCCCCCGGCCCCTGTCGCAGCCAGGCTCCACTGCGTCGGCTTTGTGCGTGTTCGCTCTTCTTGGACAGCTCCAGCTAGCTTCGTTGTATTATTTGTTTCCGCAGCTCCAGCTCCAGCTCCAGCTCCGGCCGCCAGCTCCGTCCTGCCACCTGCCAACTGCCTGCCCCAACGACGTCAAGCGCACTCGAAAAAAAAAAAAAGGCCGCGTGTCTGACCCATGTCCCCCTCCCCCAAGTCCCAGGGTTCCTTTCCTTCATCGTCTTGCCTCCGCCCAGAAACAAGCTTGCTTCGTGTCTCGTTGCCGCTTGACGGCAGCCAACGGCCTCTCCGTCGAGCATCTCACTGCTGGCGGCCAGTGCCAGGCCCGGGATGGGGGAATGGGGGAAGAGGGGGGGGGGAGGGGGGGGGGGGGGGCCGAGGGCCAGGCCGAGTAACGTCGATCCATCCGTCCGTCCGTCCATCCTCGCCTCGCCTGGCCTGACCTCGCCTCGTCTCGCGTCGAACCCAGGCACAGCGACAACGCTGCAGTAACAGCTTCAAGCCCACCGCGCTGCTCATGTCATCATCATAAGGCCGGCCCTGCGCGCCATCCTTGTCCCGCCAAGTCCTGGGTCGTCGTGACTTAAGCCCTTCTAACCTTCTCTCACACACCCCATGCCAGCCGGCCCTCGTCGTCTTGCCCTCGGCCACATGGATGATACTGGCCCTCGCCGGTCCATGCCTGCTGCCTCGTCACTCCCCCCCCCCCCTCGGCCTCTCGTCCCTTATGTGTCTGTGTTCCATGGCCTGTGCCTTGAACGCGCAAACATGGATCCGGGTCTAAACGGCAATGATATTAAACGCCCTCGCCTCGGCTCTTGGCCTGCCTTTTCTCCCGCTGGATCCTCTCTTCCCCATCCTCGTCCCGATCCATATCAACAGCAGCAGCTCCATCCGTCTCGGCCAAACGACCACATAGCCGGCCCTTCCTCAGCCCATCGTCACCACTCTCCCTTGCCTCTCCATCACACCGCTCTCACGAGCTCCGGTTCAGTTACTGCTTCCTCGACAGTGGCCGTACCTGGTCATGCGCAGTCTCATCATTCTGACATCGAACGAAGACATCTCGAACAGGATACGCTTGCCCCCATGCAAGACCACTTCCGGCATCCGGGCCCTCCTCCCCAGCAGCAGCAGCAGCAGCAGCAGCAGCAGCAACAGCAACAGCAATATCATCAAACCCAATCGTCCCCGCCGGTCATCTCACCCTACGTTCACCAATACCTCCCTCGCGGCTCGGGCGTCAAGCGTGAGTCTATCGACGAGGATTGGCGATCCAACTCGGCTGGTCATGCGCCCGATTCACTGCCTCATACCCCCCACATTGCGCCGGTCTCACATCACCACCACCACCACCATCATCATCCTCCTCCTGCTCCGCCACCACCGCTGCCTCTTGCTCACCATCAACCAGCCATCTCCTACTCCATCGAGGGCCAGCCAAGACAGATGGGTTACGAGAATGGTCCTCTGGTGCCCTCCATGTCGTCAGTCTTCCGTCCTGCGACGTACCAGCCTCCCGCGCCGATACAACATATCTCCTACGAGTCTCATTCCCATCTCAGTTCTCCCGCGTCAGAACAGCAGCAGTTCTACCCAAGCTGTCCTGTTCCACCTCCGCCGCCAGCAAAAAAGAAGAATACCAGGGCATCACAGGTACTACTAGGCAAACCTGCCTCTCTTGACTCCATCTTGTCAAACCTTTTTGCGACCACAGCCCCCCCCCCTTTTTTTTTTTTTTTCTCTCTCTCTCACTCGCTCGACCATGACGCAGCCCCGGTGCGCAAGAATGCATAGTTACTTCTTTACTAACACCCCAGCATAGGCCTGCGATCAATGCCGTGGGCTCAAGGCAAAGTGCGATGAGGCTAGACCATGTAAGACATGCAAGGAAAAGGGAACGGATTGCCACTACCGTGATCCAGTTCCCAAAGCGTATGTTTTTCTCCTCCCCTCACCCCCGGCAGAACATGTCAAGAATTCTTTTTCTCTGTTGTACCGTCCCACCCCGCCCCCCTCTCCTTCCAAACAAAGTATAGGCACATCAAAAACTTTCCTCGACTAACTTCTTTTTCTTTTCCTGCCCTTTCAAAAAGCACGGACAAGGCGCAGGCTGATATCCTCGAGGGACTCGGCACGGTACAGAGCAGTATCGGAAGCTTGCTGGATCATGTCCGGCGATTGGAGAATCACCTGGAGGATCGAATGAGCAAGTTGGAGTCGTATGTTAGCCAATGCAATGGCGGTCACATGAAGTCGGATGCCAGCGCGGATGAAGAGCTTCAGGTGATGCGCCGGTCCCACTTTCAAGCTGAATCCGAGAATCACTACTACAACGGAACTCCGCGCGAGTACCCAGACGGCATGACCCTGCGGCTCATGGCTGAAGATGAGCCGGAACAAGAACCCGGCGAGCCAGTCGCCCCCGGAGAACCTGCGATACCCATCAACCATACCACACTGGCTGGCCTGCTCTTGAAATGGCCCGTCATACGCGATCTTGTCAAGCCCCATTTGGAAACTGAAGGCATCCGGCATGTCACGGAGTATCCAATCAGTAACGAACAGAACAGAGGTGTGCTGATTGTCTACGGGCGCGGAGAAGACTCGCATCCCTCTCGCTTTCGACGGGATTTGTATCCAGATCACGGCCAGCTGGACTTGGCCGACGATTCATCCGACACGGCGACTTCCTCCCCCCTGGCTGCCGACTGGGGACATCTTGGCGGGTTGAGTCCCACGGACCAGTTCGTGGAATACAAGAGTGGTGTTCTGGCCAGCGACGGGAACCCCGATTTCAGCGAATACAAGGTTTGGAGCTATGTCCACAGTTTCCAGGAAAACATGCTCAACATGCACCCCATCATACAGCCCAAGATCCTGCGTCAATGGGTCCATCAATTTCTGGAATCACTGCCGCCGAAGTCGACCCGCTCGAAATTCCCCAAGACGTTGGCCACATCATTCGCCGTCAGCAGCGCCGCGCCAAACGACATGACGGGGGCAAAGCGGAAGAGATCACCCTGCGCCGACGGATTCGAGACGTCGCCGCCGCTAAGCGCCGCCAGGTCGGGCAGGCCGGAAAGAACGATACACAACGCTCTCATCCTGACCATACTGGCGCTCGGCAAGATTTGCCAGTATAGAGAGCGCGTTCCCGACGCCGTGCACCAGAGTGAAGTGACCCTGCGCGGCAGCCCCCTGACAAGGAACGGCCCGCCTCCATCGCCTGGTCAAGGCTCGCCCCCTGGCCTAACGTGTTCCTCTCAGTCTTCGGGACTGACCTCGCCCCGGGAACTAGATCGCGGGATCCAAAGCCGGCGAAGCTCGACGCAGGGGAGTGTAAGCGGCACGGCTCGATATGGTCTCGGCTTGAAGAAGAACTTTGAAGCGATTCCCGGGCTGGAATACTTTGCCCTCGCCACTGATATCTTGGGAAACCAAATCGGAGCGTACAAAAACATGAAGAACGTGTACGCGCTCATCTTTGCCGGGCTGTACTACGGGCAACTGGCTCGGCCGATGGAGAGCTTTGCCTTCATCCACCAGGCCGGCCACAAATTGCAGGTCATCATGAGGCCGAGTCTCGACAAGCTACGGCGCATCAAGGAAAATATGACCATGATCCAGGAGCCAAAATACAACCAGCTGGCTCTCGCGTTCTGGACGTGTCTGCAGTTGGAGAGGTAAGCGTGTGAGGAGGTTCGAAGAGAAAGAAAGAAGACCATGTTGGGGCTTTTGATGGGACTGACGATGGTGAATTTCTCGTGCTGACTGACTGACTTTTTGATTGCGCACAGCGACTTGATAGCAGAATTGCGGCTTCCTCCCTCGGGGCTTCTTTCGTATGAAGGCAACATGCCCCATCCAAACATGAGCATGCTCGAGGGTTTCGACCAAAAGGTACTGGACAGCTATCCAGCTCAGCTGTACCTCCGCACGCACTTGAATCGCATCCACCGCATGTTCTATGCGCCGGATAGCAAGGCAGACGGCGATTCGACAGAGCTAGACCCCAAGTTCAACAACGTGGGCTCCGTCGCCGATGCCGTGTCGGACATGCAATG
The DNA here is from genome assembly GCA_013435705.1 of Claviceps paspali. Classification (NCBI taxonomy): domain Eukaryota; kingdom Fungi; phylum Ascomycota; class Sordariomycetes; order Hypocreales; family Clavicipitaceae; genus Claviceps; species Claviceps paspali. The sequence goes on along the minus strand of JABAEC010000055.1, from coordinate 136,817 downwards.
GGTGGCCAAGAGCTTTGCATTCAGAGAGGATGATCCGCCGGCTCAGGATCTCCTCTCGGCAAGGCTGCGCGCCAAATACTGGGGGGCGCAAGTCATCACGTATCGGCCGTTCATCCGTCAGATACTGCAATGGTCAGACTCGCTGCAGAATCATCCAACGAGCCCCGGTGAATATGCAGTATCCGAGTTCCGCCAGGGGGTGACGGCGCCCGTCATTGACCCGTCAGCCCGGTCTCCTACGGAGATTTCAGACATGGTCAAGGAATACGCAAAACGAGGCATCAAAGCTTTGCTCGAAAGCACGCAGGCATTTCACAATCTGGGACCCGAGCGGCCCATCATAACAAATGTCTTTGGGACAGCACATGCGTACGTGATGTGGAAAAATTTTTATCCTTTCCAGACGTTGTATACGAAGCAGAATAAGAATACTAATCAATGCGGTTCTCTCTCTCTCTCTCTCTCTCTCTCTCTCTCTCTCTCTCTCTCTCTCTCTCTCTCTCTCTCTCTCTCTCTCTAGACAATGGGGAAATTTATTGGTTCTCTCAGCCTGTTCTCAAAACAACGTGTTGCGAGAATGGGTACCTATGGATCTGCTGGAGGTCTTGTTTGCGCGGACCATCGACTTTCTCAGGCAATCGAGCACGCTCACGGGTTCTCTGAGAACCGACATGCATATTCTCGAAGGCATATCAAGAGACTTGTTTGGGCGCGAGTCTGTCAGGATGACGGGAAGTTTCTCGGGTAGCACCAGTCTGCATACTACGCCTCATGTTGCCATGATGGCACCATCGCCAGACATACCCAGCGCCATGTAATTTCGACACGGGGGGGGTGTGCCCTTTTTTTTTTCTTTCTTTCTTTCTTTCTTTCTTTTTTTTTTGGTCTTCTTTTCTTCTTTTCTTCCTTTATTTTTTTTGCTTTTCATTTCTTCTTTCTTCCACTTTCTATTCTTCTTTTGTACTACTACCTCTGCTGCTACTTCTGCTATTGCTACATACTATCAACTTGCACTTACTATTGATTTACAACTGCTACTGCATTTACACACCGACATGCTTGGTATTCAGGCCAGCACAAGCCCCTCTCATCATCGCCTGCCCATCTTTGCCACCGCCTCGCTGGCTGGAAGCCTCTGCGACAAGAAACGACCAAGTAAAAGACAACATGGCGCAGTCGTATTGCTGCATCCAGTTGCCTGCGGTCGGAGACAGGCACATGGTTGTAAGTGGATGCTGAAGTGTATAGTGAGTAGTAAGTTGTGACTAGTAGTAAGTACTGGGATTCGGCTGAGGTCTACTTTTTTTTTTCTTTTTTTTTTTCCTTCTTTTATTCTTTTCTTTTCCTTTTTTTTTTTCTTTTCTTTCTTGTTTTCCTTTCTTTTTTTTTTTTTTTGCCCCATGTTCGTTCGCGACGGCCTGGTTGTCGCGTGGGACTCTTTTTTGTGGGTTGATGCAATTTTGGATGTGTAGAACTGCATGACAAGGTTGTTTGTGATATATACACTGATGGGGCATTCATATTTGTGGAGGGGGAAAAAAAAAACGACTCAGTTCTTTTCTACACAGGGTTGGTTCATCTTTAATTCCCATCTGGGTGTCGGGCTATGGTTGCAACGATTTGGTTTGATATAGCTGGAACGGGAACCCTGCTGAGGGTGGGAGCACGGAGGTCGAGACATGGATCAGGCGGGGGGGGATGGGTGATACTGTAATGCATTATAGACAGCAGGCGTATGGAGCTTAATTTGACAAGTCTCTCTCATCTGATGTTTGGACCGGGGGTGGGTGATGACGGTCAGGTCCCTTTTTGGGTTTTGCTTTTTTTCTTCTTCTTTTTCTTTCTATTCTATCGAGCAGGGGCACTTGGTCGATGCAGGCGTGCTGTAGTAATGCGTGCGTGCGTGCTATAGTGACGCAGGGCTGAGGTATAGTGATTTCTTTTTTTAACCATGGCGATTCATGAGCCGACCCATTCGTGGGTGTGCGTGATGTGTGTTTGTGCACGTACTACGTAGGTAGATGATGTTGATACTGACGAGGGTAAACGGGCTTTTCAGCGTGCTGTGTTTTGGGATGTCCTAGGCCTTCACGTGGGTTCGTTGACGAAAAGTCGTCTTTTTTGTCTTTTTCTTCTTTTCTTCTTTCTTTTTTTTCTTTTACCCACCCCACCCCACCCCCTTGCCCTTCCCCCCACCCACCTCCCTCTCTCTCCACCTCTCTCTGCCGCTTTTTTCTTTTCTCTTTCTCCATCTCCCCACTCACCCACCCACGCCCCCCCTTCTTAACATCACCACTTATAATATTACCATCCTTCTCTATTGTATAGCTGTGCCTGCTTGTCTCGTTTTTTTTTTTTTTTTTCCCTTTTCTTTTTACGCACTGAATTCGCCGTTGTGGGCATGATGGAGAGGGAGCGAGTCGACTTTAGCCGAACTTTTCGTGTGGATGGAAGGTGGAAGGTGGTTACGTTGGACGGTGATGACGAGCAGAATAGCCCCCCTCACGTATGGAATTTTGATCATGGGGGAGGGGGAGGGGATATAGATTGCTGGAGGAGATGGCCTATCACCGGTGGTAGTAAATCACGTATTGTTTTTTTTCTTGCGCGGGGGGGGGGGGGCCAACGAGGCATGTACTGCTACTCGAAGCCTTTGCATTCTACTACATGGTACATGGTACGTACTACTTGCTAGCATTCACCATTCACGCACAGGGTCGCTGTCGCTGTGTGGCTTGCGGATGTAACTACTAATGTGGCGCTTCCCGCACGGCCACAACAGGCTGAGGCTGGGGCCAGACAGCGTGGTCCGACCGGATCTTCATCTCTCTCTCTCTCTCTGTGTGCCTCCTCGCGTCCGTTCTTTTTTTTTTTTTTTTTTTTCTCACCATGTGTTGGTCTTGGGGAAAGCGAAGCCGTCCGCCAAGCGACACCTCCAAGAAGACAAGACGCAGATGACCGGATAAGATTGGCGCGAATAAATGCGCTGAAACGGATCCTCCCCCCTCCCAGCCCCGTTGATCGGCGACGAATCAGAGCGCCGCCGGATGACGCCGTTGCGACGCCGCGGCACAACAGGCAGCCTGCCGGCGCTAGCCAGAAGAAGGATGAAAATGCCTCCGCGTGAACTCACTCTGTCTTCTATTTGAGAAAAACAAACACCCAGAAAAAAAAAAAAAAAAAAAAAAAAAGGGGGGGGGGGGGGGGGTAGGGGTGGACAGAAAATTGCATAAAGGGAAAAAATAACAAAAAAAAAAAACGAAAATACACACACACACACACACACACATACACACACACATACACACACACATCTACATACACACACCAAAAAAAATAAAAAGGAGGCCAAGAGGCAACAACGGAAGAAAAAAGCCACCTCAGCACAACCCTCCTTCAGCTTTCCCGCTGCACGCCACCGTCGCTGCGGGCGCCTACGCGGATGCGCCGCCAATCACGGCCCGCCTAGCCCCCGCCACCCGGATGCCGTGTTGCTATTCCTGTAACACGCTCCCCCCCCCCCTGGTACCTGTACCAAGCATGAACGGCCAACCCGTCTCCTGAGCCATCCCATTTTCCTTTCCAAGGGGAAAACAAAAACAAAAAAAAAAAAAAACTTCTCTCCCCTCCCCCCTCTCTCTCCCGCCATCCCCCTCTCCCTCTTTAACAACCCCCCCCCCCCCCCCCTTTTTTTTTGTTTTGTTTACTCACCCATCTCGCGCGCACCTTACCTTATCCAAAGACATAAACAACATCACAAACACTTGATTAAGAATAACAAAATTAAAGAGAGAAAGAAAAAAGGAGAGCAAGAAAAAGAAAAAAAGAAGAGAGAAAAGCCCGCCATGTTGAAGCCGGCGCATCTCGTCCTCGTCCTCTCCGCAGCGTGGGCGTCGAGAGCCCTCCCCTCGGGAAGCTCCTGCTCCGGTTCACCGTCGGGGCCGACGCTCCCGCAAATCGAAGGCGGTACGTAATCTTATCTACGCGCGCCTTGGAAAGAAAAAAGAAAATACAATACAATACAATACAATACATGACTCACATGAAACCCCCCCCCCCCCCCTGGAAAAAAAAAAAAAAAACAGCCAGCAACCTACCCCAACCGCCGGCGGGATCCCATCTCCTCCACATAGCGCTCGGGTTCGGCCTCCAGAACTACACGTGCGCCAGCCGCGGGGCGGCCCCCTCCTCTCAGGGCGCCCTCGCCATGCTCTACGACATCACGGCCCTGTACCCCGGGGGGGGACGCGGGGCCGGCGCCCTCTCCCCCGCCGACTGGGCCGGCCTGCCCGCCCGGGCGCTCTGGTCGCACCCCGTGCCCCTCAACCTCGACTACACCTACTCGCCCGACCGCGTCGACCCCGGCTCCCCCGGCGCCTCGCCGACCCGGCCCTTCCCGCCCGACGGCCCCCTCTCCGTATGGGGAACCCGCCCCCTGCCCTTCCTGGGCCACCACCTCTTCAGCGCCGACGGCGTGCCCGAGTTCGTCCTCGCCGGCGTCGAGCCCCCCCTCCTCTGCGACAAGCTGGCCGCCGTGGACGCCCCCCGCGCCGCGGACAGGGGGCCCCAGGGGACCGGCGCCGTTCCCTGGCTGCAGCTCCGCGCCAGACACCCCCGCGTCAAGTACGTCTACCGCGTCTCGACCTCGGGTGGCGCCAGTCGTGGCTGCGCCAACGCCGCAGGACAGGACAGCACCCCTTACGCAGCCATGTACTGGTTCTTTGGGTAGATGGAGGGACCTCTTTCTTGCTTTCTTGTTCCACCCGTCTCTTTTGGACTGATTTTTCCGTCTTTTTTTTTTCTTTTTCAAGAGTCTTGCCCATTAATCTTCTTACCATCACTTCCAAAACAGTTTTTCTATTCTTTTTTTTTTCTTCGTCCTCTTTTCCACTAAAATGTCGGCTGGCGTGTTACCCATTAACATTCTTACCATTTCCTTTCAAACAGTTTTTTATTTTATTTTCCTTTTTTGTCTTCTATTTTCTCCAAAAATGTTGGCCTGTTTGTTCCCCCATTTAACCTTTCTCACCATTTCCTGCAAACAATATGTCTATTTTCTTTTCTTTTTCCTTTCCTTTCTTTTTTTTTTAAAAAAAAAACAAAACAAAACAAAACAGTTGACCGGTTCCCTATTGTCTTTTTTTCTTATTTATCCGCCTCTCCCAAATTAGCTTTTCTTCCCCTTTGCGTATCTATATTTATATATATTGGTATTTCTCTTTTTTGCCAAGTACATACATACATATGTCGCACCTGGTTGTCCCCCCACAGTTCCGGTTGGTTCTCCCACTTTGCACAGGGCGCATAGGATAGAATTGTCTTGTTCGTTATGTTTTTATCTTTTATTCTTGAATCCATCCTCTCCAACTCATCCTCAATCTATCCATCCATACAAAAGAAAAACATCCCACCCATCTTTCATTCTAGAATCCATCCTTTTGAATCCATCTTCTTCAATCCATCCATCCATACAAAAAAAAAAACACCCCACCCACCCCGTACATCAAAATCTCCCCCCCCGACGTAGAACATTTCCCATCCATCCATCCTCCAAGCTCCCCCCCAGCATACGTGCAAACAACTCCCACAAAAGACGTAGAAGGAATATCATGTGCATGATGATTCATGGCCACGATTCCATCATTTCACTCCTTGACCCTTCACGTCATGCCCGCATGAGGCTGCCATCTCTCGGACCTTTCATCTCAAGCCGGCTCAGCGCGTTTTGTAAAAGATCCGTCTATTCATCTCCACTACGTCTTCAACACCAGTTGCTCTCCAAGGCCCTTTCCTCATCCCATATGCTTCATCTGATTGCCGCACTTGACGCTGACGCTGAAAACCATACCTCGTAGCCCAACAATAACCCATGGTGCAACCACCGGTGGTTGCCGGCAAGTACTCGCGTCGAGGAGTAGTCAGTCAACCTCCTGGACCCTGGGAGCCAAGAGATTCAATTCATTCACTGTCACCATGTCTCATCGAGTTTTTGCTTACTGCTACATAACAATCAATTACCCTGCCTGCCAATCTATTTACACTGCTTCTTGGCTTTCCAAAAAAAAAAGTAAAAAAAAAGTCATGGCCAGGATGTCGTCCATTGTCTGTATCCATCTCTTTTGTTACTCCTGCTGCACTCATCTTCTCGAAGCATCCAGACCTGCCTGGAGATCCTGTTCTAGGCCATTACCATGAGAAACATGCTCTTGAGGTCGGGGGTCTTCTGCTGTCCACTGTCCGCCTGCCTGAGGCATGGGTACCTGTCCTGCGGCGCCGGGTTGACCTTGTCCCGCCACGGATTCTGAGCCGGGAACAGTTCGTACCAATTGACGGAAGCGCATGACCTCGTCAACAATCACCCGGCGCATCTCGACGACTTCGTCAATAACCTCAAAGTCAAAGTTGAATGTCGTGGGACACTTGGGTTCATCCGAGGGATCGTGCCAGACGTGCAGGTACGGATGCTCCAGAGCCTGCTCCACGCCAATGCGTGAAGAAGGATCGAAAGCCAGCATCTTGTCGAGAAGGTCCAGGGCGTCCGGGTTGGCTTGGGGAAACAGACTGGAGAAGGACTTCTTGGGCATATAGGGCAGATTACGGACGTACTCCTGAGCACGAGGCGAGCCGATCCGCGACATGGTTTCCTCGCTGGGAGTGCCAAGGACGTGAAGAATCTGGTTCAACTGGTCGACGTAGTCTCGACCTTTGAAGAAGGGTCGACCACCCAGAAGCTCCGCAAGAATACATCCGACAGACCAGACATCAACTTTGTTGGACAAGAGTTTGTTAGAAAGAGAGAAAGAGAGAAAGAGAGAAAGAGAGAAAGAGAGAAAGAGAGAAAGAGAGAAAGGGAGAAAGGGAGAGAAAAAGAGAGAGAGAGAGAGAGAAATAAAACCAAGCCGCTTGCCTCCGAAAGAAGGAAGGGGATCAGGGTTGGGGTTGACTCTGGTGCTCTTCTTTCAACGTACTGGCCTTGGTATAGCTTTGGAAGCTAAGCATGATCTCTGGGGCTCGATACCACCTAGTAGCAACGTATTCTGTCATGAACCCAGCATTCTCTTCAGGGTCCACCGAGAAACCGCGCGCGAGACCGAAATCGCAGATTTTGAGTTCGCAATCGGCGTTGACCAGCAAGTTGCCTGGCTTCAAATCGCGGTGCAACACATTGGCGGAGTGGATATACTTGAGACCGCACAAGATCTGGTAAATGAAAGATTGGAAATGAGCGTCTGTTAATGACTGGCCAGATCTGATAATGGCAGCCAGATCGCATTCCATCAATTCTGCATCGGTTGGGTTTTCAGGCGTCAGCATAAACGTCATGGTCCAATACGAGCAAGCAGGAAACGAATAATTCTGAACACGAACCCTCGTAAAGATATGTCTCGTTGAACACGTCAGGGCGAGGAATATCCATGTCATATAGACATGTAATCTGGTGTATTCGAGTTTTCTCCGTCAGCCGATTGTGGCCCCCTCGATCAACGGGCTTTTTTTTTGAACCAGTTTGGGGGGGGGGGGGGTTGTTTGGTGGTGGTGGTAGTGGCGGCAGCTGGCGGGGGAGGAGATGCTTACGTTGCGATGACCTCGAAAGTGCTGTAGCAGCTTTATCTCGCGCAAAGCACGCTTGGCGAGAATCTTTTTACTAAAAACATTGGTGACTTTCTTGATGGCAACGCCCTCGTTCGTCTGGTTGTTGATCGCAGCGCTGTGTGCAGAGAGAACGTCTGCCATTAGCCATGCCTTCTTCTTCCACTCAGAGAGAAGAAAAAAAAAAAAAGCGTCATGGGCATTGCATTCGAGCAGCGGGGTAAATGGGTCTTTCAGAATTCATGAAGCACCCTCGAGCGTGCAGAGGGGACGTACCAGACAATACCGTAGGCGCCCTGTCCAAGCTCCTTTGTGACAGTATATCTCTCGTCGACGATAAAGTCTTGGTTGAAGACCTTGAAGATCTTTCGCCCTTGAAGGTCTGCCATGGCTGCGTGCGAAAGGGCGCAGAGCGAGCTGCGCGTTTGGCTTCAGCTGGTTTTTCGGTGTCGAGGTCTCTGTCCGTGAACGTGACTGAAGTCCTGAAATAGCAAGACGACGCCGAGCTAACAATACGTCGGTCGTGGTCCTGACGCCTGGGGCAAATAAACAAGAGTCGGTGGAAAAGGTCGGGTTAAATGGGTGTCAGGCGAGTGACGAGGCGTTAGACGGCACCCTGAGCAATAGAGTGCAGCTTTGCCAAGGGAGCGAGCATGCACTAACTTGTCTGTCGTCACGCAAGATGTGACTGAACGGGATGAAACAATGCTTGGGAGCGGGGACAGCCACCAGTAGCCGAGCAGCTCAGGCCCAGCCAGGTTACGAGCCGTCGTCGTCGTCGAGTCGGGGTTGGGCGATGAGCGATGGGCGACGGATTACGGATGATGGATGGATAATGGATAACGGATCATGCGAAAATCGATAATAAATAATGGATAATGAATAACGGATTGAACAGACGATGAATCTATGATGGATTATCAATAATACGAACCATGGATTATGAATGCCGTGGCCAGGACGGGTGGATTGGATGGTGACAGAGATGGAGACGGATCCCAACAAGCTTGATAAAGCTCGAGTTGCTGCGAGCCTTTCTACCCCCTCTTTTCTTCTCTGGCCAGTCAACGTCGCTCCTCGCCCTTCGCCCCTGCCTTTCTCGAAGCGCGCGCCTTTCCTTCCCCCCATCGACGCTCGCACCAATGAGCGCGGACATTCAGTGCACATCTGCAGGGCATCAAGATCCCATTGCCGTAAAGGAAAAAAAAAAAAAAATGAAAAGAAACACGTGGGGGTCTGACGACTACACCGCAATGTGTGGACAAGCAAAGTGTACATACTAATACTACTTACTACATACATAGTATCTGGTCGTTTTCCATGTGCAGCTTGCTGTTCAGTTCACCCGACGTTGCTCCACTTCCTCCAAACTTCGAGTTTCGCCCCTCCTCGCCCCTCCGTCCCCCCTTGTGCCTGCGCCGTCGCCAATGACCATTCGCCGATGGGGAGCCCAGCCCTACCAATTCTGGCGACAGAAACATGCGCACAGACATGAAGTGCGCTTCTAGCTTTTAGCTTCTCAAGGTCGTCAAATGCCTTTCGGACCGCGTTTTGGCATCCCAGACACTTCTGCCAGGTTTTGCCAGGTATTTTTTTTGCGCGTGGGCGCGTGGGCGCGTGGGCGCGTGGGGGGGGGGGAGAGGGGGGCAAGCAGTTTTTGGGCAAGCAGTTTTTGGTAAACCTCCACTCTCTACCCCCGAATCCATGCCAAAATACTAGCGAACGTTTGGTAAAAAAAAAAATACCACCAACCAAGTACTAACAAATCTACTAGTATGTAGCTCCGAACGGAGCACAAAGATCCGCCACGTGTTGGCCCTTCGGTATCAGGCTGGTCAAAAAAAAAAAAAAAAACACCCCTCCACAAATACATAGCGTCCTCCCACTTACCCACAGAAATCTACTTCTCCACTACCTCGTTAAGAAAATTCCTAGCAAACCGGTTGCACTGCTTGAACGCCTTCTCGAAACCATCTCTGCCACCGTAGTATGGATCCCCCACGACTTCCGGCTTCCCCGTGCCGCTAAACTCTCCAAACAGCATCACTTTGGCCTTGCCTCCCTTCTGCAGCGCCTGCAGGTCTGAGAGATTTGATTTGTCCATGGCAAACACGTAGTCAAAGGTTTCGAAATCGCTCGTCTCGACCTACGATATCGAAATGAGCTCATCAGCGACTGTTCTTATCCCCTTTTGTCTGCGCGTGCCGCTGCCTCCTGTCCCCCCGCACCCCAAAACAGACTTACACGCCGAGCGCTGTGCTTGTAACCTGTGATGCCGTTGTCCTCGAGGGTAGAAAGTGTCCTGGAGTCCGGCTCTTCGCCGACGTGGTACGCACCTGCGAGAGCGAAGCTGGTTCAGTTTGTGTGCAAGCAACTGGGCTGTTCGCTTCCCCCCCCCCCCCCCCGGCGCAGTTTAGAGTTCTCATGATGGGGCGATTTAATTCGTCTTACCTGTACCGCACGAGTCTATCTTGCCAATTTTTCCCTTGTACTGCGGCTGCTTGGCGAGGTTCTGGAAAATGCCCTCTGCCATGGTCGATCGGCAGATGTTGCCCAGGCAGACGAAGAGGACGGACACAGGCTCCGCCATCTTTTCGATGTTGGGCAACGAATAGACAACTGCAACGGGGCTGTGAAAAAAAAAATGAAAAAAGTAACAAAAATACCACTGACTTGACTCGCCTTCTCTCTTGTTCTGTGATTTCTACAAGATACCGCCTCGGCAATGACAGAGTGTTACCTTGTTTATTTATGAAGCGCCTGTTTCGAAAACGACAGATATGAAGAAAGGGGAGATTAGCTTCTGTCGTTGTGTGTGTGCGTGTGTATGTGTCATGAGGTCATGAGTGGTCCAGGCTTACACAACCAGACCCACATCCCTCATCAACCTCATACTACTACTAGTAGTTGTGCCGTACTTTCTTTTTGAATACAATTCGCACATCTATTCCTCTTGTGAAGACGCCATGAAAGATGCATTTTCCGGCATTCCTTCATGATTCCCAACAGCGGATATCATGCCAGCCTCGAACCATCTTAGCTGAATGGTGTTTATTGTCTTCACGTCGCGTCTTACTCATACACAATAAATTGGGCACAAGTCTTTGATTTACTTCGACTGGTTGTCTGTATACAGATGTATGATGTACTTGATTTTTTTTCCTACGTGACCTGATTTCCTACAATCACCTCCAGTAACTTGTGAGAGCGAGCACCAGTCGTATGGCTTTCGCGGTTGTCGCAAATTCTCTTCGTGTTCATGGTTCCGCTCGACATCCCCAACCCAGATGGGGGGGTAGATATATAAAAAAAGGCGAAGATAAAGACAACAATGCGCCTTGCTAAAGAGATGATGTTGTACAGTAGGGATACATTGCCCGCCGTCAAAAGAATGCTGTCGTTGATATGCAGGTGGAAAAATCGCTCGCGACAAGTGACCAGGCTCACCATGTAAAAGAATATACAGGATTGCCTCATTCAACCACCAAGCGTCTGCCGCTGCCGTTCTCTCCGCAGCGTCTCCAAAACTCCCATTACACCGTTGTTGCGAATTCGCTCCAGAACCAGACGCATGCCGTCACGGCTCTTGCCGAGCTGATCGAGCGTCTTGGTAGAAGCGATGCTCTCGATGCTCCGCTGAATGCCTTTAGTGCCCCAACCACCGATGATGCCGGAGATGAGACCACCCTCTTGCTGGGCTTGTCCAAGTTTTCCCCTGAGCTTTTCGCCCAACCTCGACCGGAATATCACAGACGTCGTCACGTCGGTCTGGCTCGCCATGTTCTCTGCTGGAATTTTGAAGTTCTGCTGCTCAATCACGGACAAGACGCCGGTGAAATTGAGATTCTGGCTCTCTGTCTGCATCCAACCCTCTTTGATGTCGACCACACTCGTCTCCAAGATATAGGAAGCCTTGTCGCCACCATTGCCGCCCGTGACACTACCGGGAAGCAGCTTGAAAACCGCACCTGGCATGCGACTCTTCTTCAAGTGAATTCTGGTGGTGTGTAGCCGCTGCGTCTCGGGGTCGACATAGCTGGAGATGGTGTCGGTGCTCAGCACGTGAGAAGCGAAGGGATTGAGCTGAGGAGAGGAGTAGCGGAGGAAGTAGGCCAGAGTGACGGTGGGAAACGGGTGAGAGTATTGGTGGGCGGTAGTGTGCGTGAGAACCATTGTCACTGGCGCGAAGAATGGACGACCGGGAAGTGGTATGGAACTGCCAGCGTAGTCGGTTGTGGAGATGTTTTTTGTTCGAGTTCGACGTGTACGTTTGTTGCTGAGTGCCGGCCCTCGAGCTCAATCGGAAATGGCAGAATTGTTCATCGACCACAGCAAACCTCGGTGCCCAGCAGGTGGCACCCTTAAGTAAGCTGCAACCAGAGTCGTACGTGGTGGATGAGACTCTCAGTCCGGCAAGACTTGCTGCAACGCTGTGCTGTGCAAGTATGCGACGAGGCCAGGTTGATGGCGGAGGATGGAGAGGAGAAAAGGGGAGGCACGAGGAAGAAGTGGTCGAGGATGGCCTTGCCACAACGGAAGGCATCGAACGATGGAGATGCCAGTGGGCTCACACGACGCCACATGGACAGACAGCTGATTGGCTGTGAAAGCGGGGAAATCTGCAAGAGAAGGCGCGACACGTGATTTCTTTGCCCCTCCTCTCATGGAGAATGACCAATCCAACGATCCAACAGCCCATGGCCTGACCTGATGAAGGGCTCGTCTTCTGAAAAGGGCGCGCGAGGAGTTGGACGCAACAACGCAAGTGATGATGCCCACATTGCGCCACTACGTCCATGCATGCTGACTGAAACACGAGGATGAACGCAGGCTGTGATCCTGTTATGGAAACAAGCACAGGGCGAACCAAAAGAGACTCGGTGACAGTAGAGACCAGCCATCATTCCAAAGGCCATGTATTGGATCATGCCACCTTCAAACCCTACCCACCCTCCGCGATTGATTGAGGTAACCCATGCGGCTTCTCGTCAACCCCAGATCGAAACGTGCTGCGCAGGGAAGCGTCATGAAGCCTCGAAGGAGCGGTTTGCCCGTTGCGGTACTGCAATTCGCAATTCCGCGTTGACCGCCGCCCAGGGTTGATTAATTATCTCATTGTTCCATCTGCAGCCATGCCGGGTCCAGGATTGACGCCGGCTCCGGTTATCGGCAGTGTCCCCCCCCCCCCTCCCCCTTCCCTCCTCACCCCTCGCCAAAGCCGTCTCCAATGCAGATCCAGGCACAAACTTCAATACGCAGATTGTGAACCCACACGTGCGCTCACAGCAAAAAAAAAAAAAAAAAAAAAAAAAAGCCTCAAAGCTTCCGTTGACTGCGCCAGAGAAGAAGAAAAAAGTCCCTCTTCGACCGCTCTCGCCGCTCTCCACACAGCGACCCACGATCTATCCTTCCGTCTCAACCACAGTCCAAGTCCATGGAGTCATTCGTCATCCGGACGCCCTGCTCCAGCGCCAACATCGGCCCGGGCTTCGATGTCATCGGCCTCGCTCTGACCATCTATCTGGAGCTGCACGTCACCATCGACCGCGCCAAGACCCCCTCTCAACGGCCGCTCAACTGTCAAATCACCTATGAGGGCCAAGGCCAGGACACCGACGACATCAGCCTCGACCCGCAGAGCAATCTGATCACAAAGGTTGCGCTCTATGTGCTGAGATGTCATGGCCAGCGCGCATTTCCGGCCGAGACGCATGTCCACATCAAGAATCCCATTCCCCTGGGGCGCGGCCTGGGCAGCTCCGGTGCCGCCGTGGTGGCTGGCGTGATGCTGGGCAAGGAGGTTGGCGGACTGAAGGAGTTGGATCTGGATCGGCTGTTTGACTATTGCCTCATGATAGGTAGGTTTTTCTTTCTTTCTTTCTTTCTTTCTTTCTTTCTTTCTTTCTTTCTTTCTTCTTCTAATCCCGGCTACTACAAAAAGTGAGTGGTTGGTGCTGACGAACCACAGAAAGACATCCGGACAATGTCGGCGCCGCTTTGTTCGGCGGCTTCGTCGGAACCTACCTTATGCCGTTGAATCCCGAAGACACAGCGCGAATCGAGATTCCCCTATCGGAAGTCCTGCCGTCGCCTGCGGGTGGTGTCGACACCGGCAAGACACCCCCTTTGCCGCCAGTCGGCATCGGTCATCACATCAAATTCCACTGGGCAAAGGAGATCAAGGCCATCGCCATCATCCCCGACTTTATCGTGCCCACGGCCTCGGCTCGTGCCGTGCTCCCGGAACTGTACCCTCGTGCGGATGTGGTAAGTGCCCTCGGGAGATACTAAGCTTCGAGATGACTGACTCTCTGCTGACTGTTCGTGACGCAGACATTCAACCTGCAAAGAATTGCTCTACTGCCTGTCGCGCTCGGCCAATCGCCGCCGAACCCGGAGCTCATTCACCTCGCCATGCAGGACAAGATCCACCAGCCATACCGGCAGACCCTGATACCAGGCCTGACGGAAGTAGTCGAGTCCATGTCACCCACGGTCCAGCCCGGCTTTCTGGGAGTGTGCCTGTCTGGAGCCGGGCCGACGATCCTCGCCCTCGCAACCAGCAACTTTGAAGAGATTGCCAACAGGATTATTGCCACGCTGCGCAAGTACAATGAGAAGAAGGACCTTGCTTGCGAGTGGCGGGTTCTGGAGCCTGCGGAGGGTACGCACGTCGTTCGATAGCTGGTGTAACGCCGGGGGGACGGGGGAGAGGGTTGTAAATATTTCTGTCAAGGGATGAAAAAGGAGGAAAACACAGAAGGGAAGCATGTGCCTACTAGGTATTTTGAAGGGGAAAGAATAAAAAAAAAAGGGAAATGAAAGAGATAAAACTTGGTCAGGAAGAAGACCAGATCAAGAAAAAAGAAAAAAAAAGAAACGTGTCGAACTTGGATGATCTTTGGACGATCAGCCGTGACACCTGATTTTTGCTCGTGTCACGCGCATGCAGCCGACATTTGATCTTCATAGATCAAAAGCCACCACGAGCTGCCTGCCACAAGTTACCAAAGGCTGTCGTCATCGGCACCCCCGCCCCGCCAACACGTCTCTCAACATCAGCTCCCCTCTCGGATTCGGACAGTGCGTTACTATCAGTTCCAGTCATACTATAACCCTGATACTCGTTCGTGCAAAGAAGTTGCCTTCAATTCAAAAAAATGTCGTCTCCTCCACCGCCAGGAGTCTACGTGCCAGTCCCGACCTTCTTCGTCTCCAACAAGGATGCATCGACGACGACGACGACACACAACCTCATTATCCCGCCCATCGACATATCCACCCAGGCCGCTCACGCCGTCTACCTCGCCAAGTCGGGTATAAAGGGTGTCGTCCTCTTTGGAAGCACGGGCGAATCAGTGCACATCCACCCGCGGAATCGCAGAGCAGTCCTTCAAGGCGTGAGGTATGCGCTTCGAGCGGAGGGATTCTCCGACTTCCCCCTCATTGCGGGCACGGCCGCGCAGGGCATCGAGGAGACGGTAGAGCAGCTCGTTGATGCCAAGGAAGATGGTGCGCAATGGGGCATGGTACTCGCCCCGGGGTACAATGCCGCGGTTACGCCTCAGGATGGCCTCAGGAGATGGTTCACTGCTGTGGCCGATGAGAGTCCGATTCCCATCTTGGTGTATCACTTTCCCGGCGTGTCAAACATGGTCAAGCTCACACCCTCGACGTTCGCCACCCTCTCTGCGCATCCCAACATTGTGGGCTGTAAAATCTCCCACAGCGATGTTTCGCATCTGACGCAGATTGCCCTCAACCCAGCCGTCGACAGGGGTTCCTTCCACGTCTTCACCGGCCTCGGACAGCAGCTCCTCCCCGTCGTGTCGGTAGGCTGCATGGGCGCCATAGATGCATCGGCGGGCTTCTTTCCCAAGGCGCTGGTGAGGCTGCTGGAGCTGGCCGTCAAGCGGTCGCCCACCGAGGCCGAGTTTACGGAGCGGCGGGCTCTGCAGTATAAGGTCAGTTGCATGGAGGAGTTTGTGGTGAAACACGGGGTCGTGGGGGTCAAGGAAGCTGTCAGTCGGTTGCGGGGTTTTGGAGACGTGGGCGGCACGAGACTGCCTCTGTACGGGCCCGTTCCTGGAGAAGGGGAGTGGGAGCGTTGGGAGGACGTCTTCAAGGCCGTGGAGGAGGTGGAAAAGGTGCTTTGAAGAGAATGGAAAGCTGATACATTCGCGAGACGGAAGCTATCCGTGCGTCAGGGCTGCGTCTTGAGCATCACAAGGGCAGAGGTGCTTGTTTTTTTTTTTCTCTCTTCTTTTACATACTCCCTTGAGATGATAAGTTGCAGGTAGAAAGAGGTTTTTTTTTTTTTGTGCACTGCGAGCATCATCGAGATGGGGAAAGTCGACATGTCCAGGAGCAAGAAGTCATCGGCCGTTCCTTCCTTTCAAGGTAAACCGCTACGGCTGGAGCTAGAGTGCCCCACCCATCCTATTTGCTTACGAAACCGGAAACCTCGGCACAAGGGAAGCCCTCTCCAATAAAAATAACTGAATGGAGATATCTGTTCCTGACTCTCGACTTTCTTTCACAACCATCCTTCGAGTTCTCGACGCGCCTGTGCACGCCTGTGTACCGCGACCCACCCGCACAGCTCGTCGATACCATACCAGCCATCATGGCATCGGCCTCGAGCAAGGTCGGCGGCCTCGCCTTCGCAGTCCGGGTCATTGTCCCTGTTGCCATAGGGTCAGCTGGCTATGCCGCCTACAGAATCAACTGGTCCAGGGCGATAAACAGCTTCTTCATGGGACCGGGCCGCACATCTCGTGTCCTGCTGCTGTTGTTTGTCGTGCTCAATTGGAAGAATCTGCCATTCGCGTGGACAGTAAGTGACTTCTTGTCTGGTCTGACGTGACCGAGCTCTCCCTGCTCTTGAAACTCTTGCCGCAGGGTTCCAACAACTAAACTCTCCGTGAAAAAAAAAAAAAGTATCGCGTTTTCTACGCCATCATGTACCACAGCATGCTCCGCAGATCACCAGACCTCAGTCCCCGGGCGCTCTTTAAGCCCATGATCTCGGAAACGCGCGCGCCGCTTCTTGAAATCGACTACAACCTCCACAAGTCCAACTCGACCTACTTCACCGACCTGGACATTTCGCGGACCCATCTCGTCTCGTATCTCACTCGGCCGGCGATGCGCAACCTCACGCACAATGCCAGGACTGGCGTCGTGCTCGACCCCAACACCAACAAGCCGGCCAGAGGACCGCTGGGCATCATGCTTGGCTCCGTTGCATGCAGTTTCAAGCGCGAGATTCGCGCCTACCACGCGTATGAGCTCTGGAGCAAAGTCATCGCCTGGGACCGCAAGTGGCTGTACATGGTGACGCACTTCGTGCCCAAAGGCACTGCCAAGCCGACGGAGTGGCTGGACCCGCGGTTTGGAAGGGTGCGTACGAGGAGCGGGAAGGATGCCTCGGGAGGGTGGGAGAGGAAGATGCACGCCGCAGCCTTGAGCAAATACGTGTTTAAGCTGGGGCGATTGACGGTCCATCCAGCCATTGTCCTGGAGAACGCGGGCCTGCTGCCCGAACGACCTGGTGGTTGGAGGAGCGGTGAGAACCAGCTTGGTGACGAGACGATTGATTTGAGCGACGTGAATCTGTCGGTGGAGGGGGAGTGGGATTGGAGGCGGGTTGAGGCGCAGAGGAGGCATGGAATGAAGATTGCGAAGCATTTTCAGGCAATAGATGAGGCATCCGAATTGTTTGACGGGGGCACGTTTGGAGCGCTGGCGAAGATGGGGCCATGTTGAATGACGACGTGACGTCTGTCTTTTTTTTTTTTTTTTCCTGGTCTGTTTTTCTGGTTTTTGTTTCCTGTATTTTTTTTGTTCCATGATGCTGGTTTTTTTTTTTTTTCCTAAAGAAGAAAGAAACAAAGAAAGAAAGGAAAGAAAGGAAAAGGAAAGAGTTGTTAGACATAGACCACGACAGTATTACCAGACTTGATACACATCAAAGACGGACATTGCTTCTCACTTTCAGGCAGTCAACCATTTTAATCTTCATGCCTCGTCCCCCATCCTCTTCTCCTCCCTCTCTCCTCTCCCCTCCTCTCCTCTCCTCCTCCTCCTCCTCACAAATACACCGTCATGACGGCGGCGGCAAAAAGGCCCATCCAGCCCGACAAGACAGCCACCATATTCGCGGCCTCGCTCACCACCACCGTCGGCGTCACCGTCGGCGTCGGCTCAGACGTCTTTGTCGCGGTTTCATTACCATCAGGCAACGTCGTGCACACGTTATAGATGACTCTTCCCGTAGCTGCGTTCGCACAAAGCGCCCGTCATCGCGCGTCAGCCAAAAAAGTGTGTATATAAAAAAGAAGAGGAAGAAAAGAAGGATGAAAGGAGAGACGGACCGGTCAAGTTTTGCAGACTGCAGCCCGCCTCGACCAGGCACGGCGACACCGTCTTGATGATGGGCTCGATGTTCCGGCAGTGGCAAAGCAGGTCGTCGAGCGGGCAGTTGTGCCGCAGCACCTCGCGGGCGAGACATGCCAGGGCGCATTCGGGGAGGAGACGGTGTATTTCTTCGAGGGTGATGATGCTTGCGGCCGCACCGAGGACGACGCACAGGAGGAGGAACAAGTTGACGTGCATGGCTTGATGGAGGAGGAGATTGGGTTTCCGAAGGGAGAAAAGGTGGGGGGGGTTGCTTTGCCCCTTTGCCGCCGGAGGTTTTTTTATTCTTATTTCTTTTTCCTTTCTTTGGAGAGAGAGAGAGAGTGAGAGAGCTTGTGAGAGAGAGAGAGAGAGAGAGAGAGAGAGGAAGGAAGAATGAGAGCAGGGGTGACGATGAAGAAGATGAAACGGTTATGGTTCACCTCACTCCACCCCACGTAGTAAGAACAAACCCCATAACGAAGAAGAAACAAATACTTGCCGCGTGGATCTCCGAGAATGAGGGCCTCTCCCCCCTCCCAAAACAAATACACAAAACACACCCCACAACTACGCCGGTACCCTTGAGAATAAGGTCCGGGTGCGCGGGGGTTGGTTTGACGACAGCCATGCCGTTATTCCTAGACAAGCTATGTACGGATGCGGTTGGAAAGAGGCGGTCGGAACAAGGGGGGGGGGGGCAGGGAGATTGCCGTCAGTCGACGGGAGAACTTGTTCGATGAAGGAATAAGTGAACCAGGGGCGTTGCGGTGTTTTTTTTTTGTTTTTTTTTTTTTTTTATAAAAAAAAAGAAAATCTAGGAATCGCTTCTCTGCGGCAGCAAAACATGACAAGACAAGAACGCAGGTGGCAAGGCGGATGCCACCAGGCCTGGTGGCACTTTTTTTTTTGTATTTTCTAAAAAAAAAAAAAAAAAAAAAAAAGATGGTTCGTCCTGCTTTGACAATGTCCACCTTGTGCGCAATCTTGCAGCATGCTCCTCTCGCATGGAACCAAAAGAAGACCCGCCCCTTGTCTCGGGTTTCATCAGAAAATGCTATGCTGCAGGGCAACAGGCAACATACAAAAAGACCAAATTGAAAAAAAAAAAAAAGAAAAGAAAAAGAAAAAAAAGTGCGCGTGCTGGGGGCCAGTCGGGACGACGGGCTCGGGTTGGGTGGTTGGAGGGCATGTTTGGGATCTTGGAGCCAACAGGATTGGGTACGGCGGGGAAGGTTTTCAAGGGTTGGAGGTTGAAGCCGTGAGTCGTGAGTCGTGAGCCGAAGGGGGGATGGATGCCTTATTGGACCGGATCCCTTGTTTTTTTTTTGTGTGTGTGTTTGTGTTTGTGTTTGTGTTTGTGTTTTGTTTTTTTTTCGCTGGGTAACATGCATGGTGGATTGGGGAGGGAGGACGAAAAGAAGAGAAGAGATATTTAAAAAAAAAAAAAAAAAAAAAAAAAAAACACCTGATTGCGGTTGGCAAGGGGGTTTGAGCTCGGCGTCGCGCTTTTCTTTGTTCCTTTAATTTATTTATTCATTTTGTCTTTTTATGATTTCAATCCTGCTTCACCATCACATCGCCACGGACTCGGGTATCGGACACGGCAGCTTCGCCGCTCCCGGCTTTTCCGCTCGATCAACTAGTAGTCCCGCCCACTCCCCGGTCAGGCCGGCATAGTCTCGCGGCTTGTAGACGCCGACCAGCTCCCTTGGCCACGAGGTCTTCCTCCAAGCCCGGAGGCCGAGGTCGTTGAGCAGCAGGTCCAGATACGGAAGCGACTCGAAGGCCAGGTCGGGCGCCTCGTCTCCGCGGGTGCCGCACGGGTAGCGCCATCTGCCGAACTGCGTGTGCAGCATCACCTCGCTCGCTAGCTGGTCGGGGTCCCCCGGCGGCGGGCGGCGGAGCTTGCCGTCGAAAAAGGCCGAGATCCAGAGGGCCTGGACGGCGGCGCAGAGAGAGGTGCTGACGCTGGAGATCATGCCGGCCACGGCGAGGTTGCGGCGGGCGAGGCGCGCGGCGTCGGCCGGCACCATGAAGCGGTAGTTGCGGGCGGGGCCGGGCCGCGGCGGCTGGTCTCGGTCGGCGGCCCGGGGAGGCGGCCGGTGGGGGCCACCCAGCTCGGGGAAGCTGGCGAGGATGGCGGCGTCGGCGGCCGCCGCGAGCTCCGCCGACGCGGTCTCCTCGGCTGATTGGGCGGGGCGCAGCGGGAACTGCCTCCGCCAGCCCGTGGCGCAGACGACGGCGTCGACGGCATCGAGGAGCGTCCCGTCCGAGAGGCGGACGTCGCGCCCGCGCAGGCCGGTCACGTCG
The DNA here is from genome assembly GCA_013435705.1 of Claviceps paspali. Lineage (NCBI taxonomy): Eukaryota > Fungi > Ascomycota > Sordariomycetes > Hypocreales > Clavicipitaceae > Claviceps > Claviceps paspali. Next base: position 116,516 of record JABAEC010000055.1, on the reverse strand, counting down.
GCCGCGTGTACGCAGATGGCACCGCTGCGCACCAAGCCCCGCAGGTCGCCCGGGTAGTTGTCGATGCCGATGGCCGGCCCGTACCAGAAGGTGCTGTGCCGGGGCTCCAGCTTGCGAAGCTCGGCGTCGCGCCGGTAGCCGTGGACGCGCACCACGTCCGCGCCCAGCGCCGCCCAGAACGTCCGCGTCAGCAGCCGACCCGCCCGCGTGCCGTGCAGCAGCTGCCGGAGCCGGCCGGAGCCGTCCTCGGCGCCCCATGGGCACGGGCTCAGCCACGCCACGAGCCGCATGTGCATGAGCTCCTCGGCTTTGAGTCTCAGCGGCGTCACGTACGCCGGACACAGCCAGGCCGGCCCGTTGCCCGTCGCCCGCACCACCAGCTCCACGCGGCACGGCTCCGGTCCCGTGGCCAGTCCGTAGGCGCAGTCGAAGGCCGACTTGCTCCCGCCCACCACCACCACCCTCTTGCACGACCGCAGCGCCTCGCTCCTCTGTCCGAACTCCGCCGCGTGGAACAGCGACGCCGTGAAGGTCTCCTGCCCGGCGAAGTACGGCATGTTGGGCTGTGACGTCGTCCCCGTGGCGATGATGATCCTTTTTGCCGCCAGCACCGCCTCCGACCCACCGGCTGTCGATGCCGTCTGCTTCTTCTTCTTCTTCTCCTCCTCCTCCTCCTTCTCCGCCGTTGCCGCCGCCGCCGCCACTCCCACCGTCGAGACATGTACCCTCCACCCGTCCTCGCCCGCCGCCTCCAGCGCATCCACGCGCACGCCGAACCTCGTCCTCTCGAGCACCCCGTGCGCGGCCGCAAAGTCCGTCAGGTAGCGGTGCAGCACCTCGCCGGGGATGTGCTCCCCGTCCCGGACACCGTACCTGGCCCCGCACATGGGGAAGTCCGGGTACTCATACGAACCCAGCAGGTTGTTGGACCTGAGGCCCGGGTACAATCTATCCCTGGACCACGTGCCCCCGCAGGTGGAATTCCGCTCAAGGACGAGGACTCTCTGCAGCGGATGTAACTCCATGTACGTCTTTGCCGCCGCGAGCCCGTACCAGCCTGGCGCAGCGGTCGCCCATGTCAGCATGAGGGAAAGCTATGGGAACACGACATATCTGTGACACCGGAAAGACATACCCGCCCCAATGACGATCAAATCGTATTCTTGCTCTTGCTGTAGCGACATTGTCGAAAAGGGGGGGGGGGGGGGGGGGGAGACGAGATGGAAGATAGAGAGGGGAGAGAGAGACGGAGAGATGTACTCGTGTGCCAATTTGTTGCGTAAAGCGGAACTCCGTGTAACGCCTGCTGAATGTACGGCTAAGAGGTTGAAGATGACTATAGAGATAGAGGAAGAGGAAGAAGAAGAGAGGAAGAGGAAGAGAGGAGGCGAGAGAGTACAAGGAACCCAATCGCCACTTCAAACAAGCATCCTGCCCGCATTGCGGTGCGCTCATTCGCCGAGCATGGCCTTCCCGTCAGCATACCACATGCCACCCGAATACTATGTAATCGGAATGTGTTCTTCGTATCCCCGAGACCCTCTCTATCCTCTATCACGGTGGCTGCGTCCTTTTCATCCCCAATCTGGCGACGATCAACAGCCCCCAAACGCAGCCCGTACACCCAAGCCCAGAACCTGATCCGAGGCGCAGCTTTGTCCTAGAAACCTCTTGGCTGCTTCGCCCCCACCAACGTCTATCTATGTGCTGCACGATCCAGGGCAGTAAGTAGAGGGAGGGGCCTGCTCCCGCCCGCGTGGCAATCACAATGGGTGCATCTCCTTCGTCCAATATGGGCGGAATGAGGTTTATAGATTTGGGGGGTGTAGTGTTGCCGACAGGTCGAAAGGGAGTTTATCTATTGTGACGCCTCAAAAGATAGAGGAGAGGGAGAAGACTACGACGGAAAAGGAAAGGGAGAAATGGAGTGGCTTTCAGCTGCATGGTAGTATAAAGAGAGAAAGAGAAAGAGAAAGTAGAATGAAATAAATGAAAGAGAGCGAGCGCGTTGCGCCGCCGACGAGATACGTTCTTGATAAGGCCGTCCGCGCCGGATTGGCTGTGTTTCATGTCACTTGGAGGTTCTTCCGTGTTCTTTATTCGGTTTTATTCAGTGTCACGGCTGTGCAGGCAAAGCAGTCGAGAGGAAAGTACTGCAAATGGTTCATCGAAGAAACCATAAATAATATTACACATTACACGCCCGCCCGTTTGTTTTGGGGGGGGGCAGGGGGGGTGGGCAGGGGGGGGGGGGGATGGGCAAGAACATGCCCATTGCCTATGAGGCAAAACCGTCGTCCGTTGCTAACACTCATACATACATAGGGCTCAATACATGTGTACGTGGTTCGCGTCTCTCCCATTCGCCTACTCATATATCCTCTGCACGTGTGCCTCCTTCCAGTGAAGGTCACGATTGATAGAGGTCTTGTCGACCTTGTCGGACTGTCGCGCGAGTCGGGGACCCGCGGCGACGGCAGGAGCCTCGCTTCTGCGGCCGGGCTTGGATCCGGCAATGGAACCGTAGGCACATTTGGCGCCGTTGAAGGCCGCGTTGGCCGCTGCTTTCCAGACCTCGGATACATCCGAGATCATGGGGGCGGTCCAGAAGAGGCGGCAATCGGCTGCCTGGTAGACGTACTGCGATGGGAGACCGTCGTTGACGTGAGCGTCGAGAACGGCGTCACGGGCGTTGACGACGGAGACGACGGATCGCTTGATGGGCAGGTCGCTGTATCGTGCCAGGTCGGCCTTGACCTTGGCGTCCTCGGTCAATCCGGCAATGGCTCCGGCGTATATGTTGATGATGCGGTAGCTGAGGACTTGGGAGCCCTTGACGCCTCCGACGGCCTGCATGGCGCCTGCCTTGGGACGGCCGCCCACGACCACCGACTTGACGCCGGCCTTTTCGCGGAGGAACTCGGAGAAGGTGGTGCAGGTTGACGAGCACGAGCCGTCGTAGAGCAGAATGACGTCCTCGGGCTTGAAGTATTCGGGCAGGTTGGTGCGTTTGCCGTATCCGGAGATGTCGATGCCCAATCCGTACTGCGGATCCGACGTCATGAAAGGATCGCTGAGGTTCCATCGCATGAGGTTGGTGTAGCTGGTGTCCTCGTACACATGGGGCGTGAACTTGTCCTGGAACGTGAGGAAATTCTGGTTGGTCAGGTTCAGGTCGGAGCGGTAGTTGAACCACGAGTTGACGAGGACGTTCACGCCGTCGTTCAGCAGCACGGCGGGATCGTCGCTCGCGCCGACGTCGGAGATGACCTTTGCCATGCCGGCGAAGCCCTTGTTCATCTTGAATCGAGAATTGCCTCCCTGCATCGTCTTGGGGAAGAGCTGGCGGAACATGTCATAGCCAAGCAGGATCATGCCTCCGGCGTTGTTCTGCAGGTCGATGACCAGCTTGGTCTTGCCGGCAGCCTTTGCCTCGCGCAGGAAGTCAGAGGTGACCGACTGGAACTCGACCGGCCCGCCCTTGGGGTTGAACGATGGGACGGCGAGGACGGCGACGTCGCTGAGACCCTCGCCCGTCAGATAGTAACCTGTGATGACACCATCGCTCGACGTGATGAAGGGCTTGGGGTAGCCCCGCACCGAGCCGTTCTCCAAGATGGACGTAGCGTCATCTTCATCGGCGGGGTCGACCGGCGTGCAGAACTTCTTGTACATGGAGGGTCCGTCGACAACGCCCGTCATGTCACCAACCACGGATGCCCTGTTCGGGAGCTCCACCTTGGTGCCGTTGGCAAAGGTCACCGATGTGGTCGGACCGGGATAGAACTTGGAGAAGCGGCCGCCCTTGACAAAGTTGCCCTCTCCCTTGAAAGCGGCACTCGCCTTGGACCAGAACATGTTGTTGTACGCAGCATCCACATCCTGAACGTAGCTGGCAGAATTGGCAGTATCCTCGAGGAACTTGGCGGCGTCAATATCATTGATCTTGGTAATGGTCTGCGCATCCTTTCCTTTGGCGACAACCTCGTCTGTGGCATCCGTCGGTTAGCCTATACCCACGAGCCTCGTGTTCCTGGTTCTGAGCTTTGGACTTACCCTTCAGCTTGATCTGGGGCAACGAGACGCCATCGTCGCTGACGGAAACGAGGGGCAAATCCGGGCGGCGAAACAGGAAGGCTCGAGACAGCAGGTCGGTGTACATGAGGTAGTGACCATCCTGGCCCGGGGCCCAGACCTGCTTGTACAGGTCGATCTGGAAGTCGTACTCGCTTGCGTATTTTCCAGCAGCAACATTGGCCCTGACGGCGGCAAGGTTGGCAAACAAGTCAAAGCCGGGGTAGAAGTAGTCCTTGGGCGGGTTCTTCTTGTACGCGGCATCGCTCTGCCATTCGAGATATGGCTGTATGGCATCAATCAGATCGAGTGCTTCCTTTTTCCCGAGCGGGACGGTTTGGAAACACTTGTAGGCGAGTTCAGCAGGCACATATACATCTTTATGCGGCGCGGAGCGAGCAGGTCAGCAAAGATGGAGATAAACCACAGGTTGGCTGTCGTTTAGGCAGGAGAGTGACAACCTGGCGATTCCTCAACTGCAAAGGCGTGGCAGAGACAAGGAGAGAAGCCATGTAGGCGACGTACCCGCGTTGTTCTTGTGCTGCTTCGTCCACAATTCACTGATCTGGGCACATGGGTGATCGCCCGAGCTGGGAGCTGGTGACTTGGTGGGAGAGTGCGGCGCAGCTTGGGTCTGCGCAGCTTGGGTCTGCGCAACTAGGGTCTGCGCAGCTTGGGTCTTGGGGGGGGCCGCGGATGCGATTCCGGCGGCGCTGGCGAGCAGCCCCGCGATGGCCGCAGTGGTCGTCTTCATGTTTGTGAAACACTTGTATCTGGCGAACTCGAATGATGGATCGCCAAAAGGTGTGCTCAGTTTGTCGGATGGCTATTTGGACGAAAGACCCGGATGACCATAGCAGGACTTCGATCAGTTCGCCCTGTTGAAGGGACGACAGCCTTTATATTCATCGTCCTGGTCGTAGCAGCCACAACCGATATAGCACAAGTCATCTGCCCCGTCCCAACTCTTTCCCCCGTTTGTTTGGGACCGGGGGGGGGGGCTGGGATAACGCGGAAGAGCATATACCTACGAATAGCCTATTCTCTAACAGTCCAAAAAGAAGAGCACCCGATGTTTCTGTCGAGGTCATGACCCGGCTCCAACGGACATTTGCCCTTCTCATCCTATGGTGATTTCACCCCAGGCCAAGATGGGGACAGTACGCGGCAAATATCGCAAAGACGGGGGGGGGGGGGGGGGGGGGCTTGGTTTTTTGACCAGGCCTACGTGTACCGTAGTACAGAAGAGAGTTTCGAAGAAAGCGTTCCGAGAAGACACAATACTGGTCTGCCCCTGGGCCAGGGTTCTTCTCGTAATGCAAGAGTCGGTATTCCGCCGTGGAGCCGAGCCGTCCGTCTAAGCCTCCATCGGTTCCTGTATCAGTGAGGGAGAGGCACTTGGTCATGCGCCAGTACCTTCTCGGAGGCATGAAGACTACTCTCGTCTGTTGTATTGCATTGGCCGGGGGGGGGCTGTGATGAACGCACTGGACGACTGGGGTGGCTCACCGTGGCAAAGAAGCCAGAAGAACGACTTCTGCTTCATCATCATCATCACCATCATCATCATCTTCTTCTTCTTCTTCTTCATCATCTTCTTCTTCTTCTTCTTCTTCTTTTTCTTCTTCTTCTTCACTGCAGGAGTATCTCGACGCCGTTGATTCTTGACTCGAGCCCTGCCACACGGGGTTTCGAGCCAGGTTCGGGTTAAAAAAAAAGGAATTCAAAATCTGCAATATGCTGATTCATCTTTCTTTCTCTCTCCCTCTCTCACTGCCTCTCTCTATGGTTGTTGTGGGACCATGGCTTTCGCCCGCCAAGCTCCGTTCCTGACGGACGTTCCTGACCAGCCTGGAGCCGACCTAATCCTTTCCACAGATAGGCACGGCCTCGCGCAGTCTCTGGAGAGAGGAGGATTTTGCTGAACAGCCTAAACCCCCGATTCGGCGCGCGAAGGAGCACGAGTCGCAGGTACAGAGCACGTTCTGCACGGTAAAAGCCTCCACCCGTGGGGCCTGCAATCTGCCACCTGGAGAATTAGCCGCTGAACTCGAGGTTGCCTCATCGTCTCAAGAGGCCGCACGGGAGAAAACATCCGAATTCCGCCATTCTATTCCCCTCATGTCTGACGGAAGCTCGAAATGATGGATGCGCTGGCGAAATGATGAGCGTCGGTTGGCGTATCCACCGTGGATCTGGTGACAATTGTAGTTCGTGCCATGGCCCACAGCCGTCCGCGGGCAAGTCCTTGTCCAGTGGCCAGAACACATGACGTCGGACCCTCCCCATACGGTGGGAAACCTGTACCTTGCATCGAAGCCGGGTATGGCACAGCCGTTGTTGACGTCTTGTCCTGGGTGACGACGTCTCGTTGAAACGAGGTCGTGCCGCCGCACTGGTCAACCTGGCCACCATGGCCAACGTGTCTTGGCCCCACTCGATTGGCTCATGTCAGCCCACTCGAAGCGGGCGTTTTTATGAACCATTCGCCGACCGCATCTACCCAGACTGGACGGATCCTTCAACTCCCCTCGAAATCATCAAGAACCACCGTATGAAACGACTGGTCTAGTCCTAAATTTCGTTAAACCTTCGCCCCCCCCCCCCCCCCCAGATTAAAACATTGGGTCAATCGCTGACATGGCCAGCTTCTCGCAACCAAGCCCCGAAGCCTGCTCTATCGACCTTCCTCCAGTTACCACAGTATAGCCATGGTCGCCTCCAAGCCCATGTGCCGCCTCCATTGTCTCATCCTCTCGAGCCGTTTCCGCTTGGCAGAGCGTCCATACCCGCAAGACCCTGGTTATAAGTACATCTATGACGTAACAAATCCCGGACCTTGACGGGGGGGGGGGGGGGGGCGGAACAGATACAGATACACCTTTATGTGCTGATGGATCCTCACCACCAACGTCATCTCTAAGCTGATGTTGGAGGGGAAGAGGATCAAGAAATGAAGAAAGAAAGAAAAGAAATGGAGAGGCGTTGTGAAAAAGTGGTTCTTGCAGAAATCCCGCAACGTGTGTGAGTGTGTGTGTGTGTGTGTGTGTGTGTTTTTTTTTTTTCATTCATGGGCCAAGACAGAGACTGCCGTCCAGACACTTTTTGCAGAAGCGGTATTATACCACCCATAGTCGGGCAGTGCGAGGTAGTCTCTGAGAAAAAGCCGAGAAGCAATTCAGCACCATTGAATATGAGGCGCCAATTCCATGGCGAAGAATTATCAGCGAACGATATGTACTTTTCTTTGCAACGAAGCTACTAGCATACATGGCCAGTTCAGCCATTGTTTCAGTACTATGCGGCAGGCTGACGACATTCGGTTTGGGCTTGTCGACAACACAAAGCAAACAAACGTCTTACTGGAGCTGGAAACATGGAATCTCTGGCGTCAGTTGCCGTTACTTGTCCCTGACGATATATTATTGCTAGTTTGACACCTGGCAAGAGAATCTGTTGTGGCGGCCGAGTATAAAGTTGTCAAGTGTTTCTAGCCATGGGTAGCTGAATGTCAAGTGCGTGTTAAGCGACACGACGCGAGGCTTCTTGGAAGACAACGCGCACCCAGAGCCTGGACCTGCAGCAAATTCCGGTCAAAATTCCGGGGAATCACATCGTCCCATCAGCCAAGAAGTGAGACATAGCCGAGAACTGCTGGCTTGTCAGAGAAACAGCTTGCAGTTTACTTGTCACCGAGGGGAGCCTTTTTTTTTTTTTTTTTTTTTTTTTTTGGTGGTGGTGGTGATGGTGCCATGGTCCGGTTGGACAGAAGTTAAACGATTCGGGCGGCATACGGGGTTCTGTGCTGCGACGCTGAACAAGGAAACTGGCTCTTGGCTCTTGGCTCTTGGCCGTCGCGGCGAAGAGGCGGTCAAGATGTTGTTGTTGTTTTGAGGGACTCACGGTTGCCGCCGAGGCGGTGATTGCGGTCCCAGAGAGTCGTGGTTCGGGATGCCATGTCGAGGGTTTCGCATCGGGAAGTCGACCGAAAGTTTAATCATGCAGGGTTCCCGCGATTTAAATGAGGCTGCGCGGAATGCCGTCCGTCCGGGTGTTGCGTGTATTGGAGACACGCGCCGCAGCATTTTAAGAAACTTTCGGAAAGAATGCCACGTCACGTCTTGGCAGGCCCGTGTTCGATGTTTATTGTACCCCGACATGGCATCCCAGCGCCATGTGCGTCGCACATGCACAAAAGAACAGCCGGGCAGCTCGGGGGATTTGGTTTCCGCTTGTCAAAGTCTTTGCTCCATCTCCGGCGTGGCCTTTTTGTTTGTCCAGCGGCAGCGGCAGCGGCAGCGGCAGCGGCATCGGCAACGGAAAACAGGGTCCAATGACAAAAAAAAATCGCGAGACGGGAAAACAATCTCACCTCAGGAATGATAAATCGGCGGCCTCCCATCATCCTATGCCGTTCCCCGTCGCGGGATAAGAGGGTGAGGTGACATAATTTACCTTTTCTTTGCCTAGCTCTACCCTACGACGTAGTACTACGTAGTGGCTCCTTCCCAGCTACTACTACTAAGTATGTATTACTACTTAGTATCTACGTAGTACTAAGTAGTAGTAGTAGTAGTAGTAGTAGTAGTAGTAGTAGTAGTAGTAATAGTAGTAATAGTAGTAGTACTAAGTAGTAGTAGTAGTAATAGTAGTAGTACTAAGTAGTAGTACTAAGTAGTAGTAGTACTAAGTAGTAGTAGTACTAAGTAGTAGTAGTACTACTATGTAAGTAGTAGTAGTAATTAGTAGTAGTAGTATGTGTACAGAATCTTTCATCTTGGATCCACAGCTCCCCTGGGTACTAAATCAGGCAATGCGCGGCCAAGAAGGGGAAGAACGGGCCCTCGCGTACACCAATTAATCGCATTCCTCCTAATTTCCCGTTCAGGGAGGGAGGGGGTGGGAGCGAAGTTGTGTCCAAGGGTTTCAAGCGCAGTAAAAAAAAAAAAAACCGACGACCCAGTTCGTTCCTTGGTGTGTCGGGCTAGGCAAGGCTCTTCATTCCGCCTCGGGACGGCCAACTCGAGACAGCCAACTCCAGCTCATCGACCGTGAGCAACCAAATCCCCCCCCCCCCCTCCCCCTCGGCGCAAACATTGCTATTCTTGGCCCGGTTACGCAGAAAGCATCAACCCGTCTACTGAACGAACCATCTCCGCCAGACTTGCGCTCGGTTGGAAGTTGACGAGGTTCCCATCCAGACTACATACAAATGGCCTGTCATGTCGTGGACAGCCCACAATGAAGTACCCCCTCTACCTGGTAAGACCGACATAGTAAGACCGAAATGGCCAACAACCTCATTTAGGGCCCCCCCGACCCTCGATTTACTGGGATTCATCAATCTTTTGGCCGTCGACAACCATACAAACCAGAGCTACAGAATGTGACTAACAGGACGCGCGCGCGCCTGTTTGTGTAGTATTTAGGGTCTGTGTAATTATTTCTCTCATGCCAGGGACTCGTTGGAGAGGGGTTGTAGCTAGGGAAATTGAATCCTTCAGCCGAGTGTTTGTTGCCGAGGGTAAGGGCTAAGATGATGTCGAAGCAATCAACATGTAGGAAGCGATCTAATCTTCTTTCCAATTCTAGCTTCCTGACTTCCCAGTAGGACTGTTTATCCTGGACGTCCACTCCGCGACATCTTGCGCCTACTTGTTCAGAACAATGATCTTGTGGGAATCGTTGCACGCAGCATCCGATGTTGTGAGTGTGCCGTGCGCACCAGGTGTGTGGATAGGGGGCTCACATGAGCGTTGCCCTCAGGAATAGGGGTCGTCCCCACACCTCACCACGGGCAGGACCCCTATGAAAATAACACCACACGGTACCTGCTAGATATACAAGCTGAACCCTTTTTACCTGTGATTCCAGCAATGCATTCGAGTGCCCGAGCATCTGACCCGTCCTTGTGAAACCGACAGATATATACGTCACCAATACTAAGACGTAACTGAGCATTCCTTTCATATACGCATGCTCTCTTAACTTGGAGTGTTCTTGAAGCATACTAGTAGTTTGTGCTAGATTGCGCTTCATCAGAAAGAAACTATAGCTGCAAGGCTGCGAGCTGCACAAAATTGGTTACGCCACTCCTCGCGGCGCGGTGGCTCGCAAATTGACAGGATCCTCGCGTCTCAAGCCATAAGACCACGTAGTATGCTTACTACGTAGTATCTATAGAGCCACGCTGCTCTCACGACATTACGAACCCACCTATCACGTCCGCCTGGCTTTCCCAATCGTTAGAACACGAGCCACGAAGTAGGAAAGATAAACAGCAACTTCTCGATATGGCATGTGTCTACAAATCGGGGACACAAACTACACATCGATGCAGGGACCTCGCATACAATTTTACTACATCAAGATGAAATGATCTAGCCTTGGATACCGATAGTCGATGCCTCCATATAAAACATGTCGGTGATCGGCCCCGAGCATTGAATCCCGCCAGTGTCGGACGCAGGGCAGAAAACCTGAGCAGTACCGCCAGATGTCAATGTATATAATTGAAGCCATGCCCTTGTCACACGGGTCAAGTTGAGACTGACACAACAGGACGAAGCTGTCACCCGTGTGTCCGATACAGCAGGAAGATGAGCAGGAAGATGAGCAGGAAGATGAGCAGGAAGATGAGACATTCCCGGTCGGCAGTACACCTGAACCTCGTCTCGGGCATCTCTGCATGAGAGCGAACCTTGTTTGTATATAAGAACCAAATGGTCTAAGCAGCGTTTACAAGTTGAGTTGTCTCAGAAGATACAGACGATATTTGTTCTTCGTAAAAAAAAAAAAAAAAAAAAAAAAAAAAAAAAAGGGAATATTTATTCGAAGAAACTTGGCCCGACGCTCTTAGTAGGCATTTTGTCAATTTGAGGAGGGCTTTTGTGAATCACAAGGCACTCTAGTACAACAGCCATACAATAATGACTGCAAAGCCGAGTATCAGCATCCAATATGATGAATTTTCCACATTCGAAACGCAATAATAATGGCACACAGATTCCGCGGCTCAGGCACCCATACACACATATATAAATAAATAAAGTAAAAAAGGATTCATCAGAGACATTTGTTTACTTGGTCTACATTGGCAAAATGTTTTCCGCCTCAGTGTTTGACTCTAGTAGTTGTCATCATCACATGAATGTTTTACATCGTCTTCGCTGTTGACGAGCGCACCAACGCCGAGAAAAGGAGCAAACTTCCAACGAAGTTTGAGAGTGTTTGTTGGGAAGTAAAAAAAGGACTCCCAGTCCCGCCAAGGCGCGGCACGGTTTGCCAACAAACGTTGATGAAGCAAAAAAAAAAGGGTTGCTGACCCCCTCGCCTCAACAATAAGCCCCATCGAGTAACTTGGCGCGAGAGGCCAAGCAATCGCATACCTATCAATCTCGACAAAAGAATCCTCAGCACCCGATGCCGCAAGCGCATGCCGCCACACGGCTACCCATCATCAGCAGGTCCCAGACGCTTTCCATTGACAAAAAGGCCCCAACCACAGCATCCCGACCACGGACTCATATCTTCATCCAAAGGGGGCGCGAGAGATGCGATTGATTGTTTATTGACAAGAATAACATGCAGGAAGCCAAGCAGATGTAGCGATGGACAGGGCAGGCGTCCATGGAGAATGGGCCAAGGTGCAAAAGGTCAGCCGCAGTGCTTCTATGGCGGCGCGTTTCCGCAAGCTCCGTGATGGAGACGTCCGGGGACTTTCTCCCAAAGCCAATGTTTGGAATTTTGATTTCCGAGACGCGGTGCCCTAGAAGGGCACGGAGCGTCTCTGTGTGAAAGCTTCGAATAGCGATTTGTTGAGCGAGGGGGTGAGGAGGAAAGGAAAAGAAAATCTGGAAGGCTGCGGGCGATTTGAATTTTTTATTCCAGCCGGTATGGCCCCACATCGATGGTGCGTCTTATCGATAATGCCTTGAGCATGAGCCAATCAATGCGCAAGGTGTGAGAGAAAGCTTGGAGATTGTTTGTTCGTATCTCCTGGTTGCCGTCAAGGCGGAGGCAGAACATAATAAACCTCCAAGCAACCGGGACGCTCCGCGACAGCAACCCCGCTGCAAAGATCCCATCTCGCCTCTTCGCTACTGCAATCAGACTCACTGCTTACCTGTTCGAAAGAAGAAGAAGGAGAAGAAGAAGACGGTATTGCGACTCGCGCCCTCTCGAGTCGCACGCGCACAAACGTCCTAGGCGCCGCGAAACGGCCTTCGTCTATCAGTTTCGTCTCTCGCAAACGAGATACAGGTTCGCGTCTTTGGCTCAAGGGAACAAAAAAAAATCCACATCCATCATGTCTGGTCTCTTCGGCTCTGCCAGCGCCTCGTCAACGACAAACACCGTCGGAGACCTCAAGCAGGATGTGCCGCTCAGCGATCCTCCCACCGACACCATCTCGGACCTCAGCTTCTCGCCAGCCCCCAACGGACCCGACTTTCTCGCCGTGTCCAGCTGGGACAACAAGGTCCGCGTCTACGAGATTGCCCAGAACGGAACAAGCCAAGGCCGACACGCGTACGAACACGCGCAGCCGGTACTGAGTTGCGACTTCTCCAAGGTAAGCTGCCGACCAAGGGCGAAGAAGACCTACCCATCACGCAAGGATGAACCTCTTGCCCATGCCATAGTCATGTGCTGAATAGTTTCCTCTCTTGGTCTCCAGGACGGAACGAAAATAGCCTCCGCAGGCGCGGACAAGAACGTCAAGGTGTGCGACCTGGCTTCTCAGCAGGACATTGTCATTGGCACGCATGATCAGCCCGTCCGGTCGTGCCTGTTCTTCGAGAGCGGCGGCAACGCCATGATTGCGTCTGGATCGTGGGACAAGACGGTCAAGTACTGGGACCTGAGGCAGGCTGGACAGGCAGCGGCCACGGTGGCGTGCCAGGAGCGCGTGTACACCATGGACGTCAAAGACAACCTGTGCGTGGTTGGCACGGCGGACAGATATATCAATGTGATTGATCTCCGGAACCCGTCCAAATTCTACAGGTCTCTGCAAAGTCCTTTGAAATGGCAGACCCGTGTCGTCAGCTGCTTCACCGACTCGGCTGGTTTTGCTATTGGCAGCATCGAGGGTCGCTGCGCCATTCAATATGTTGAGGAGAAGGACTCAAAGTAAGTTTCCGTCGTATTCACCCCCGCCGCCGCTACCAGTCGATTCTCGCCAAGAAGAAAGAAACAGAAGCCCAGACGACATGAGAAACCAGAGGGGAAACCAAAAGGGATGAGCAAGGCTGACGCAGTAACTCTCTCCGCCCCAGTTCCAATTTCTCCTTCAAGTGTCATCGAGACCCGGCCGTCAACGGCACCGTCAATGTTCACGCCGTCAACGACATCTCCTTCCACCCCGTCCACGGAACGTTCAGCACCGCCGGGTCGGATGGCACCTTCCACTTCTGGGACAAAGACGCCAAGAACCGCCTCAAGGGTTATCCCAACGTTGGAGGCAGCATCACGGCCACAACGTTTAGTAAGTCGGGCAACATCTTTGCGTATGCCGTCGGCTATGACTGGAGCAAGGGCTACCAGCACAACACGCAGAGTTATCCCACCAAGGTGATGCTCCATCCTGTCACGAACGACGAATGCAAACCACGGCCATCGGTCAAGAAGAGGTAGATGGGGTAGACGGGGTCGCCGTTGGCTGCATGACTGTAACTGTGCATGATTATAACTGTTTTTTTTTTTTTACCACTAAAGAAAAGATAGGAAAATACACACATCGCTAGAGTGAGGACTGTGTATTGACATTTCGCTTTTATGCCTTTGCGCTGTTCAGCTCCAACCCTCCTGTTGTATCATGAAACGCGTTGATGATTTTGGATTGCAAAGTAATTCCTGGGTCTTCTGTGGCACCAGTTGGGGGGGGGGGGGGGGGGGGTGTATGCCTGACTCTTTGTATCGTGCTGCGCAAGGGGCTGGAACATAGTCGAATGCTGGAAGAAAATATCAGGATGAAACCAAGACAAGCCGCGGCTAGACCAGACAAAAGCTTCATGCGGCATGCGTGTTTATTATAATTTATTCTGCTAGTACACCCACAGTGCGGGCAATGTTTTGAATGTGGAGATTGAAATGATGATTGGCGCCAGGCGTTGCCTTACTAAAAACAAGTATCCTTGTAGCCAAACTTGTTCAACAGGAGAAAAGGCACCCTGCGGCGGACAACATCAATCGTGCATGAAAGAAGGGGTAGCGACAAGCAATTTGTCGTTTGTGTTCGGAGGTGATCCCTCATGCGGAGGACTTGTTATCATCTCTGGCAACCGTAAGAATGGCGCGTCCCGAAAGCGCAGTGCGGGTTTTCCAAATTTGGCCTCGCACGAAAAGTAAAAAGAAAGAGCGAAAAAAAAAAAAAAAAAAAAAAAACAAGGTTGTCCAGAACAAACTAAATGCACCGGGCTCATGTGCGGCTACTCGAGTTTGTGGTTCTTTTTTTTTTTAAAAAAAAAAAAAACAAAACCCCTGAAGAAGAAAAAAAGAAGAAGAGGGAAGCCTGGGCTGGAAAAGTCCCGTTACGCCCATCTCGTCGCCGTCCTGCCTTGTGCCTAGACAGCAGTCTTCTTAGCAGTCCCGCCGAGGACACTGCCCACCAGGCCACTCCATATATCTCGGATCATGCCGGCGCGGGGGTGCTCCTCGCGTGGGGCGGCCGGCTCATCGTAAATGAACTTGAGCTCGATGCTGTCGAGGTTGATGCCCTCGACTGCGGCGTTGGGCGGCCCGGGGAGAACGTTCTCGGGGTTGGCGGCCACGATGGTGACGCCGGACGGTGTGGACGGGTCGGCGACGAAGGGCCCGTGGGCTGCGCCGTAGTTGTCGGGGAGGAGAGGCACGCGGGGGCCGTGGTCGGAACTGGAGAAGTCGGCAGAGAGAAAGGCGGTAGAGGGTAGGACGGCGGCGTCGATGTGGGAGGATGTGTGGGCGGCGGGCGACGCTGAGTTGTGGAAGGTCTGCATCAACGGTCGGGCGCGGTTGGCGAGGGAGGGCTGGGGCGTCGGGCGGTGGGTGGTGCTGAGGCCGCGGGGGGACTGCGGGGAGGAGAGAGAAGAAGAGGTCAGTCTGCCGGCGGGTTCTGCGCGCCGTGGTTGCCTTGTTTATTTTATTTTATTTTTCTTCTTATACTTTTTTTTTATTGTTGTTGTTTTTTCTTCCAATGAAAAAGAACACGTACGTCCGAGTGCTCGTGACTCCGGCTGTTGTGCAGCAGCTCCGCGTACTTGGGCATGAGGGACACCCCGGCGTTGTGAGCAGAGCTGTCGAAGATGGTGGTGGCCGACCGCGGGGCCGTGACGCCGGCCGGCGAGCTGCGCAGCGCGCGGGCGAGCTTGGAGACGGGTGCTGTGACGCGAGACATGGGCGGGCTTGTTCTGCGTTTCTTTTTTTTTTTTTTTTTTTTTTTTTTTTTTCTTTACGATTTTCTTCTCGTCTGTTTTCGTATTCTGTTTCGCTTGCACAAGAAACCTCTTTGCCGATGGGAGAAAAGACGAGGATGTGAGGAGAGGAGAGCAGAACAGCTGGTAAATACCTGGGATTTGATGGGTTGGTCCATTTGCCAATTGGCGCTCCTGGCACAGGCATGGATGGCGCCTTGTTGGGAACGGCCGGCCGTCTACTGGGATGGATAGCACATGCTACATGCTACATGCAGCCTAGCCCCAGCAACGAGTATGTGCGCCACGACCATCTCGATCTGCATCGCTGATACATACTTACACTTACTGTGCTCACTACTACCATGTCAAGCAAGACAAGGCAGACAGAGCTGGGCGTCCCATCTCTCCACCCGCACTCCGCACTGTACGTAAGTAGAGCAGCTCGGCAGCTTGGGGAGCAAGCTCGGCGGCGCTCGGCGACGCTCGTTGAGAAGCCACAGTGGGGCGCTTGCGCCGCTTGCATCTTCTTCATGCCAGATCTGCCGCATCCAAAAAAAAAAAAAAAAAAAAAAAAAAAAAAAAAAAAAAAAAAGCCAAGAAGCTTCCCTCCTCACCCGATTCCAGTCACCGTCCTGGAGAAAGAAGCCATCTTTGAGCCGGCTTCCTCCGCCGCCTACCCCCTTACTACGCCCCCCTGCCCCGGACAACTGACTGACCCTGAAGCTGGGGATCTGACAGGGGCCATCCGTCTCTTGGCGAAGCGAAACCCCCTGAGGGCCTGAGGGCCGGCTCTTCCTGACCGTCGGAGTGCCGTTTCTCATTTCGGTTGTGTTGCAGAAACGAAATTGGTTGGTATGGCTTATTCCTCAATGCCCTGTCTCGGACATGCATGCTTTCAGAAAGGAAACGAAAAAAAGAAGAAAGAAAGAACCGGCTCGCCTGTGCAAAACCACCGATCTGCCCACGACTTGCTTCGAGCCCGAATCATGGCCCACAGCTTCTGCCTCACCTCAGACACGAGATAACGCGGCTTTGGTTGGCCCCGGTCATGAGATGTGCTTTCTAGAAGTTGCTGCTTCGTTGCACGCACAATCTTGTGGGTTCCCACGTCATAACTAACTTCACGCTGTGAGACATGCACTCCGCCTTGGGACTCAAGTCCGAGCCATTCTCCCGCAGAATGCAAACTGGCAAGCTTGACGGGAGACCAAGACAGAATCGACAGAAGATGGCCATCCATTTGCCAAGAAAGACGTGTCTCCCACAGCCTCCAAATCCCAACCCAACTCTGCACTTCTCCATTGCGCTCCGCTCAGCCGGATCATCCGTCGGCAAGAGTCGATCAATATTTCCGCCAGCACCCACCCTGGCTTCTTCCCAACTTGTGCCTTGGGGGATGTTGGTCGACAAGCACCAAAGGAACGTAACTGGTCACTCGTGTGATATCTGACGGCTTGTACTGAAATAACTACTGCGACAAGTAGCTGTCTGTATAGCTGCTCTCCATGTCCCCCTTGCCTTGCCTTGGTATACTCTGCGACGACATGGTTTCAAATGTCCGGAAGAGGCGCAATCCTCACGGTGATACGGGCCTGCCTGCCCCAGATGAACAGAACAGTCCTGTGGGCGCAGCCTCATGGCTTGAGACCGATCAAGTGTGTCGCGCATTCGCAGAAAGAAAACTTTCCCAACTCGGCTGTGTTGGATCATCTCTGCACGCAGGTACACTGTGCACTTCACCCAGTGCCTCGCGCAATCCGCGCTTCTCCTTGGTTTCTCAACTTCTGAATTTCGAAGGCTGCGAAGCTGGAACAAGAGCGATCCTACTCCTGCTCGTGGCGTGAAGTCAGGAATTCCGTCTGTTGTGTGCGTTCCATTTCTCAACTCGGAGATGGCTTCAGTCGCCTCTTCGATCTTTCGATTGATGCTTCGGTACTTCTCAAGACATAAGCCGGCATGGTCCCTGTCGTGTGTACATAATAGGTATATCCAATAACGCATACCCGCCAGGTACTATGCTTAGACAATACGAAATTCCATCTTGACAACTCCGCAGACAATCGAGGATAAGTCTCAGCAGTGCGCTTCTGTCCGTCGACAGCTATTGTCGGTCATGACACCCTCCGTGACAACTGCCAGCCCAGCGTTGCCAGCTGTCAAGCAAGGCCTGCCAGCCACCGGAGGCTGGCTCCTTCCAGTCTCGTCTCGACGAGAGTAAACAAACTGTTCTTCATACTATTCCTTCTTTCTTCAACCATGCCATACCCGGCCGTCATGGAAATCCGTCCGTTTTCGTAGCCCCTTGACTTCTCGTTACTACTGATCATCACTGTGGAAGGGGAAGCAGAACAGGTCATGGATGCATCGGACATTCAAAGGGCTTGTATGGTAGGCACGCTCTCGGTGCTCTTTTTTGCCTTATTCCCTCCCCCTTCTCTTTCTTTTTTTTCAATCCACCCAGGACGCGCTGATGTATTCTTGTAGGCCGATCTTGGACGCCATCGCCAGGATGAGCTTCCATTAAGCGACAAAGAGGGAAAGCGTCCTTCTTATGAACCCGGTCGGCGTAATGGCACAGGGCACTATGCGCCGGCCCTCAAGAAGGCTTTGGAAAATAAATGGAAAGGTATTTTCTGCTGCCTCGGCGTATCCCACCCACCACAGGCAACACTGGTTGACTCAAAATCGCTAGTTAATATACAGGACGAGGAGTCCGCGCAGATGCAAGGCCTGGCTGTTGGTGATAGCCGGCCGTGGGCCAAGGTAACGAAGGCATGCACAAGCGCACATCTTGTGGACCTGTATGTCAGTTGTTTCACTTCATCGTCTCTCCCCCCCGCCCCGTTGGTGGCAACGTTGTGAAATTGATGCCAAAATTTACAGATCTGACCTTTATTTTGGCTCAATAGGGTGCCTCAGCCTATTCGGCCAGAATCTCAAATACCCAAAGGACCCAAGTCGGCAGTCGATGCTGCCAAGGTTGCGTTCGGGAATCTTGGCGGCCTTATACCTCCTGATACCAAAGTACCAAGACCTCCTCCATTAGCCGACCAAGCTCAGAGCATCTCCCAAAACCAACTCCAGTGCGCGTCCAAGATTCAAAATCCCAGCAGGCCAGAGACAACTGACACAAACGAGTCGATACAAGTCCCTGAATCAGCTGGTGCGAAGAGTACCCTTCCCATCAGATCAAAAGTGCTTGTGTCGGAGCAGGTAGTCTATAGCGGGCTTTGCAAATTCCTGGATGCGGGGTCCAAGAAACCGCTGTTCGTTGTCGCATGTGTTCTCAAAATACAAGACTACGACCAAAGGGCTTTCCTTGTGCTTTCCGCATTCAAGAAAGACAGATCGCACAATGTGCTAGAAGTGTCGACGCCAGATATTCAGGGAGACTGCTGTCGATTTCACACCCAAGGGGCGGCCAACGGATTTCAATACATATTGCAATTTTCCAACGAATCTGACGCTGAGAAATTCAGAATATACCTGGTGTCCCTTCAGAGAGCCGCGGCTCGTACTCTCAACCTCGCTCCATCATCTCCGGATGGAGTGTCTTCACAACAAATGAACCAATCGCAGACACCGAGCAAAAGCGTTGCCAAATTGATTCATGTGGAGTCGCCATCATCAATCTCTGGGCAAGAGGGGAATGTGCCGATAGTCGATGATACCACCAAATCGTTTTTTGATCTGATTGAAAAGATGCTCCCTGAAGAAGCTGCCGCTGGACTGGACGTTTCGGAGAATTTCATATCCGATATACAAGAGACTGCCACTAAAAGATGGCTTGAGAGAGGCTTACTCAAATCAGAAAGAGACGACATGAAAAATGAACTCCTCCAACTAATTCGCATCGTCGTCCGCATCAGGCACAAAGTGAAGTTGCGAGAGCAGGCAGCCCATGCCCAGCCTGTCGTGATACATTCGTTGAAGGGTTTTGAATGCACTGATACTAAAACCAAATGTATCAGGTATACGGTTTCGGAAATCCAAGAAATGGCCTCGAGCCCTCCCGCAACTCCAGGCAAGCTTGACGAATCTCTTGTGGTGACGCCTAGTCTCACTAAAGCGCGTGCCAGCTGCTCGCCTGTTGCTGCAGCCGCAGTACTGTCGAAGAATAAGACTTGGCTAGAAGACAACTCTCCGCCTCAGAGGCCGGGTGCCACGATGAGGACACCTCCGGCGTCTAATGGAAAACAAAGCCGGGTGGGCAGGGCCTATCCGGCGGCAAATACAATAGCGAGCAAAGGGGACATTTCGCCGCCCCAAAGCCCTCCAGCAGTAGGAGGTCTAGGCACGTCACGATAGGCTCGCGGCTAACCTAACCAGAGTTGACTAGCACAACGCGGGATGTGCATGCAGTATTGTGCTGTTGAACTTTTTTTGTAGCGGGCAGGTTGATGTCACTAAAAAGACGGATGTCACTCCTGTTGCCGAACAGAACGATTGTTCACAGGATGGATACTCGGAGGAGATTCGAGGCAGTGGCATGGAAATGGGAGCCAAGGGGTACAGAGAGCGGAATAGACATTATTTGAGACGGAGGGAATGCCGCATAGTCTGAGCCAAGCTCGAGATGTCTATGGCTACTAGGCAAATGATGAAATAGCTACTAGTACCTTTTATTTTATGTTTTTTAACATGGTGGATCAAGTCGACAAGAAGCATAGTTGGAAAATAGCCACGCCATACCCAGAACAAGATCAATTCAAGACGTGCTGTGCCGTGTCACGCTTGTCAAGGGGTTGGACTGTTGAGCCTTTGCCGGCATTTCTCTCTGTACGTTTCCAGAAGTTGTCGAGAATCACGGTCAACCGATGCTGCGCCGTTGTGTTCAAAGGCCCGGTCAACCAAATCAACGGCATGTTGAAACCTGCGATGAAAATACAGCTCCTCAACGGCATGGATAACTTCCTGCGTGCGCATTTTGTTTATGCCCGGCTTAAGAGGGAGCACCAGGCGCTCATGGATCTGACAGCATGACGGTGAGCGGTCTGGTCCGCATGCAGTGGCGGGCTCCCGCAAAAAAAAAGGAAAAACAAAAGAGAAGAGAAGAAAGAAGAATAAAGAGAGAATAAAGAAGAAAGAAGAAAAAAGAAAAAAAAACACATGTCGCTTGCGGGACTTACGTTTCCATTCTCGAGCCTCGCGCGGTAGACGTTCTTGACGGACTGGAACTCGGCTTCCGTCTGGGCTGTTCGGTCTGCTTTCTTGGTGGCTGGGTCGACTTCATCGTCGGAGGAGACTTGGATGTTTAGGAGGGGGTTGTCTTGTTGGTCCATTTTTTTTTGTGGTAGTGTGAGCGAGGAGCGCGGGCGTAGATGGGAAGCGTGGTCAAGAGGGGTTTTTTTCCCCCCATGGATGTTGGACTTTGTGGTTGTTGGCTTGTGATTGGGGTTGCTATAGGGTAGTTGGTACTTTGTAGTAGTATTTACGTACTATCTATCTACTACTACTAGTACTACTAGTAGTATCTACTACTAGTAGGTTAGTAGGTACTACTTAGCAGCAGGCACATTAGTAGCTTAGGATGCTGTGAGTCTTTACCAAGCGGCTGTGATTATGCAAAATGTGTTGGTTCTCGTGGGTTTGACGAGTTAGCTTAGCTATACGTAGTATGTATACATATATACGTTTGTGTTGATAGTCAAGTGTAAGAGTGGGTAGCGTAATAGTAAGAAGAAAAATAAATAGAAAAACGTAAGCAGGGGAAGGAAATATAGTTATTCCGCGATATCGAACGAACAATCTCTCCTTTCCTCCCTTTCCTTCTCCCAACTGACAGCAACACCACCCGGTGGCGGCGACCTATCCACGACAAGAGGCGTCTGCCAAAACAACCACCAACAGCAACCCATCACTCATGAACCCAGGTCCCGTCCTCCCTGCTCAAAACAATCTCATCGACGGGCAACCTACACCGCATAATCTCCTCCCCATTGACAAGATCATTCTCGACCGCCCGCCTGTCTCCTTCTTCGACGGTGCTCACAATGCCCGCCCGGACGTGCCTCTCCCTTAACCGCGCCCTCGCCACGTCAAAGTCCACCTCGACAAACCACAGCTCGTCCAGCAGCTGCGCAGCATCCCGCCACACTTCCCCGTCCAGCGCCAGGTAGTTGCCCTCCAAGACGACGATCCTGTGCGCGGGCAGCACGGATATGTCGTCCTCCTTGGGGTCCTTGACCGCGTGGTCAAAGGACGGCGCGAGGATGGCGTGGGACGGGATGGGCGCGCGCAGCTGGCGCATCAGGACGAGGAGCTTGGGGGCGTCGAAGGTGAAGGCTGCGCCGCGGCGGGCGTGTGCCTCGGCGGGGTTGGGCATGGCGGAGAGGGCGGCCCGAGTGAGGTGGAAGCCGTCCATGGGGACGGAAGTGGCTAGCTGGGGAGGAGGGGCGTCGTCGTCATGGTCACGATGGGGGTGCGATTGCGAGGCGCGGTCGTTGAGGCAACGGGTCAGGACGCGGGCGAGAGTTGTTTTGCCGGAACCGGGGATGCCGGCGATGCCTATCACTGGGACGGGTGTGAGAGTTGAGGAGTTGACGCAGGTGAGAATGCCGGCCGCCATCGTGAGGCCGCGCGTGTGTTTTCGCCCAGGCTGGACGAGCGGGCTGCAAACTCACAGAGACGATGGCCCGGGCTGAGCTGGGTGTACTTGGCCCAGGCCTTGTCTACCAGCTTGTCGACCTGGCTGTCCATTACTACGTAGTAGAGCGTCTGTCTCTTTGAAGCGCCGTCGAGGAGACGAAATGCACGAGAATTGGAATTGGCTGGTGTTGCGTGACCATGGCTGATGATTTGCGGGGGACTTTACATGGGTGAGGATTAGGTAATCTCCAAGAACCGGCATGTTGGTTGCATGTTGCATGTTTGTGTACCGTAACCGTACTGCTGTACTTGCTGTACAACTACTAGTACTTACTAGTACGTGCGGCCCTACGTCTATAACGTCTATAACGGGGATAATTTCTGGTGGAGCCAAGAAGAAGTTCTGAAGGGAACAACCACCAGTCGGCAGCGCTAGCACTAAAAAGAGGCAAGTGGCGGCAACCACGACCCGGCTCGCCCTTTTTTTTTTTTTTTTTTTTTTTTTTTTTTTCTTTTCTGTCTCTTTGGAACCCGAGAGCCACACCCTTCTCCCCATCCTCCCCCACTTCACCTTCCACGGCAAAAGCTCAGCCATGGCAGCACAAGCTCCCGCCGACGCTCTCGAGGAGCGGAAAGGTAACACACCCCCAGCACTCTCGGAATCCCCTCCCTATCACCCGCGACTGGAGCGCTGTTTCCGACACTGAGAGACGGGCTGACTCTGACCATGCCCCCCCCCCCCCCCCCTCCAGTGAACGACGGCGTAGCAGCGCAGAACGGCAAGGACGCCAAGTCCATGCCCGGCGGCGGCGACGACGAGGGTCGCGGAGAGGACTCCGAGGATGACGCCGACGAGCACGGCGCCACCGAGACGACCAAGAAGAAGAAGAAGAGAAAGCCCAAGAAGAAGAAGAAGACGCCCACTGCGCAGACGGAGCCCCCCAGCGTCAAGGTCAGCCAGTTGTTCCCCAATAAGTCGTACCCCAAGGGCGAGGAAGTCGAGTACAGGGACGACAACAACTACCGAACCACGGACGAGGAGAAGCGTCACCTCGACAACCTCAAGTCGGAATTCCTGAGCGACTACCGCGAGGCTGCCGAGATCCACCGACAGGTCCGCCAGTACGCCAAGAAAACCATCCGGCCCGGCCAGACGCTGACCGAGATCGCCGAGACGATCGAGAACGGCGTGAGGGCCCTCACGGGGCACTCGGGCCTGACCGAGGGCGACGCCCTGGTTGCCGGCATGGGCTTCCCCTGCGGGCTCAGCCTGAACCACTGCGCCGCGCACTACACCCCCAATGCCGGCAACAAGATGGTTCTCCAGCAGGACGACGTGATGAAGGTCGACTTTGGCGTGCACGTCAACGGCTGCATCGTCGACTCGGCCTTCACCGTGGCATTTGAGCCCAAGTACGACAACCTGCTCAAGGCCGTGCAGGAGGCCACCAACGCCGGCATCCGCGAGGCCGGCATCGACGCTCGCGTCGGCGAGATCGGCGGCATCATCCAGGAGACCATGGAGAGCTTCGAGGTCGAGATCGACGGCACCACCTATCCGATCAAGAGCATTCGCAACCTCACGGGCCACAACATCCTCCCGTACAGCATCCACGGGACCAAGGCCGTCCCCATCGTCAAGAGCAACGACCAGACCAAGATGGAGGAGGGAGACGTGTTTGCCATCGAGACCTTTGGCAGCACGGGAAACGGCTATGTCAGAGACGACATGGAGGTCTCCCACTACGCCAAGAACGCCGAGGTTCAGCATGTGGATCTGCGCCTAAGCTCTGCAAAGGCCCTCCTCAACGTCATCAATAAGAACTTTGGCACCCTGCCGTTCTGCCGTCGCTATCTTGACCGTCTGGGCCAGGACAAGTATCTGCTAGGCGTACGCTCACCATTTCCCACCACGCAACTGAAAATGAAGAAAATGAAGAAAAAGAAAAAAAGAAATCAATCGTCAAGATGCATGCTGACCATCTATGCAGTTGAACAGCTTGGTCAACAGCGGAGTCGTAGAGGCCTACCCACCCCTGTGCGACAAGAAGGGATCTTATACCGCGCAATTCGAGCACGTACGTCCATCCGTCCACCTTCTTCCCACGCACACATATCACTTGCTACTCGATTTTTTTTTTTTTCCACACGCTAACCTCGTCGTCTTTCCTTTCTGTCTCTTCTTGCCAAAAATAGACAATTTTGATCCGACCAACCGTGAAAGAGGTCATTAGCCGCGGTGACGATTACTAGAACCGCGTTGAGAAGACGAATCAAAAAAAAAAAAAAGGGAGAGAAGGGGTTGGCCATGTCGTTTTAAATAAAAAAAATATAACACGAAGTAGCATTGCTCGTTACGCATTATGAAAAAAAAAACAAAATGTTTGGTTGATTATATCCCTTTTCTCGGTTGCGTACTACGTAGTGGAGGGTTTCTCTTGGGGCGTCGCCCAGGGGTCCTTCCTTTGTTGCAAGCCACTGGTTTACGAAAGAAGGAAATTTGATTCGCCGTCCCACGACACAGATTGCCTGTGTCCAAGTTCCCGGAAAGATGACCAGATTCGTCAGAACCGCGTCTTGAAGGGAGGGGGGAATTAGTCAGGCTCACGCTGCTCGCTGCTCGTGGCAAAAGGCAAAAGCAAAGACACAGCCGAGGCGCACCAGTGATGGCAGCAGCTCCACATTTCGACGCACAATCCCCGGGCCCTGATTCGCCTCGAGCGCCATGGGAAAGAATGCATTGACAAAACTCCAAGACAGTCTGGCAAACGAGCCAATCACAGACCAGAAATCCACAATTCTCCTTCCGGTGCTTTATCGCGCGACCAAGACAGGACTGCGCCTATTGGTCTAGTCGCACCGCTAGTGGACCCCCTGATCAAGAATGGCAAGCGACTTGGTCGTGTGTGCGAGACGAAAAAAGTAAAAAAAAAGAAAAAAAAAAAAAAGGAAGAAAGAAAAAAAAAGAAAATTCGCCGTGCGACTGACCCTCTCACATGCAACCTTAGGCCTTCGCCCCAGCCATGGCCAGAATCCCGTTTCCGACTTTTAAAAAAATCACTCATCCACGGTGACCTGCATCAAGCACACTCAACAAATTCTGTCACTTGCAACGCGATTGTTTTGAAGTGGGTGTTGATTTGCGATCGTCTTTGGTGATATTTTTCTTCTTCTTCTTCTTCTTCTTCTTTGGTTCCCTTCGTTGCCCTTCGACGATCCGAGATACAAACGAACCTGTTCGCGCCCCTTTTTAACGTCTTTTTTTCTTTTTCAAATTTTTTTTTCGGACGGGCACGCGAGCAACGCCCCCCACCTACCGAAAAACAACCACAACAGACAAACTTTCGACGCAAGAGCTTTCGAGCAGAACAAGGGCACTGAGGTGTTACAGGTTCTCTCCCCGCCCTTCGGCTGCGTGCACAGCGCTCTGCACGGCAGAGTTGTCTTTTTTTTTTTTTTTTCTTTCAATCTTTCCGCCGTCGGACGCACCGTTTGAGGTTTCCTCCTTCGTACCGTTTTTTTTTCCACATCGAAAATGAAGGTCTTCTCCAACGCCGTCACATACAACTACTCCTGGGACGAGGTCTCAACCGCCAACTGGCGCAAGTACGGCCCTTGGAACAACAAGTCGGAGCATGTCATCGCCGTGGACACCCTCTCCCGCGACGTGGATGTCGAGACGGGCATCCTCCGCACGGAACGCCTCATCACCTGCAAGCAGAATGCGCCAGAGTGGATCAAGACCATGATGGGCAGCTCGATGGACGTGAGCTACGTCTTCGAGGCGTCGTACGTCGACCCCAGAAGGAAGACGCTCACCATGGTCAGCCAGAACCTCACGTGGAGCAACCTCGTCAACGTCCAGGAGGAGGTCATCTACAAGCCCCTGGGCGACCACCAGACGCAGTTCGTCCAGTCGGCGCGCATCACGGCCCTGTGCGGCGGCTGGCAGCGCATCAAGAACAGCATCGAGGACACGCTGGTGACGCGCTTCAAGGAGAACGCCGTCAAGGGCCGCGAGGGCTTCGAGCGCGTCCTGGAGATGAGCCGCATCGTTTTCGCCGAGGAAAAGGCCCGCCAACGGCAGCGCATGTGAAGATGCTCCACGGCGTACTCTACCACAACAAGCGAACAAACAAAAAAAAAAAAAACATACCAAACCTTCTTCTCTTCCGCAAATCCTGTACGACGGATCCGGAGCAGAACAAAACAGCTCTTCTCTTTTATTTTTGCCATCCTCGTGCCGATACCTAGTATGACGGTTCCGAAACAATATCCCTTGTTTTTTTTTTTTTTTTTTTTTCCTTTTTCTGCGAGCATATTTCCATAGCACGGCGTTTTTCTCGGGGCGGGGGAATCGGAAGAGGACGGAGTTGCGTTGAAATCACAAATAAAAGTTGGTGGCGAACGAAAGCGCGGGTGAGGAGGAAGTCGCTCGCCGGGACAGTGTTCTGATTCTTTTTTTTTTTTTTTTTGCTCCCCGCTCTTCTTCTTCTTCTTCTTCTTTTCTATAATCTCTTCGCCTTTTGATTCTACAATATCCTACCAGAGTATAGATGTTGCTTTGGGATGCGTGCGTTGGAACGGGGTACATACATTGTTAGAAGAATAGACGGAGGCTCGCCAGGCCTTGCGTTTTATTTATTCATCGATTGATTCATTTGTGGGTTTTTTGTTTTGCCGTGGACGTCTTTAGTGGCGTTCCGCTCGCGAAGCCAGTGAGTTTGTGACGCATTTATATTGATTGGCTATTCATAGAAACGGGCCATCTATAGTGACGGGTCATTCATATCGACGGGCTATTCGCATTGACGGGCCCATTCACAGCGACGGGTCAGGTGAAAAAGGACGAAATAAAAGTCAGAGTGTACTCAAAAACCGTATCATGCATGGATGCACACTACTGCCTAGACATATACACACATGTCTACATACCACATAGCAGTATATGTTGCCTACACAGCATTTTCCACATCAACACCAAGGCAGGAGTGGGTGATAAAAAGCCTATTATCCTAGCTCCAACTCCTCCGTCTAGGCCAAGTTTACCCGCCACAAATGAAACCCAAGTTTGCGAAATCAACCTATGGAGCCTTGAGCATCTAGTTCTTGTTCTCTTCTCCCGTTGTCTTCTTTTCCACCGCCCCACGATGGATGGATCTAGCGCTCTTTTTTTTCCCTCTTGACGATTTGCCCACTTTGGGTTTCGTCTTCTTTCCAAAAGTCCCTTTTACATGGTGAGAGCTGACGCTTGGGAGACTGAGAGCAGGGGGGGGGGGAAGGGGGATGGGGGGGCCGGGGGAGCCGAGGAATGGGGGTTAGACATATCTCGGTAGTAGTACATAGTGTGTGTATATAAAGCCTCGATTGCGTCGCTTCGAGAAGGGTCACCTCTCGGGAACTTGAGCTGGTCTTTCCTGTTCTTCTCATCACGCAAGAGACTCACGTCCCCTCCACTTTCATCAAGACTTTTTCCCCTTCTTCGTCTACTCTCGCAGTGCGCAATCCAATCTCTTCCCTTCATCGTCATGCGCTTCATCTCCGCCCTCCCCTTGCTGGCTCCCCTGCTGGCGACCTTCGCGGCCGCAGACGAGCACCGCTGGTGCGAGTGCTGGACCTGGGACCAGCCCACCGGCTGGATCTACAACTGGGAACTCACGGCCGGTGCCTGCGACTCGCTGTCCGAGACGGCTTACTACAACGACAAGAGAGGACAGTGCATGCAACGTCCCGCCTCTGACTACGGGACACCGGGCCACGAATCCTACCACGGCCAGGGAATCGACGGCGACAAATGGGAGGGACTCTGTGTAAATGGTGCAAAGAATGGCTACCACGAGGGGCATGACAACAACAAGCCCTTGAAGCACAGCTCTGCTTCCTACGGCCACTGCCAGCGATAAAGCCCCCCCCTCCGCGGGAGTCGCTCGTGTCTCGGGACGTTCTTCAGTACGGAAACAAGCCGTTACGGACTCGGGCCATGCTTCGCGCGCTGCAGCCTGCCTGGATTGGAAATCAAGGGCAGAAAGGGGAATAGCCACTGGCTTGTATTTAAAAAAAAAAAATCCTACTTCTGGTATATACTACTGCGTAAACAGACAGATCCAACATTGCGTGCGTAAGTTTGCGTGTCAACATGAAAAAAAAAAAGGCAAATAAAAACCATGATACATCGTTTGTCACATAGCCAGCCGGCTTGACGTTTTGTTTTTCTTGCACCCCCCGCCTCCCCCCCCATCTTTCTTCAAAATAGCCACGCCACGTAGCGGTGGTAGAACTTTTCCCAGCCGCGGCTCTGAGCGACCCTCTCCTTCTGCAGGTCCAGGAAGTCCGACTCCTCCTGGTCGACAATGTCCTTGCCGGCGAAGAAGTCGGCCTCGTGGGCCTTGACGCCGCGGGACTTGGTGATGAGCATGTGGCCGAAGAGCAGTATCAGGTACAGGGGGATGCCCAGGTAGCCGGTGATGAAGTTCTGGTAGTCAAAGGTGACGCCGTCGTGGTGGAGGAAGACGTCAAAGTTCTTGGTCAGCAGGATGAGGCAGCAGAAGAAGAGGGCCACGTATGTGCCGACGAGGCCCTGGGGCGCCACGTAGGGCATGGCGCTGTCGGCGAGGTTCTGCGCGCGCCGCGCCTTGAGGAAGTAGATGTAGGTGACGAGCAGGGATATCCAGGACAGCAGGCCGAAGATGGTGGTCAGGTTCACGAAGTAGCCAAAGATCTTCTTGGAGTCGTCCGACACCACCATGAAGGCCAGGCAGGCGAAGGCGGTGCAGACGGCCAGGGCGGGGACGGGCACGCCCCTGCTGTCGGTGCGGCGGAAGATGCCGGGCGCGGAGCGGTCACTGGCGAGGCCGTACAGGGTTCGGCTGGCGATGTAGAGATCCGAGTTGGCGGCCGAGAAGACGAAGACGCAGATGCAGGCGTTGATGACGTGCGGCAGGCCCTTGACGCCGGCGATGGTGGCGGCGACGACGAAGGGACTGGCGCTGGCACCCGTCGTCTGCTTGTTGGCGAACGCCAGCTTCTCGTCGTTGTAGGGGACGATCATGCCCACGAGGAGGACGCTGAGGCAGTAGAAGAAGAGGATGCGGTAGAAGGTGAGCTTGATGGCCTTGGGGATGGACCGCCGCGGGTTCTGGGCCTCGGCGGCGGTGACGCCCACGAGCTCGGTGCCGAGGTAGGCAAACGTCGCGTTGACCATGACGGACCAGAAGCCCAGGAACTTGCCCAACGAGCCGTGGGGGCCCGACTTGTAGAGCTCGGCGAAGGCGCCGGGATCTCTCCAGTAGCGGAAGCCGGGCGCGTCGCCGCTGGGACCGCCGCCGCAGGCAATGATGAGGGCGAACAGGATGATGCCCACCACGACGATGACCTTGAACGAGGACAGCCAGAACTCAAACTCGCCGAAGAACTTGATGCCCCCAAAGTAGTTGATGCACACGATGGCGACGAGGAAGATGGCGACGAAGACGCCGGGATTGACTTTCTCGCGCGGCACCCAGAAGGAAATGACGAGAGAGGCGGCCGTGAGCTGGTTCGGCGTGACGATGATGTACTTCATCCAGTATCTGAAAGAAATACGGAACGTCTCAGCAATCTGTTGTCAAGCTGGAGGGGGGGAAAGAAAGAAGAAGAAAAGGTGGCGAGTCCAAGACTTACGTCCAGCCGAGAGCGAAGCCGAGGGACGGATGGCAGTATCGTGAGGCGTAGCCGGTGAAACCAGCACTGAGCGGCAACCAGGCGGCCATCTCACCGAGACTGGCCATGACCATGAAGACGAGAATCCCGACAAATGTATACGAGATGAAGAGAGAACCGGGGCCGGCCTGGGCGAGGGCCTTGCCGGTACCCACGATGAGGCCGGTGCCCAGGGCACCACCAATGGCGATCATGGTGATGTGCCGGGCCTTGAGGCCCTTGTGAAGCATGGTCTCGGGGTCGGTCTCGAGGCCGCGGATCTCGGTTTCGTTGTAGTGATGGCGGATGCTGCCCTTTTCGGCGTCGCCGCCACGGCCGTCCCCTTTGCCCGGACGGGCATGGATGCCTTCCGAGTCCATTGCGTCCGAGGTGTTGATACGACCGACAAACAAGCGAGTTGCAATGCTTGGGCAGTGGACAAATCAATCAAATCGACTTGTGACGGAGAAGCCGGCCCAGCGTTCGGAGGGAATGGGGGAGGAGGGAGGGAGGGAGGGAGGGAGGAAGGCGAGCCGATGGGCAAGTTGCGGCTATTAAATACGGCTCACGATGAGGGCGGGCGGCGGTCCTGCCAAGACGAGGCGGACAACCGATTTTGGTTTTTTTTTTTTTACTACGTAGTATGTGTGTGTCTTTTTTGATAAGACGATGGACGGGATTGGGGGGGGTAAAGCTGAACAGCTGGCGGGCAGCTGCGGCTGTAAGGACCCCTGGTACGGAGACGAGGCCAGGAAGAGGAGGAGGGGGGGGTCGAAAAACAAGAAAAAAAAACAAGGCCGTTGCAATAGGACACACTCACTGGCCATTGAAAAAAAAAAGAGTTAGCATGGAGTGAGTGGCTGGCAGACAGATCTCCCTCCCCCGGCTTCATTGTCGTCGCGTTGATGCGGCTTCCATCTTCCATTTATCCGCCTCGGATCCCCCCCCACCGGTGTGGAAGAGGGGAAAGGATAAGCTCAAGCTGGGCAGGGCTGAACTGTCGCCGTCCAGGATGGAACCAGTCTGCCTCGTCTTGCTTGGCTTGCATGAAAGATGGTCATTGCATATTTTCGGCATGGATGGGGCCGACGAACTGGCACGTCTTGAGAAGAAGAACAGGGCCGGTCTTCTTCCACAAGAACCAAGCACGCGACGACCAGGTAGGTGGCGACGAGTCGTGACAGTGACCAACCAACTTCGCCGAGGCCACCCACCCCTGATAATATATATCTCCAGAGGACCAAATGGGGGCGAGCGAAGAGAAGCAAAAAAAAAAAAAGGGAAAGAAAAGGGTCTGAGTGAGATAAGCGGTGCAATCTAGTCTTCTCTCCGCATCACGTTGATCCGTGGGGAATTTTTGTGTGGTGGCAAGTTTTTTTTAGGTTTAGTAATGGAGACATGAGATGGGGATGGGGTTTCTCCTTCTTTCCCTTGCTTTTTTTTTTTTTTTCCTTTCCCTGTCATTTTCTTTTGCGTCTATCCATCCATCGATTGATTTTTTTCTTCTTTCTGTTCTCAACAAGTACTACGTAGTACGCCATGGCACGTGGTTGCTGTTGCCCGTATTCGACGGAACGGTTACATAGTATGGTTTCTTGTTTCTTGCCAAGGGTTTTTTTTTTTTTTTGGTGTGATAGGGCTAGGCCCGTTCTGGTCGAGATTGGGAAAAATAAGCTTGTTGCCAAACGATATTTCGTAGACCGCCTATCAAATGGTGCAATCGCTATCTGCAAGGATCTCTCGGTGGGGCAGCCAGAGTATACAAGTACTAGTACTACTACGTAGTATAGTACTAGTAGGGGACGCAAAATGTTCTAGGGGACGACAATTCGTGGGGTTAGAGTCGGCTTTACTCGCGGCTTTCGGGATATCTGGATACAACTCTTAGTACACAGTAGTACATATATCATATATCCCTGAGAAAATGCCGCGGGTGTGATTTTCGAGATTGACACCGAAGCCGGCATCCATAGGAAAATTCCGTATCATTTACATCTGCCCCCCCCCCCCCCCCACACACACACACATCCACCACAAAAAAAAAAAAAAAAAAGAAAACGCCAACGAAGCGTCGGCATGAGACACATGAGGTCCTGAAATGGATCGTTGCGTTGCATCGTCTCCGGGATGGTAAGTCGCAACAAAGATACGGGGTCCAATGGAATTTTATACGGAGACGGATCTGACTTGCATCTACTATGTACGTTGCCGTTACATGGACTTGTGCATCTTGGAAATGCAGGTACCATCATGCTCGTAACAAGGAAGAACCGTGACGCTGCTTTCGGACCGGGCTGCTACATAGTATTACCGCGTCATCCTTCTGCCACATAATAGTTGCTTCGCCGCGCTTCGATGCTGAGACTCGGACGAGGAGGAGGAGGAGGAGGAGGAGGAGGAGGAGGAGACACGGAAGGGAAATGCGGTGGTTTGATTCCGAAACCTTGTCCAGACAGAAACTCGGTGTTGGGGCTTTTTTTTTTTTTTTCTGGAGATTGACTGACAGCCGCCAGTCAGCTGCTCGCTGGGTGGGCAGCTGACGTCGGACTGCTCATACTGTTGCCGCCGCCTTTATAACAAACGTCTCATCGTCTCGGCTTCGATGACGCCTTCGGGCTTCGGGCTGCAACACACGCAGCCGGCGGCGCTGCGATGAGACGAAGAGAAGGACATAATCACCCACGTCACGAACCGGCAGCTGCCATCAAACGGTAAAAATAAACGCGCGCTGGCGGCAAACCAGTGCGTGATGCGACGCCACCTCGCCATCTTTCGTCGTCATCCTTTTGACAGGACGCAAAGTTAAAATGAAATGAACCCAAAAATTGTCTTTGAATACACACTCTCTCGCCAAGCCTCGAAGCGAAACGAGACAGATGTGATCTTAGTAGACGTGGGCGACGACCTCGCACAACCATGAGCTCCCGCACGGATAGCACAGCGAAAAGCCTGACGGACGAGTCGGCCGGGCCGGGCCGGAAGGCGCGGATCCTACACTACGAGCGGCTTCATCGCGGCCGACAGCTGCGCAAGTTGATTGGCGTGTGCCTGTTGCGATGGCTCGCCACCCTGCTCTTCTGCGCCGGCTTGTACATCGTCCTCTGGCGGTACTCGGAACAGGACGTCATGAAGAGGTCCAGCAAGGACGGTTTCGACGCCTTCATCGTCGGCCTGTCCATCCTCCTCAGCCTGAACGTCCTCGCCTCGCTCAAGCACCTGCTCGCCATGCTGCGCTGGTGGGTGCTCAGCCTGAAAGAGTGGCGGCCCCGCGAGGTCGACTTGGTTCTCCAGAGCGAAGACCTCAGCCGCCTGATGCGCCTGCTGTACATCTCCCGGTGCAACTCGCTTCGCGCCTACGTCGTCTTCTGGCTCTTCTTCAACGTGGCCAGCCATGTTGGCATCACCACCCTGACCTTGGACTTCGAAGCCAAAGACGCCGAAAACATCGTCCCCACCACGCCGGGTCCCGTGTCCATCCCGGACTTGTCGAACATTCAGACCTTGAGGCTGGCGTCCGGCGAAGCCATCTCGTCGAACAAGACGATTGATACGCTCCGCTATACCGCCAACAGGTAAGGAACACCGGGGGGGGGGGGGGGGGTCAGTTCTCAGCGATATGTCATGGCTAATGTCGTCGTCGTCGTCGTCGTCGTCGTCTGCTTCAAGCTACGGGGTAATCGGGTTGGCCGATGGCGTCTCTTTCGACTTCGCCAAAGCCCCGAAGCCCCGGGAGGTCTATCGCTACGACGAGGAATCCATCTTTTGTGCCGACACGACATGCTTGTCGTGGTTCTACGAGTCCACGGTCCCCAACGCAACCCAGTACACCCTGATAGCGACCGACCGCTTCGTGAACACGACGTCGGCCTGCCAGTCGTGGCGCGTCACGCAGGGCGGTAGCGGCGATGCCGACACCATCATCATCGCCGACGGCAAGGACACCGCCGTCAGGCTGCCGGTCGAGCAGGGGCCCGAGCAGACCACCTTCATGGTCGATACCGACCGCGACCAGCATCTTGGCTGGAGCATCGTCACGGCCTTCGAGGCCTCGGCCGTGAACCCCTGGTTCTACCGGTGCAACGTCAGCGTCGGGCCCGTCGTCAACGCCGCCATCCCGGAGCACGAGCTCGGCGACGACCTCAAGATCATGGCCCCCGCCGCCATCGCCCTCCAGGGCTACGACTTCCCGGCCTTGGACACAAACCCCATCGACGCGGTGCAGTTCCACAGCTACGCGGCCGGGACCCTAATGGGCTCCGTCTTCGCCGGCAACAGCTCCTCCATGGGCTGCCTGACCAGCGCCTTCGCCTCCGGCGTCATAGTCACCACCTCCGAGACCAACCCGCGCATCAACGTCACAGGTCAGATGCCCCTCAGCGGCATCAGGATTGAGATCCACGACTGGGCTTACGTCCACCTCACCCTCTGCCTCATCATGGGTCTCCAGCTCCTCTTCTCCGTCGTGTCCATCGTCCTGTCCAACAGGGTCGTGGTCCGCGACCTCAGCCACCTGGGCGAGGCGACGCTGTTGCAGCCCGTCATAAGCAGCAGCAGCAGCAGCCTGGACGACCGCGCCATCATGTGCAACGAGAGTGAGCTGGCGTCCATGTTTCCCGAGACGACCACCATCAAGTACGTCTGCGACACGAACGGCATGTATTACCTGCGCGTGACGGGCTGATGTTTGTCATGTTGGCACTACGGGAAGTGCATTATCATCGTCATTGTTATTATCATTATTATTATCGTCATCATTATCATTTTTATTATCATTTTTATAATCTTTTTTTTTTTTTTTTTGCAAGGAAACGAAACATGTATATATGCTCTGTTGATGCGAAATGCAGGTAAAAAAAAACAAAACTAGGTTGTTTACTTGCCCTAGTGCGCGCAAACAATTCATCATAATAAATAATTACAATAATAAGTGAATACACCAGCCAGTACAGGCTCAGTATCATGTTACAACCCCCGCCACAAAAATACACGGGAGAGGCCTTCCAAGAACAAAAAGCCCCTCTGTATGTCGGTGCGCATGCTGTGGCGAGCCCGTGGCGGGAAGGCTGGTGCAACCGGCCGTGACAAACAGTTGATACGATTGAAAGACACGTACGAATCTGTGGCCGGAGGTGTTTCCATAGACGAAGATGCCCAGAAAAAGGAGGTGCTTTTCTGGCGGGAGAGGGGAATGTCCGTCGACGTCGACGTCTTCTCGGCAAACCCCAAGGACAAGCCACGCGGCCCGTCCTGGTGACGGTGTAGGTTGTTGCCTGGACGGTCTAGGGCTATTTGGTCACCGGGCGAGTAAAGTAACGTTATACACATGCATGGGTGTGTTTTTTTTTTCCTTTCTTCTTGCAAGTATACATGTCCATTCTACCCGACCTCTCGCGTGGTCCAGTCTCTCATCTACTACATATTTTGATGAAAGGAGGACGAGAAGGGTAAAAAAAGAAAAGAAAAACAAAAGGAATGAAAAGGATAATGCAAAAAAAAAAAAAAAAAAAAAGTCTATATTCAAATCTGACCCGTTCTTTTGAATGGAGCGGGCAGGAAGAGAGGGGTTCAGGAAAACAGCCCGCCTACCGCGTCTAATTGTGGAAAGAAAAAAAAAACGTTTCGAAAAAAAAAAAAAAAGGATGAACACCAGCGCTGCACGAAATGATCACACGGATGAGACATCGTGTCAATGAGAAAAATCAAATACAGAGAGCGAGAAATTACATAACGAGAGGGACAGGTCAACGGGCGAGCCCACGGCGCACAACGTCCTCCCTCGAGAGGCGCGTCTCGGACTCGTCGAGGCCCATGCTACGCAGGAAAGACAGGGTGGTGGACCACTCGGCGCGCTTGCGGGCCTCGGACCAGCCCATCTCGTCGGCCAGGATGTCGATGACGCGCGGCAGGGCGGACAGGGCGGCGTGGACGTCGAGGAAGGCGAGGCGGGTGCGGCGGGCGATGACGTCGGCGGCTGTGCAGGCTGCTTCGGAGCGGACGGCGTGGCGGAGCTCGGCTTCTATGAAGGGGAAGGAGGGCGTGAGGCGGGACAGGTCGGAGGAGGAGGAGGAGGAGGAGGAGGAGGAGAGGACGGCCCAGGCGCGGTCGCCGTAGTTGGTGGCCAGGTGGTGGGCGACGTCGGTCTCGAGAGGGTACACCTCGCGCAGCTGCGAGGCCAGGGCGGTTGAGTAGCCGTGGGAGCCGAGGACGGGGGTGGTGAGGGTGCGGCAGGCGCCGTTGGTGATGGAGCCGGGGAGGCCGTAGCCGCTCAGGTCGGGCAGGACGACGGGGCGGGGCCGCAGGTGGAAGACGCGGACGGCCTCGTCGACGGCATCCTGGGCCATCTGGCGGTAGGTGGTCCACTTGCCGCCGGCGCAGGTGAGCAGGCCCGAGGGGGAGACGGTGACGAGGTGGGAGCGGACGAGGGACTCGGTGTTGGCGGCGGCGGGGTCGCGGACGAGGGGCCGGATGCCGGACCAGGTGGCGAGGACGTGGTCGCGGGTGAGGGCGCTCTCGGGGCGCAGCAGCTTGCTCACCTCGGCGAGGATGAAGTCGACGTCGTCGGGGCGGGCCAGGGGCTCGGGCTCGACGCGGCAGGCGTTGTCGGTGGTGCCGGCGACGGTGGCGCCCTCCCAGGGCAGGACGAAGACGACGCGGCCGTCCGAGGTGGCGGCGTCGAGGATGCCCATGCCCGAGGGGCACAGCGCGGCCGGCAGCATGACGTGGGCGCCGGACGAGGGGGCGACGAGGTCGCGGCGGCGGGCGAGCGGGTCGTCCATGCGCTCGAGGGCGTCGGCGAAGGGCCCCGTGGCGTTGACGACGCCGCGGGCGCGGACGGCGAAGGGCGGCGCGGACGGGTCCAGGGTGTCGCGGACGAGGGCGCCGCGGACCCGGCCGTCGGGCCCCTTGTCCAGTGCGGCGACCTCGACGTGGTTGAGGACGGTGGCGCCGCAGAGCATGGCCGTCAGGGCCAGCGACACGTTCATGCGCGAGTCGTTGTGCTGGCCGTCGTAGTAGACCAGGGCGCCGACGAGGCCCTCGCGGCGGAGCAGGGGGAAGGCGTCGAGCGCGGCGCGCCGGCCGAGCAGGTAGGAGCTCTCGAGGCCCTGCGCGCCGGCCAGCAGGTCGTACATCTTGCAGCCGGCCCAGAGGTACGGCGCCTGCAGCCAGCCGTGCAGCGGCAGGAGGATGGGCAGCGACCGCGACAGGTGCGGCGCGATGTCGAGGAAGGCCTTGCGCTCGCGGAGGGCCTCGATGACGAGCTCCAGCTGCGGGTAGTCGAGGTTCCAGACGGCCTTTTCGAGGTAGCGCACGCCGCCGTGGACGAGCTTGGTGCTCTTGGAGCTGGTGCCGGCCGAGAAGTCGTCGCGCTCGACGAGCGCCACCCGGAGCCCGCGTGTCGCGGCGTCGAGCGCGATGCCCGTGCCCGTGGCGCCGCCGCCCACCACGAGCAGGTCGTACTCGGCGTCGTCGCCGCTGCTGCCGTGCCGTCCGTCATGCCGCCGCAGGTCCGCGAGCTGCTCGGCCCGCGACCGGAGCGCGGGGAACGACGTCGGCGGCGTGATCCTGCCCTGCGCGTCTCGCCGCACCGGCACCGCGGCCACGTCGTGCGAGAGCTTCTTGTCCGATCGGGACGAGATGATGGCCGCGCCGATGCCTGCGCCCACCACGGCGACCGACGCCGTGGCGAGGGGACGACGCCAGAGCTTGGAGAGGCGAGAGGCCATGGCTGGCGGGCTTTCTCTCGGCGGCTGTTCGAGGCTTTGTTTATTTGTTTTTTTTTTCTTTTTCTGTTTCTTTTTTTTTTTTTCAAATTGTGCCTGTAATTTTTATTTTATTATGCTTCTTCTTCTTCTTCTTCTTCTTTTCAACCCTTGCGACGCAGCGGGGGGAAATCGGACGACGGGGCAGCGAGCGAAAGGGGGTGACAACGAAGAGCAAAGGTGTCCCGTCCAGTCGAACCAGGAACAGGAGCTACCGAGATTGGTTCACCAACGGCTCCGTCGGAGGAGAGGCGGAACAGATGAGGGCGTATTGGATCTGGCGTGAGAGGAATCGGCGAATGGAAGAGAACAAAGGGGTTTTTTTTCTTCTTCTTTACTCTGCGGTGTAGAGGAATAAAAGGAAGAGAACGAAGAGCCAAGTTGAAGAAGAAACCCGTCAGCGTATTTGGACACCCGCTCGCCCCTCGAACGAGATGACGCCGCGTCGGAGATGCCCGTTTTCGACCACAGCCACTCGAATACATGTCATGAGGTACTGACTACCTTTCATAGCGGGGGTTTCACCACTATAGACATGAGTCGCGTATACGGTGTAGACAGGTTCCACCCAGGCAAGACAAGCCACAGCGTCCCCGCCACCAAAGCGTCCCACGTGCGTGAACGAGCGCATCACGCACGTGAAACGGTGCATTTTTCTTTCTTTCTTTCTTTCTTTCTTTCTTCCTCTCCCTCTTCCCCCCCCCCTTTAGATTTCCTGAATCGCGCGCATGAGAAAAGAAGACCTATGTCTGTACGCCTCTCGAGCAAAAAAAGGATTCAAATAAATAATGTCATGGACATGGACGTGAACCGCCATCAACATTTCTAGCCAAGTACAAACAGTCAGCCCACCAAGTCTGCTCAGTCACGGGACGAGTAGGGCCCATCCGCCAAGGAATGAAAGCCATGAAAAAGAAAAGAAAAATTAGAAATACAGAAGAAGAAGAAGAAGAAGAAGAAGAAAAGAAGGGAAAAAGAAGAACGCCAAGGAAAAAGCAAACACAAAAAAGAAGCAGAAAAAAGAAAAAAAAAGAAAAAAAGACGAATCATCTCACGTCAAAAAAAAAAAAAAAAAAAGCCCCGTCAGCTCTGTCAGCCCCAGCCTCGTCCACCCCCCCTCCTTCATCGACAAGCCACCAAGCAAGCCAAGTCTCAGCAAAAACCCAGCGACAACGTTTGTTTCTTTCTTTCTTTTTTTCTTCCTCTTCTGCGAATTTCCTTCTGCGTCTGGCGTTGCGACTACAACTACACCGAGACACGTATGCACAAGCCCACGTTTTTTCTTTTTCTTTTTTTTTTTTCGTCCCTCTCTCTCCCACACACACATGCGCCTTCATTGTCCATGCACAATTGACAACTGCCATCTCGATTCCCCCTCCCTTTTTACCCGATCAGCGACTACTACTACTAAGCAGTTCGTAGCAAAGCAAGCCCATCACACATCCCGGCAAGCCACGTCGTCAGTTGTCGTCAGGCAAGAGGGACGGACCACCACCCTAAATTTAGGTTAAAGATTAAAAAAAAAAAAAAAAATCGAAAGATCAAAGAAGCACGAGCACGCCACGCAGAATTAATGAAACCGACGTGGGATTTTCATTAATCGCATATTGTCGCCGAGCCCCGCACCGTTTCTCCACATTCACACCCCTGGCGCAGTTTGAACCTCGCAAGGCCAGGGATCCCCGGGCAATTTCCGCACGAAATAAACTCCACATGATGAAACCAGACAAAAGAGCCCTTGCTTGATGTTTTTTTTTTTTTCCCGAAGCCGACGGCTGAACCATCTTCCGGGGGACCCTGATGAAAGGATTCATTAACCCTGACAGCGGACTAACGTCGTTGAACAGATTGCGGGTGGGTTAAGCTCGCTATTTGGTCGCCTTGAACACTGAAGAACGGAATGAAAAAAAGAAAAAAAAAAAGGGGAGAAAAGAAAAAGATTAAAGAGAAATAAGAATATAGAATTGAAAAACGAAAATCAAAAACAGTATGCGCTTTCCAAATCAAGTCCAAAGCAAATCAACGCCAAAAAAATAAAAAATAAAAAAAACCAAAAATTGCATGCGTAACCCAAAATAACCGTCCAGCAGTCCCTTGTTCCCTTCACAGATACGTGATTACATTCCGACGCCAGGCCGTTTCCTCATCGATGCCGTCCTGTCGATTCTGTTGTCCAAACCATGATTTCTGTTTCCCGTGAAAATGTGTATCCAAACTGTATTATCTTTTTTTCTTCTTCTATCCCCCCTCCCACCCCCTTCCCCACTTCTTCCCTTCTACTCTTCATATGTGGATCGTCTTACACGCTGGATTCAATGCCCTTGCCTCTCGAGTCGGACCACCTGCTGCGGCGAGGCTTGAGCAGACGATCGAGGCCGAGGTTGGGCTCGTTGATGGGCGACTCCCCCGTGTAGATGAAGAGGTCGTAGAGACCTCCGCCGGCGAGACAGCCAAAGAAGGGTGCGACCATGGGGATCTATCATGACTGTCAGTTCGGAAACTCTTCTCGGCAAGCAGAGAGTCTTTTACATACCCAAAAGTAGTATCCTCCTGCGCTCCAGACCTCGCTGCCATAGCCAATCATGGAGGAGACAAGACGAGGGCCAAAGTCACGGGCCAGGTTGATGGCGTAGCCTGTCTCCCAGCCGAAGCAGGCGCCGATGCCGAAGATGAGGAAGAAGAGGCAGAGGGGCAACAGGGGTCCGGCGCCGATGTTCTTGTTGTCGGCCAGAGCGAAGATGACGAACTGGAGGATGGCGCTGGCGATGAACTCGGAGAAGAACATGCCGGTCCGCGTCATGAACTCGGCGGGGTAGGTGCAGAAGATGCCGGCCGTGGCGCTGGGCCCCGTGACGGTACGCAGGTCTGTGCCACCCTCGAAAAGGTCAATGGCGGACCTGTAGTTGCCGTACACGATGGCGGCGCCGACCATGGCGCCCGCGAGCTGGGCCAGCAAGTAGACGGGGAACTTGCGCCACGGGTGGCCGCGGTAGACGCAGTTGGCCAGGGTGACGGCGGGATTGATGTGGCCGCCGGACTTGCCGCTGACGTAGACGCCGAGCATCACACCGATTCTGTCACGATTGGTTTCCCATCAGCGTCTCCGTCTTTGGAAAGGGATATACGGGAGAAGGGAGGAGAAGAGAAGAAAAGAAAAAACACGACTTACCCCCAGCCCCACGAGATACTCTGATAGCTGCCCTTGAGGTTCTTGCTCAGCAAGACCTGGGCAACGACACCGTCTCCAAAGAGGATGAGGGTCATTGTGCCCATGAACTCGGAGAAGGCATCCTGCCAGACGGATCGGATCCGCGGCCACCGAGGCCGGGCGTCAGCCGGGACCATATCGGAAGGTGCTGGATCGTCTAGGGGGGCAGAAGAAGAGCCCGCATCGACTTTGAAGATGGGCATGGCCTTATCAACGGATGAACCTGACATGGAATTCATGTTGGATGGAAGCTCATGCACGAGAAGTGCTCTTTTTGTGTCTAAGAAGAAGACGAAGAAGACGAAGAAGATGAAGAAGACGAAGAAGACGAAGAAGAAGAAGGAGAAGAAGAAGAAGAAGAAGAAGAAGGAGAAGAAGAAGAAGGAGAAGAAGAGGGTTGCAACGTTGGACGTATAGATGGATTGGTGAAAAGTAGGGTATATCAAAGAAACTAGAGTTGGCTCTGGACCGACTAAGAAAAGAAGGAGGTGAAGTTGAAATAGAAGAGGAAACGGAAGCTTATATCATAAGAGGGAGAGAGTGTTTGGGAGGACAGGAAGAGGAGGGAGTGCTTGGACGACTTTGCGGTGTCGCAGGTCCGTATGCCGGCGGTGGGGGGGGCTCTTGAGGATCCAACGGGAAAAGGCAGAGCGCACGATAGAGACGAAGACGAAAAAGACGCAGAGTAGAAATCCTTAGTGGCCGAGCCAGCTCCCGAGATGCGAAAAGGGACGGGCGGTTTGAAGCCTGAATGCAACGGCGAGGGTCGTTTCATGCAGGACGTGGAGGAGGTGAAAGGGGGCGTGGAGAGTTTGTCGTGTCGTGCGCGAGCGTTGTTGTGCGGGAGTGTGTGCGATGTTAGTTTTGATGTGGGCTGGTGGTGGTGGGCATCCCAAAACGAGACCAGGAGGGCCGGAAAAGCCAAAACCGCTCCATGGACAAGCGACCGGTGCAACAGTCATGCCGCCTGCGTGTTGCAGTATCGAGTCTTGGGAGTCTTCTTCACCCGAGTTTGGACCCACGCTGCACACAGAAGCGGCGGCCGAAACCACCAGCCAAGTTTCCCTTTCCCTTTTCCCATTCCTCGCACCACCCCCCCCCCCCCCCCCCCCCCCCCCCCCCCCCCCCCCCCCCCCCCCCTCTCCCCTCCTCCAAACCGCCCGGGACCACTTGTCCCCGATGGGCTAGGTGGCGCTGACGATGCATTGACATCCTGAACGACGTCTGCAAAGGGGGGGGGGGGGCCGGCCAGTCGACCGACCGATGACACGCGAGCGGGCGCAAAACCGCGCACTCGAGCGGCTTTCCCAGTGTGAAGCTGCCGAGGGGAGAGAAGCAAGGGTTAGGGTCGTGACGATGGGTGAAGATGGCATCATGACGGTGGTGTGTTCCCTTGCCTATTGTTCCGGTTTGTATGCCGATGCAGAAGCAGAAGCAGAAGCAGAAGCAGGAGCAGAAGCAGAAGCAGAAGCAGAAGCAGAAGCAGAAGCAGAAGCAGCAGGCGCAGACGCAGACGCACAAAGAACCAGAAACCCGTGGCCTGAAAAGCGATGCGACAACGGTGGCCGCCGAGTCGTCTCAACATTTTTTTTTTTTTCAATTTTTTCAATTTTTTTTTTTGTTCGCCTAGCCTCGCGCGCCCCACAGCACACAGCACACAACACACAGCAGCACACAACCGCACACAAGCGAAGAGGGAAAACTGATGGCCAAGAGATGGGGCACGTACATAGTAGGCGCTGGACGGAGCCGGGCGCCGAGGTTCGATCTGCCATCTGACTTATACACCGAATCGCGGGGCGCCCGTGCCGAGTCGCTGAGTCGGGAGAGGAGGGGGGGGGGGAGGGGGGGGAGATGAAGAAAAGAATTTAAAAAAAAAAAAAAAAGGGGGGGGGCCTTGCTTGTCATGCCATGACCGCTGCACGAGCACGGCGTTTTCTCGCCCCGCCGTTATCGTTATGCATTCCGTGCCACAGCCGCATGTGCAATGTTGTGCGAGGCGTTGAACTCGTTTCGCGAGGTTTTTTTCTGTGGTCGTCGACAACAAAGACAAAAATAAAATAGCATCTTGATTTCGTCTTGTCCCCAGACATGAGACGGCCGCTTGGTCCGTGACGCAGTCACGCCGTGAATAGCCGGCTTCCGAGACCGCATCGTCCCCGCAGGATTTCTTTCATCCTTTATCCCTTGATGCGCTAACTGCTAACCCCACACAAGTCATGAACCTCTGACGAACCTGACTGACTGACCGATGACAAGAACGAACGTCCCATGTGGTGGTCCCCAAGACGGAAGACGACGGGAGAATACTGCATGGCTGGTGGCTGACGTGGCTTGAGCGGGGGATGCTTAGCCACGCGCTTACTTGTTGACGATGATGTAACCAAAAAAAGAAAAGAAAAGAAGGAAAAAAGAAGGGGGGAAAAAAAAAGAACAGGCAGGGAAACAAAGAGAGACAGGAAAAAAAAAAAAAAAAAAAACCATCCCTGCTGCGCTGTCAGCATCTCCGCATTCAGTCTAACCCATCTTGCCCCATCGTCTTCATCCTAGCACTTTGTCATGGTCCGGAAATCACATGGTCCGGAAATCACATGAACCCGTTCCCCCTTCCTTCGCCGTCAATGCCCCCCGCGATTTTTGAAATTCCCATTCACAGCGACCAAAAAAAAAAAAAAAAAAAAAAAACCGCCCATAAAAGGAAATGCGTCGAGTTCATGTGCCGTCTCCCAGCTCGTAGCCTTGCCAAAACTCAAAACCCCAAAGGAGAAGAAGAAGAATAAACAAAGTTCGCTCGACCCTCCTTCATCATGTCTCCAACCACTTTCATCGGTGCCATTGACCAAGGCACTACCAGCACTCGCTTTCTCATCTTCAATCAGAAAGGCAAGGTCGTCTCGGTGCATCAGATTGAGTTCAAACAGATTTATCCCAACCCCGGGTAAGGCTCGATTTTTTTTTTTTCACTTTGCATGATTCGTAGCTTTTCACCCTTTCACCGCTGCTGCCGCTGCTGCTGCGGCCGCCGCCTCTCACCATCACCACCACCACCACCACCACCACCACCACCTTTTCCCCTCCCCCTCTTTCTTCCCCCTCTTCATCTCCCTCCGCGTGATACCGATAGCCGGTACCAAAAAAAAAAAAAAAAAAAGCCATACGTCACTGACACACGCCCGCAAACGACAGGTGGCACGAGCATGACCCCGAGGAGCTCATCTCGAGTGTGGAGAAGTGCATTGATG
Source organism: Claviceps paspali (assembly GCA_013435705.1). Classification (NCBI taxonomy): domain Eukaryota; kingdom Fungi; phylum Ascomycota; class Sordariomycetes; order Hypocreales; family Clavicipitaceae; genus Claviceps; species Claviceps paspali. Next base: position 72,574 of record JABAEC010000055.1, on the reverse strand, counting down.
AGGCCGTCGAAAAGTTCGAGGCCCAGGGCCACTCACGCGCTCAGATTGTCGCCGTGGGCATCACCAACCAGCGCGAGACCACCGTGGTCTGGGACAGGACCACGGGCAAGGCGCTGTACAACGCCATCGTCTGGACCGACACCCGCAATGTCGACATCGTCCGCCGTCTCAAGGGCCGCATCGGCGCTGGCGAGCTGACGCAGCGCTGCGGCCTCCCCCTGTCCACCTATTCCTCCGTCGGCCGTCTGCTGTGGCTTCTCGAGAACGTGGACGAGGTCAAGGGGGCCTACGAAGAGGGCAACCTCGCCTTCGGCACCGTCGACTCTTGGCTGGTGTACAAGCTGAACGGGGGCGCCGCCCGCAACCTTCACGTTTCCGACGCCTCCAATGCCTCGCGCACCATGTTCATGAACATCCACACGCTCGAGTATGATGCCGAGCTGCTTGACTGGTTCCGCGTCGACCGCGACAGGGTGGCCCTGCCCAGGATCGTGCGCTCCGCCGATGCCGAGGCCTACGGCTCCCTCGCCAGCGGCAGCCTGCGGGGCACCAAGATCATGGGATGTCTGGGAGACCAGTCCGCCGCCCTGGTCGGCCAGAAGGGATTCAAGCCCGGCCTGGCCAAGAACACGTACGGCACCGGGTGCTTCCTGCTGTACAACGTGGGCGAAAAGCCCGTCATCTCTACCCACGGCCTGCTCTCGACCGTCGCCTTCGACTTCGGCGAGGGCAAGACCATGTATGCTCTCGAGGGCAGCATTGCCGTCGCCGGCTCCAGCGTCAAGTTCCTCGTCGACAACTTTGGCTTCATCGAGTCCTCCACCAAGCTCAGCGCCTTGGCCGAGACGGTCGAGGACAACGGCGGCTGCACCTTCGTCACCGCCTTCAGCGGTCTCTTCGCCCCCTACTGGATCGACGATGCCCGGGGCACAATCTTTGGCATCACCGCCTACACCCAGCGCGGCCACATCGCTCGCGCCACCCTCGAGGCCACCTGCTTCCAGACCAAGGCCATCCTCGACGCCATGGCCAAGGATAGTGGAAAGGCGCTTGCCGAGCTCGCTGTTGACGGTGGCATGTCCAATTCCGACCTCATCATGCAGGTACGTTTCGTCTTCCGCGCAGCCTTTGCCCCGTAGCCTTTTATCTTTTGTTTATTCTGCATCGTCCGAGGAGTAAAGACAGATACTCTCTCCCTGTCGGAAGAGGGGGTAAAAGTAAAAATGGATCATTGTGGCCGTTCCTCTAACGCCTATGCTCGTACCCCATAAACAGACTCAGGCTGATCTGATCGGCATTCCCGTCAAACGACCTGCCATGCGCGAAACGACGGCGCTCGGTGCCGCCATTGCCGCCGGTTTTGCCGCCGGTGTCTGGGCGTCGTTCGATGACCTGGCCGAGGTCAACACAGAAGGCAGCACCACGTTCGAGCCTCAGATCTCTGCCCAGGATGCCGGCAAGCGTTTTGAGACGTGGGAAAAGGCTGTCCACATGAGCAAGGGTTGGTCCAACTAACGGCACGGGCAATTGACACACGTCTGATGCCATGTACATGGTCCCGTTTGTTCTTGATTTTCCGTCATAAGTTTTCCCTAGTAGCGATTTGTAACAACGAGCAATATACGACGACATGATATGACGAAGCTGTGCACCTCCTTCGTACCATGTTCCACGCACGTCAAGTTAAACGTCTTGGCGCGACACGAGCGTGGACGACGGGAGAGCACACGTATCACTTAACTGTATCTGTATTGTGTGACTATCACACGAAAAGAAAAAAAAATTGGCCGTGGCCACGACATAACAATCAGTGCCTTACGCCTCCTTATATATCAGGCACAACAGAGTACAGAGTGACACCATCCCCTGCTTGGCCGCCGCCTCCACAAATCGCCCCACCAGTACTACGTAGTAGCCTGTTTAAAGGTGGTAGCCAATCGTAGACTTTATATTATTGCTTTACAGCAACACACCCATCTCGTCATCTTGTTTTTGTCTCCACCGCGAGCCGAGGTCAACCATCCCTCGGCGGCTTTGAACGTCATCGCCACCCATCTGTCAAACAACAGCAGAGCATGAAACCTGATTGCGAGCCAAAAAAAAAAAAAAAAAAAAAAAAAAAAAAAAAAAAAAAAACATCAAGGACTCACATTCATCTCATTGCTGCCCAATTCCGCGAGAGAACCGACACCCCCCCTCCCCTTTCCTCCCCCTGACACTCTGTCGTGTCTCACGAGAAGCTCGATGGCGCCTCCGGCCAAGACCTTCACCCGCGAGGAGGTGCGGGAGCACACCGGAGAAGACTCCCTGTGGTGCATCATCGACAGCATCGTCTACGACCTCACCGACTTCGTGCTGGCCCACCCCGGCGGCGAGAGCGTCCTCCGCCAGGTGGCCGGCCAGGACGCCACCACGGCATTCTACAACCTCCACCGACAGGAGGTCCTCGCCAAGTACGGCGACCTCGCCATCGGCACCGTCGAGGGCGAGAAGCCCCAGGTCTTGGTGCCGCAGCCCGGCCATCTCAGCCCCGTGCCCTACGCCGAGCCCCTCTGGCTGGTGCAGCACTTCCGGAGCCCCTACTTCAACGACTCCCACCGCCGGCTCCAGAGGGCCATGAGGGAGTTCACGGAGCGGCACCTCCTCCCCGAGGCCCAGGAGTGCGAGTCGACCGGCCGCCACATCAGCCAGGCGATGATTGACCTCATGAGCAGCAAGGGAATCCTGCACATGAAGCTCGGCCCGGGCAAGCACCTCCACGGCGTGGACCTGCTGGACGGCGCCGTCGCCGGCCACGAGTTCGACTACTTCCACGACATGATCGTCGCGCAGGAGTCGAGCAGGACCATGACGCGAGGCTTCCAGGACGGCACCATGGCCGGCATGACCATTGGTCTGACGGCCGTGCTCAACTTCGCCAACGACGAGGCCTGGAAGAAGGAAGTCGCCGATTCCGTCTTCAGCGGGACGAAGAAGCTGTGCCTCGCCATCACAGAGGCCTTTGCCGGGTCCGACGTCGCTGGCATCAGGACCACTGCCGAGAGGAGCCCCGACGGTAAACACTTTGTACGTCACTTCCCCCTCCCCTTCCAAGAGAAGATACGACGTATCTGTTGTGCTGCTGACGAAGAGGTCCCCACCCAGATTGTCAACGGCACAAAGAAATGGATCACCAACGGAACCTTCTGCGACTACTTCGTCACGGCCGTCCGCACAGCCAACGGCCTGAGCGTGCTCCTCATCGAGAGGGGCGAGGGCGTCGAGACCAAGCCCATCAAGACGTCGTACTCGTCCGCCGCCGGAACCAGCTACGTCACCTTTGACAACGTCAAGGTCCCGGTCGAGAACCTCCTCGGCGAGGAGAACAAGGGCATACACGTCATCCTGAGCAACTTCAACCACGAGCGGTGGACCATGGCCTGTACGTGGAAGCGCCCCAGGAAAAGAAAGAAACAGAAACAAAAAAAAAAAAAAAAGAGAGCCCGAAATAACAAAAAAGAGCAGGTAGCTCCGTCCGCGTCTCACGAATGATCGTGGAAGAATGCCTAAAGTGGGCGAACCAGCGCCTCGTCTTTGGCAAACGCCTCATCGACCAGCCCGTCATTCGACAAAAGTAAAGAACAACCCCCCCCCAAACACACACAAACACATACGCTAATCCCCCCAAAACCCCGTCTTGACAGAATCGCAAAGATGATCGCCCTCGTCGAGGCCAACCAGTCATGGCTCGAAACAATAACCTACCAAATGTGCCACATGCCCTACGCCCTGCAGGCCCAGCACCTCGCCGGGCCGATCGGCCTCCTCAAGATGAGCGTCACCCGCGCCGCGCGCGACATCGCAGACGAGTCCCTCCAGATCTTTGGCGGGAGGGGCCTCACCCAGACGGGGATGGGCAGGAACATCGAGATGTTCCATCGCACCTACGCCTTTGATTCTATCCTCGGCGGTGCGGAGGATATCCTCGCTGACTTGGGCGTTCGGCAGGCTGTGAAAAACTTTCCTAAAGCCATGTTGTGAAATGGGCGAAATGGATGGGGAACCCGATTGAGTTTGGTGTGTTGTGCGAGGCTGTCGGTCTTTCTTTTTTTTTTTTTTTTTTTTTTTTTTTGGGGGGGGGGGGGGGGGGGGGTGGTTGGGTTGTTATTTATTCGTTTTTACAAGGACGCCTCGTGTTGTCATCAAACTGATAAACGCCATGTTCCCATCCGTCATATTTTAACGTGGCACCCTTTACTCCTTCCACATTTGCTGCACTGCACGTACAAATCGAATCATCTCTACAATCAAATTCGAGAGACTTTGTAGACGGAAAGCAAACAATCAGATAAAAAGTTAAATGCCACTCATGTTTTATTTTCTGATGAGAACCATAAAAAAAAACATTCCAATTCCCCCGCCCTTGCTCGCATTGTCATGGGTGAAATGAAAAAGACGTCCAACCACTGCATGGAGACATCATCTAAGAGGCACATCACAAAAATATTCCCTCTTCCTTACTTTCTTTTTCTCGATGCTCATCGTGTCAAAGTCCGAGAAACCAAAAAAAGTCTCATAGCCGGGGTTCCAATTTCAATTCCGTGGTGAAGAACCAACGCCGTAATTGCCAGGCAGCCCAGGTAGGTCCATCATGTGCCTTGCGAAATTTTGTACAGATGCAGAAGCGACCCGACAAATGCTGCTGGACCCAAGCCCTGTTGACGAAAGCTGAAAGTTGTCAAAGATGAAAGTCCTTCTTCTGCGATTGTTTGCAATGCGAAGAGTCCCAAACGACAAAGAAAATGAATAGGAACGTAGAGCAGCTTTTTTTTGGGCGTGAATCTTATGAAACAAAAAAAAACAGATGAATCAAGAGAATTGCGTATTCGTCATGGGTATCATGGAGCCGCCACACATCAAATTCTTCCTGTCCATTGAGACAGTGGAAGTATTCCAAGGTCACCATGCGTAAGCTTTGAGACGTCCCTAGTTGGGGCAGGCAGACTGGACGTGACCAGCCTGTTGGCACTTGTAGCAAATCTTCTCGCCTCCGGAGGATTCCTTAGGGCAATCACGGGAGTAGTGGCCAGATTCGCCACAGTTGTAGCACTTCATGCCGTTGACGCATTCTCCTGCACACATTTGTTAGACAGCATTTTCAAGACGTCTGAAACGGATCTTGCAGTTTCTTACTGGACATGTGGCCGTAGCCGCCGCATGAGTAGCAAGTCTTGCCGGCACCGCCGCCGAAGCCGCCGCCGTATGAGGCGCCGTAGGAACCGCCAGCCTTAGAGCAGTTTCGGGCGATGTGGCCTCGCTCTCCACACTTCGAAATGTCAGCTGGGGGTTGGCAAAGATGACTGGGCATGCGTAGTCATCACTCTACCTTGTAGCATTCAGTTGCCTGACCACCAGCAGCAGGGCCGCCTCCAAGAGGGCAGTCGCGGGAAATGTGACCGGCTTGACCACATTTGTAGCAAGATTTGTTGTCCTTCATAGGCTCTGAGCAGTCCCGGCCTACAGAAGTTGTGAATTAGTGCCTGTGGTTGAAATAGATGGGTTTTTTTCTCTCTTCAGTCACTCACTCATGTGGCCCTCGCCTAAGCTTGGAGTTAGCATGCGGTAAACTAAAAGAACACGAGGTTGGTGCAGGGCATACCTCCGCAGTTGTAGCTGTATCCTGGTCAGTCTTGGGCCGCAAAATTTCAGGCTTTTAATCATTGAGTCACTCACCACTTAGCAGGTCCTTTGGAGGGACAGTCGCGAGCCTATGCCGAAATGTCAATAAACAAGCGCATGAATCTTGTCGCAAATTTCAATTGTACCTGGTGTCCAGGATTGCCACCTGCGTCGACAAATGTTAGAGATAGTACGAGTTTTCTGTGTCGTCAAGTTCGAGAGAATGAGAAAAACATGGCAAAAAATTTGCCATTTCGCCTCTTCGCATGGAGCGACAGCCAATTGACCGAAGGGAGGGGGAAAGGTATGGTAGAAATTACGGCGAGAGGAAAAAAAAATAGGGAGTTGGGTTGAGCATTGAACGCACAAGAGTAGCAAGCTCCACGAGCAGCGCCAGCGTTGGGAGTGAATTCCATGTTGTTTCGGGGAAAGGATTTCTGCTCGTCAAGTTAGCATCGGTCACTCGGCGATTATCCTAATGTGGTACTGTCATCAAATTCCCTCGGCCATATGGAATTTGTGTTGGTCGGACAGTAAATGTGACCGTGAGGTTCAGAAAACGTCCCCGTTTGTATCGGAGACCAGACAGGTAATAACAGAGTTGAGCATAAAGAGAGAATACCTACATATGACTTAGAACTGGCGACGACAGTGAATTGACGAGGATATGGCAGTCGGCAGGCGACAAAACGAAGGCAAGCAAATTTGAATTTGGATTCTGAGGTGGTAAGGTTGAGGATGGGAAAAGTTTTTGGTGTTAAGGGTAGTTTAGCGGGGCTCATTCTTCGTCAAGACCGCGAAGAGGCGGCGAGCCAGGACGCAAAGAGATTATGTGGCTGGTAGAAATAACAAATCCAGGGCGAGGAGTGGCGTCGGGTGACTGAACTCCAGCAAAAGCGGGGCAGGATGGGCGTCCGACGGCAGGGTTGCACGCGTCCTGCGTGTAGGGAGGGTGTATGGTAGGTGTGTAGGCGCTCCAGCTGCTCAAACTCGAACTCGCTGCGGGATTCTGACAACGATTCGAATGTAACGAGGCGATGTGAGAATTTTTGTGCAAAGGGAAGAAAGACAACGATTCGAATGGAACGAGGTGATGTGAGAATTTTTGTGCAAAGGAAAGAAAGAACGCGGCGAGTCAGTTTCGTTCTGTTTTCACCCTGCGTAGACCAAAAAAAAAAAAAAAAAAAAAAAAAAAAGGAAAGAAAGTAGTCGCCAGCTGAGGTGGCACCAGCTGGCGGCCTTTTGGTCTGACAACGGTCAGTTGCCAGTTGCCAATTGCGCGGCCGGCGTCTCAAAAAGTCCACGTTGATACGCTCGTGTACTGGCACGGCGAGGTGTCGGTATCCACTCTAAAGGGAGTTAGAGGGAGTCACAGAGTCAGTCGACCTTGGGCACGCGCCGCAAGTCGTCATCCACCCCCCTGGAACCTCTCTCACTCATTGCCATTAGCCAGCCAATAATCCCACTACGCGGTTCTCGCTCGACATTTCGCGCTGCGGACATCATACACCACTCCGAGATCAGATCTTCTTTCGAAAACGACCTGTTCCCGTGGGTAATACTCATGTGAAGGCGCGGTGATGGCTTCAGGCTGAGACGCAGTTTTGAACAGAAATACGCCTTGACCACTACTATGTGGAAGCTGTGCCACAACGACGCTGCATTATGGCAACTGACCGGTTTTTGAAGGGCCGCGAGGCTCTGTTCGAAGCTCTTTCTGGCGTTTGTAACCAGATTGAGGCAGGTCTTCGTCAAGATGAGAAAAATCGTGCCTTGAATACCAATGCAACAATTCAGGCGCAGCTCGACGTCATCGAGAAACTGCGATCGGAAAATGAGGCCATGCGTGAGCAACTTGCCAAACTGCAGTCTTCTTCGGATGCGCCGACGAAAAACGTCCCGTCTTCAACTGTCAATAACGCTTTACCTGGGCAATTCGCCATGTCTTCTCCGAACTCAACAATACCGATTGTACAAGAAGACCCCACGACGGCGGCTGGCGTCGCATGCCAAATGAACTGCTCAAAGGTACTGCGCAGATATCATGCCATTGCTGCGAATTTCAAAACTGCGAAAGATGTCCTGCAGAGACGCAAGGTCGAGGTAATGCAATGGGCTCGACACGCAGAGCATCTACACGCGAAGCTTCGAGAGGCTGAACAGAAATATGGCATTCAAATACTGGACAATCAAGCGCCTCGGATGGATGTACCATCATCCACCGCGATGGATGCAGAGGAAGGGGTGTTGGATCCCACCCTCAGTTTCACATCAGATAATGTTCCAGAGAACGAGACGGAGCTGCCAGTTTTGTTGTCAAAGACCATGCCGGACACGACGGTGACTATTGAGCGACGTCCAAGCTCGCAAACGACACAAGGGCAAGCGTCTGACGCACCATCTCAGTCTCCCGGCATCCATTCACTCCACGACAGCACCGCAGTGAAGCAAGAAGAGCCATCCTCAGATATTCCCGAGATAATCACAGAACGCAAGGTCAAGAAACGGAAGCGTGGCGATTGTGGTGAAGAAACAGCCGTCAAAACCCTTGTCAAAATCGAGTCGAACGGCAGTTCCAGTCCGATTATGTCAGTACCGACTGCAAAACTTAGCACGCAAGAGAGCATAGATCTGGGAGATATAGTCCAGAAGGTACAAACACCCAGAAAGCGCCAGTGGCAAGGTGAAGGCCGACCTCAAACGGAAATCATACCTCGCTTCAAATTAGCAGCGCTTACTCCCAAAAGTGCTACGGCGCCAAAATACTCGAATTCCGCAAGACAGCCACGCCGAAATCCCGTATTAATGCCCCTTGATGGCAACATTCGTCCCGCCAAGTCGAATAAAGAGAAGCCAGGCAAAAAAGATGGCAGGCGTGGCATTTTTGTCGGCGAGACAGCGTTGTCCGAAGACCGTGCGCCTGATGAGGTGGCAAAATCCAAAAATTCAACTGAAGATTCTAGAGTCAGACCACCCAAGAGCAGGCTGAACGTTCTTCTCGATGAGGGGATCAAAGGGATAGACTGCTCAACGGTGTCGACACCAAAGAGAAATCAGCCGACAACTTCTGCACAGGAACCAGCTCTCCGCGCACCTAGACGTCGACAACTTCCATTTGACAAGAATGAAGATCGAGGCGGTAAACTTGTGCAAGCTCCTCGTGTGTTGGCTACCAACCAGAATGGTGTGGTCAGATCGCGTGCTTCGGTGTCGAAACTAGACCAACGACAATCGGCGAGACGCTTGCGCGACAAATGTCCTTCAGACCTTTGCTTAAGCGATTTCAAAATCAATTCCTCTGCCAATGATGGCCACGACTTTGCTTTTTCAGAAGTCGTCAGAGACAGAGCCGATAGGACATGTTTATCCGGATGCATTGATATGCATTGCTGTGGGAAAGAATTCAGAGCTCTAGCTATCTCCCAGCGGCCAGATCCGCCACTCACCTCAGCACAGCGACAGGAGGAGCAAAAGCTTTTGGAAAACTATCTCGGAGATTCATCTTACCGCCTCGCAATCATGGACCCGAAAGAGAGAATGGATTTGTGGATCGAAGCAAAGACCCAAGAGCTAGCAAATAAATATGGAAAACACAGGCACAGGTTTTCTCGCATGCAGAGCCCTCCAGGTTTTTGGGATGCCGACTTCCCCAACACCCAAAAACTAGAGACGGACAGAAGGGAGGCGGCGAAAAGGACCGAACAAGCAATAGCAGAGCGTTATCGCGAGGCGTTAAGGCCTGATGGGAAGTGGAAGTTCATGGATGAGTAACACCACCGAACCAAAAAAAAAAAAAAAAAAATATTCAAAAAATTCACCGCATTCGGTCAACAAGCAGCTTGTGACTGGTCGGCCTATCGAATACAGGGTGTAATGACATGATCTGCCTTTGTGCCGCAAACGACGGTTTTGTGCACGAACGATGACAAAGTTTCCGAACTGCACATGGCATCCGCAACAAATATACTATGTATATTTGCATAAAAATTATCAAATAGTTTTTGACTATACCATTAGCGATCATTAGCAAGCCTTGAAATTGTCCATACCACGTTTCAATACCGTGTCTGTAAGACCTTGCCATCGCGTGCAGCACATAAAACCATACAATCGCGGACTAAACTCAAACGGGAACATTGTGGGGGCCACATCAAACGGCCGTCAAGAACCTTTCGTCAAGACTCTTTGTCAAGATCGAGGTCAAGACCCTCATACCGACGACCATCAACAGCAAATGGCATCCATGTATCGCGGCTACATGTCATATGCTCCCCATCAATACTATGGCATGCCACCACAGTACAACAATGGTGCCATGCCATCCCAAGCATACGTGCCCTATCAGTCGTACGGAAGATCGCCGCCACCGCCGACGCATCAATATGCTCCCATGATGGGCGTCAGCGTTCCCCAAACCTATCCTCGCCACTACGAGCAATCACCAAGTCTCGCGACATCCTACCAGCCCCCTCCTTCCTCCATTCCCACTCACCCGCGAACTCCTTCGACGCAAACATCTACGATGATCCCGCCACCAATACCCCATACACCCCGCGTTGTTGAGCAGGCCTTATCTCAGCCGGCACTACCATCGGCTGAGTCTCCTCTCCTCTCAGAGCGACCAGTCTTCCGCCCCCCTGTAAGCTCTCGCTCCCCCCCCCCTCCTCCCCTTCCTCCTCTCTCTCTCTCTCTCTCTCTCTGCGTGTCTGAATAAAAAAAAAGAAGTCGTTATGGTGCAAGTTCGACTAGCTGATGCGGGCGCTGAAATAGCTCCCTTGGTATTCGAGACCGGACTTGGTTTTCCCCAAACGAACACCACGATCGAGACTCAAACGAACGTCGCGGTCAAGAATTAAGAAGAGGCCTACATCTAATAACAATGAAGATGTTTCCCTTCCCGAACAACCGGGCGCTGCTATTGAAAATGTCGCCGCAGATATGAGCGCAGTTCCCGTTTCGTCACAAGTTTCATCAGCCAACGATCCTCACAAGGCTCACGACAAGCCAATCACTGTCAGCTCAAGCGAAGCCAGCTCGATCAAAGATGCCTCACCTCAGTCATCGGTTCAGAACTCTTCAGCCAAGGCGAATGGTGAGGCTGCAGATCCTACTGTCAACGGCGACGAAGCTCTCGGGCACTCTGAGAAGCGTACTGCTCAGGAAGCAGACGTTTCAAGTGAGCCTGTCGCATCTCAAACGCCCACAAAAGTTGCTCCAAGTAGCTGGGCCAAGCTTTTCTCACCGCCAGCCAGCCAAAATGCTTCTCGCCCAAGCAGGGCTGATGATGCATCGGTAGAAATGAGAAGTGGCTCAGAGACTGCTTCATCCACTACAGTGTCTGGCTTGAATTTCTCTTCTGCGCACAAGTCTTCTTTGGCCGAGTTCATCCGAAATTATGGCGTAGATGGAAGTTACAGGGCCTCGTTGATCGAGCCTCGCGGTCTCATCAACACTGGCAACATGTGCTATATGAATTCGGTGTGTATTTTTCATGCCTCAGTTTGTAGATGGCATGCGAAATTTGATGTTTTTTCTCTCTTCTAACTCGTAACAGGTTTTGCAAGTCCTCGTTTTCTGTGCCCCTTTCTACGACTTCCTAGACCAGTTGAGACAAAAGGCTGCTCACAATTTCAAGAGCGAGACGCCTCTTGTTGATATCCTGTAAGAAGAAAGGCCCTCCGCCTGCGTTCTCCCATGCAGTAATTCCTAACATTGGGCAGGGTTGTTTTCATGCAAGAGTTTAAAGTCCTTGCGTCGGCCAGTTCGGCCGATCAACTTTGCCGTACAGTGAGACCAGAGACATTTGGGCAATACGGAGAGCCATTCACTCCTGAGTTTGTGTACGACGCCATCAGACAGCTTTCCCGGTTTGCTAGTATGGAGGTAAGCAACGTATCCTCTGCCGAAGATGTTTTTTGAACCATGTCTAATTCAATCACAACAGCATGGTCACCAACAGGATGCCGAGGAATTTCTTGGCTTCTTGCTTCAGACTCTCGATGATGAATGCACGTACCTTATGAACAAGGCATTGAACCGCGAAGGCAAAAAGTCTGCATCGGACTCTTCAGCTGTGCAAAATGGGCCCGAAGCATCAGCCTCTGGAGACTGGCTCGAAGTGGGACGCAAGCAAAAGGCTGCAGTTACTCGATCGTCGGGCTCCAGTTCGTCCACACCCATCACAAAGATATTTGGTGGCCTCTTGCGGTCGGAGCTCCGCGTACCTGGTCTCAAGGATTCCATCATCACAGAGCCCTATCAGCCGCTGCAACTGGACATCGGCTCGCCGGACATCCGCAATGTCGTGGACGCACTTCGAGGTCTGACTCGCCCTGAGCGTCTACAAGGAGACTTCAACTCCCCACGCGGCAAGGGCGTCCAAGCTACTAAACAAGTATTTATCGACACCTTGCCTCCTGTGCTTATCCTTCATCTGAAGCGGTTTCAGTTTGATGCGGAAGGTCATGGCACCATCAAGATCTGGAAGAAGATTGGCTACCCCCTGGAGCTCGACATACCACGCGAGGTACTATCGCGCCAACAGCGCCAAATCATTGGTGATGGTCCGATGCCTCGATATAAGCTCATCAGTGTTGTGTACCACCACGGAAAGAACGCCAGCGGCGGTCACTACACGGTCGATGTCCGCAGGCAAGATGGCCGAGAATGGATTCGCATGGACGACACCGTCCTGCGCCGAATCCACGGCGAGGACGTGGCCAGGATTGGATCGGAAGAGGATATCAAGGACATGCAAAGAGAGAATTCCCCGGCGTCCGGGACCTCCACCAACCGGTTCAGCGTCATGAACGACGAGGAAAGGGGTGATGAAGACGGATGGAAGCAAGTCACGGCTTCGAACGGTGGGAGCAAGAAACCTCACAGCTCTGTCAACGGCATGAGCAAAGTGGGCAGCGACATGAGACAAGCGAAGGACAACATCAAAGATAACAAAGTCGCCTACCTTTTGTTCTATCAGCGCATGTAAGATGGACTGTCGGGGTGGGGATGTTCCGCGCGGCGTCGAAAAAAAAGAAAAAAAAGGTGTAACGGGTAACGCAATACCTTTGTTCAATGCGCTATCCCGAGAAAACTAGGAGAGAAACAGGGGGGGAGGAACGAATCATGTGTACAGAACCCAGAGCAACACCAATTTGTCTGAAACCAAGTCGGTTGGAGACGACAGGAAGGCATGGTGATGATGAGTATGGCTCAGTGGTATGTATGCCGGCCCAAAATCGCTGTCTGTTCGGCCGCCTAACTTTGAATCATAGAAAAAATGTTAAAATTGGTCATAAAGAGCTATTTAAAAATCAAAAAAAAAAAAGATAATAAATCAAGTTTACCAAAGGATCGTCTTTGTCTGTAGCACATTTTATGGTTTGTGGTTTGTGGTGTGTGTGTTTGTGTTTGTGTTTTTGTGCGTGTATATGTGGGTGTTGGTATGTGAGGTATTGAGGACGCTTTTGTTGGAGGTTGTGTTTACAGGATGGGGACTCTACTCTTTTTGGGGTTTACATCTGGATGTGCTTTGCCTTTGTCTTGATGGGATTGGAGGGGGACAAAGCATGGTCGGATAGGGAACTAAGTTTGTACATGGTGAGAGGAGATAGGAGGTATGTAGTATGTAGGTTGGTGGTAAGAGTACATGAGGCTGTGGGGGAGGCCCTCTTGCTCAAATGGCATTGCTCCTGAAGAAAAGAAGAAGAAGAAGAAAAGAAAGAAAGAAAAAGAGAAACACCGCTCTCCCTGGTTTGAATCGTTTCACCCTACAGTTGTTCGCTTCGACGGACTACATTATCATGCCGGCCCAGCGTTTCTTTTATTTTCCTCTAATTAAGACTTCCATGGGAAATAGCACATTTCTTTCTCACGCGTTGCCCTCGCTCTATCTAGTGTCGCTTGATGACGGTCATGGAGTCGAGAGCGTCCTTCTCGGCGAGTTCAGCCTCGACCTGGTTGATGAGGTCTTTGAGGTAGGGTGTGTCCTGGTGCATGCCTGTTAGCAAGAAGTACGACGGCCGCTTCGCTTTCACAGTGTCGCGGTGAGGTGTTTCGGGGAGGGGGAGAGAAAGAATTTGCTGGCTGGTACCTCCTCGGGCTTGGTCCACTGGTCCTTGGGCAGGAGCTTGTGCTGGTAACTGCACTGGACGGAGCGGCGGATGCGGTAGATTCGGTCGTAGGACTCCTTGGGGGAGAGACGCCGCAGGGCAATCTGGTGGGCCTCGCGCTCCTCCTCGTAGAGGTCATCGTATCTGTATTGGAGGAAAATCGGGTCAGTCGAAGTCTGAGCCTGGCGGCCGTTGCATCCACGTCTCGGTTATATGACACGAGGGCGAGCCATTGCCGGGCCAAGCGGCCATTCTGTTCCCATCTCTTTGTTTTCTTTCTCCCCTCCTTGTCCCCGAATCATGTTTCTTGTGTCCCAAGGGCGTTGTTGACGAGGGGGAGAGAGGTTCATTTACCTCAATCCGAGCTTCTTGTATCCGGCGGCATCGGCGTACCAGTTGGCGGCGGGCATGATCATCTTGGCCAGCCAGGGCCGGCGCAGGACGAAAGGAGCGAGAGAGTAGCCGACCATGATGGGCTGAGGTTCGGCAGCGACGGCGGACGGCGGCTGTGTCGGGGGGTTGTCTGGATCTTGAGGGTGAAGGACGAGAGATGGAGTGGTGGTTGAGCGAGTTGCTCGGAGCGGTTACTTTTCTTTTTTGCCGGGGATGCGCGAAATGCGGCGACGGTGATTGGGGAGAGGCGCTTTGGATATCACGTGAGGATGAGTTTCTTGGAGAACGGGTGGCGGGCTTGTTGCACGTGACGAGGGGCTGAGGCTAGTTGATGGGATGAAAGAAAGCGTTCCATCAGACCCTGACTCCGACGCTGCAGAGCGCTTACGTACTACGTAGTATGTAGTATTGCGATTCAGCGTCCAGTTGTGACGAGAGAGAGAGAGAGAGACTATCCCTCCTCCCTCCTCTTGTGGGCTCCTGCGTGAAGCGTGTGCAGTAAATGGAAGAAAACTAATGGCCAGAAGCCGCGGGCTCGAAAGTCGAAAGTGAATGAGCATGTTGCATCGCGGGCATCCATTGACTTGCCTTGCCCGCCTTTATTGTTGCTTCCCGTCGGCTCCACACTGTGTCCCAGGGAAGCACATAGCAGGAGCAGATAGCAGGAGCCGGCAAGCCAGGAAGGCACCCACAACGATTAATTAGGTACTGTTTTACCCACCCAACGGGCTGGCTTGGCAGTAAAACCTGCCACAGACCGGCGAGGCTGACCAAAAACATTCGTCTTTTTTTTTTGTTTTCCTCCCCTCTTCCTCTCTTCAACCCACCAACCCCCGCCCCCCCCCGATCGAAGGGTCACTACGCACATCTGTCCGACAACCCCTCTGCAGAGACAAAAAACCACTGTGCACGTCTTGTCCGTTCCGTCGTTCGTCCGAAGTCAATGGCCAGTGGTGCTTGCTAGGCGGGAAAGGTTGGGAAGCGGCCTCTGCGAGAGGGAGCGTGCTCGATTGTTGCGTTCCCCGCAGTAATTCCATCCGCCTTGTCCCTTCAGCCCCCCGGCATCGGCTCGCATGATCACGCGGAGTGCCCTCTGGCCACGATCACGACGGCGACAACGAGCTGCAACTCTCGACGACTGTTTAGGCCATTTTCACACCCCTCAAAACTTCTCGCCGCAGATCTAGGCGCTACCCCGCCCCGTACTGGCCTGGTCGGTCTGTGAGATTGACAGCTGAAAGACGTCTTGAACGACGACGACGACGACGACGACAAGACCGACCTTGCGGGGAGGGGGATTTCGAGAGCCTCGAGTTCAGCTTCCACGCCCTGGCCTGTCTGCTCAGCTGAAAGCCGCAGCTTTTTTTTTTTTTTTTTTTTAACTCTCATAGCAGCTTCTGCGCCGACGAAACGCCACGGGCCAGATTTCTCTCGGCGGGCGGGCGACGAGCGGGTTATGTCTCACGATCCATCCACCGAATCACGCACGGTGTCCTCGTCAGCAGATCATGCAACATCTTCACGACAACCTTCGGCCGACTTTCCAATGCAACAGACCGGGGATTTGACCCCTCTACAAAAATGGGCCGTCTCTGCCTCCGACTCCCAGTTCAATGCCTTTGCTGGTGCAGTGGGCGGGTTTACGTCTGGAGTGGTGACTTGTCCCCTCGACGTCATCAAGACCAAGCTCCAGGTGCAAGGCATGTATAGGGTCCTACAGGATGGCCGTCACGTCGGGCAACCCAAGATGTACAATGGACTGGTGGGAACGGCCAGTGTCATCTGGAAAAAAGAAGGAATCCGGGGCATGTATCGTGGCCTGGGTCCGATTGTCATGGGATACCTGCCTACCTGGGCCGTCTGGTTTACCATTTACAACAAAAGCAAAGTGTGGATGGCTCAGCATTACGGTATGTTGTCGGGCTTATCTTTTCATCGTTCTTCTTTTCTCGTCTTTCCTTTATGTCCCTAATGTGTGTGTGTGCATGTGTTTGGAGACTTCCCCTGGTGGCGGTGGAGAAACATGATTCGTGTCCTGCCAGAGAAGACGGCTCACACTGACCCTATCTGACAGACAATCCGCATCTCATCAGCTTCTGGTCCTCCATCATTGCCGGGGGAAGCAGCACAGTTGTGACGAATCCCATCTGGGTCATCAAGACGCGGCTCATGTCGCAGAGTCACTCGCCCGCAACAGACCACGCCGCACATTACATGTATCCCAAAACGGGCAACACGCCCACCTCCAGACCGACACGAAGCCAACCTTGGCATTATCGTTCTACGCTCGACGCTGCCAGAAAGATGTATACCTCGGAGGGCCTGGTGTCATTCTACTCCGGCCTCACGCCCGCGCTTCTTGGCCTGACGCATGTGGCCGTCCAGTTCCCCACCTACGAATATCTCAAGACTCAATTCACCGGCGAAGGAATGGGCGAGGGCGCGGGAGAAGCACACTGGTTCGGCATCCTGTCGGCATCGGTATTATCCAAGATTCTAGCGAGCAGCGCCACGTATCCGCACGAGGTGATTCGAACGCGCCTCCAGACGCAGCGCAGGCCACTGGCAGGAGAGCAGTTCCTCCAAGGGCTAGGCATTGCCACCCCCAGCCAGGGGAAGACAGTTGCGACGATCGACAATCGCAAGTATAAGGGCATTATGATGACGTTCAGGACTATTCTCCGAGAGGAGGGCTGGCGAGCCTTTTACGCAGGCTTGGGAACCAATATGATGCGTGCGGTCCCGGCTGCGACGGTCACCATGTTGACGTATGAGTCTGTTATGCGATTCCTCCACCGGCTGAAGGCTGAAGGAGAAAGCAAGGGGTTCGAACAACATGCTGTCTGATCTGATATATATAGTAGTCGGCGGCGCTAGAACCGGCATACTTTGATGGACCCCTTTCGCCCGCAAGAGCTGGCCGGCTGCGTCAACGGTTATGCAGATCATCACACAAGATGCCCACACATTCACGCCACTCGACATGTACAGATATACCAAGATCCTTCTTCAGAGGACATAGTGGACTGCGGAAAGTCCCGCATCAGATACCCATTTGCGGACGGGAAAATGGTTTTCGGCATAGACAAGTCTTGTGTCCACGGAACTGAGTTAATTCGGGTCGGGCATTGTGCTCCCTGCCTCCGTTCCCCCTACCCCCTTCCATTTGCTTTGTTTTATTGTTATCAAAACTGTAATTCGCGAAAGTATTCCACGACGACTGTCGAAAAAAAAAAGTAAAGTAAAAGGGGTTTGCCGAGCCTGAAAGAGTGTGGAAGGGTTCGGATGAGGAGGGGATGCTTGGGAAACCGGACGATGGTGTGTAGCATTGGTGCCGACGTACATAGCAGGGGAGTTTTTGATGGCTTGATAAACCTCGTTACATTATACGCAGACGTTTCAGACGTTACTGCATTTGCTACCTCCGCCCTGCCTCCCTTCTTGCCGCTCTGATAGACGACCTTGTGTATCTGGCCCGAGAGGCGAGGACGCAACACCTTAGCATGCAGTTTCCTATGACGATTTGTAAATTGCAATGCATGCACCATATGTGCTACACTCACACGAACAGCAAGCCAGCCATGGTAAAGGCCGCAATAGGCGCCATGAATTTCTATCGGCCGGGAAAATTAATTAGGGGCAGATAGGAGAAGAGGAGGGGGGGGGGGTGGAAAAGTCAGTCGGGAGCTATGGCTGGGCTGGACTGGGGGGGCGAAGGGGCGGGGAAGGGAAGGGGGGGGGGGCGATATGCTCACCCTGGGGTCCATCTTTTCCTATTTGCAAACAGTCGGGGGGTTTTGGCGTGGGGAAACGTATGAGTGATAGATGGGGATAGAAATAGCAATTGGCAGTCTGTGTTTGTTTTGTGGGAGTGGGAGAAAAAATAAAAGGGGGGGGGGGGGGGGGGGGTAGAAAGGTGGAAAGGGTTTCTCGAGGGGGGCGTGTCGCACCGGCGGCAACCACGCGGGATTGTGTTTGCGCTGGCGACGAAGCGAGGGGCTGCCGCCGCCGCAAAGAGCCCTTTTCTTTTTTTCTTTTCTTTTCTTTTTTTTTTTTTTCAACAGCCGTGGGGGAACAAACCCCCCCCCCCCCCCTCCTTCCCCTGTGGGGTTTAGTTTCTGTGCCGAAGCGGCTGCTTGGTCCGAGCTTCTGGTGTCCGGGGCTTGCAGGTCACGAAAGTTGATGCTGGTTTCTGCTACTCTGTGGACACAAAAAAAAAAAAAAAACCATTTGCTGACTGGTTGTTGGCCTTGCCTTGCATAGTCTTTTTTTTTTGGTTTTTTTTTTTCCCCTTGCTTGCCATGTCCCGTTGAATAATCTACTCATTCTGCGGGATGAGCACTCTTCCCAGCGGTTCCAGAACCTTGCAGGGTTGGGTGGCTGAGGAACAGATATTCACACACACACACACGCACAACCTGTGTTGTATGTGCGTACTATGTGCGTGTGCTGCGTGTGCGATGTGATGAATCGCGCGAGGCCGAGGACAAGCGGACACGTTCTTGAAGAACCCGGCTCCAGCTCCAGGGTTTTCGTTACCTTTTTTTTTTTTCTTTTCTTTTTTTTTCTTTTCTTGGGGGGGGGGGGGGGGGGGGGGGGGGGGGGGGGGGGGGGGGGGGGGGGGGGGGGGGGGGGGGGGGGGGGGGGGGGGGGGGGGGGGGGGGGGGGGGGGGGGGGGGGGGGGGGG
>JABAEC010000055.1:10962-47573 GCA_013435705.1 Claviceps paspali | reverse complement strand
ACCCCCCCCCCCCCCCCCCCCCCCCCCCCCCCCCCCCCCCCCCCCCCCCCCCCCCCCCCCCCCCCCCCCCCCCCCCCCCCCCCCCCCCCCCCCCCCCCCCCCCCCCCCCCCCCTCTCGCGTTGGAAAGACGACGGCACCTACGACACGAAGCGACGAGGGGGCGGCGATAAAAATAAAACATGGCTTTGCAAGCATTCCATTCTGTTGATCCACCCACTCAAACACTGGTACGGTGACAAGGGCTCTATGGAGACGCGACCGTGTGACAACTACTACGCTGCTGCTACATACTGAGCACATACTGCATAGTAGTAGGACTGGGATGTGTAGGAGTCTCTTCCCGATTTACGATTCACAGGAGGTCTCCCGCCTCACCCTAGAGACCAGGAGACAACAATCCTTAACCCTAACGTACACCTGACCACCTTGCCTGTGACTACATGACCTTCATGACGTCTCTCGACGCACGCCCAGATGCCCTCAAGCTACGTGTCCATCTCAGCGTACGATACGTGAGCTTCAGCACGTAACACGTAGTACGGAGTAGCTTCAGTGTCGGACCAAGCTCCCGTCCGTATAGGAAATCAGCATCACAAAGGAGGATTATCCGCAAGAGGTGTCTCCTCGTTCTCTATACCCGTATTGTGTGATCAAATGGTATATTTTGACCGGAACCTACCAGGTATCGGCTAGAGAAATTACCAATCCTAGAGATCAGGTGTGATGTTCCTCGGAATGACACAAAAAGAGGTCAATATCGTCGTTGCGGATGTGGAAACGCGCGCGCAGCTTCTCTGGGTGCGTAGTACATGTCTCTATCAACTTCGCAATGACAATGTTACTGCATTTGAACTGCAAAAAAAAAAAAAAAAAAAAAAAAAAAGACAGAGAGAGAGAAACAATCCTCGATTCCATTCCTGCTGACGACGCATGGTTTTGGTTGGTCCCCTCTAACGGGTAGCTTAGCTGACGCACCCCTTCTTATATCCCTGATCTCTTGTACCGAAGTCTTCCTTCATCCTTCCTTTCGTTACCCACAGCAACAGGGTCTCTTTTGTCTAATCCCGCTTATACCCCGAAAGCTTTTGGTACCCTCAAGGAGCATCTGTAACCAAAGTCCCAAGTGGACGGGCGCTGATGACTCCTTCCCTTTATCCATTACGGATATGACCCAAGGGCAGGGAATATAGCCTTGCCTGCGCTATACAACCAAGCTAGCAAGGATGCTATGGACTTATCAAAGCGTAGAACCCCTTTTGCCTAAAAAACTGGCTTGTATTTATCTTGGAAGATGATGGTTGATTTGAGTTGAACAATGGAAAAGAGGGCCGAGAGTTTGTAACATTGTATCTCCATCAGACAAAGAGTTTTGTTCCTGACACTACGTCCCCCAAGGGTTCACATCCGTTCCTCGTAAACCATATTGCTCAAGTTCCCACCATTCTTCATTTATTCTATTAATCTAAAATGCGCCCTATCTTCGCCCTCACTGTTCTGGCGTCCTGCGCATCTGCTAGATTCCACAAGTGGTGCTACTGCGCAATACCATCGCAGGGCCAGATGAATCTTGCCACAGATCTTACGGCAGCCACTTGCGATCTTGATACTCAGGCGGTATGGTATCTGCATGTTATGAAATGATCTTATGGTTTATCTCTGACAATATCCCCCGGAAATAGAGATACATCGATGCTGGTGATCATTATGTAAGAGCCATCTTTTGTACATCTGCTGTACATCTTTTTACAGCAATGGGATGAGAGGAAGATATACGTCTAGTACTGATACACTACTCTTCTAGTGCCATATGTATGATGATACTCTTGCAGGCATTCGGGGCCACGAAAACTGGAATGGCCAGGGAATCGATGGCCACGATTGGGAAGTCGCGTGTAAAAAAACGGCAGAAGCAGGCTTCCACACAAAGGCAGACCCGAACGGTCCACTTATAACGTTTTCTGGTGACACCGTTAGGGGTGTATGTAACTAAGTCCTGGGTGGAAGATGCTGATGACAGCGTTTCCTCTGAAGGAGGGGGGGGGGGGGGGGTCTCGCGTTGGAAAGACGACGGCCCTTGCGACACAACGGAAAGAGGAACTGTGATGGAGAAAGCATCGCGACGTTTTGGTCGATGCAAGTATTCTATTCTACAGGTTGACCAAAACACGCTACTCCATGATGAGCTAAATAATCATGATGAGGACCAAGGGACAATTTCGCTCAACTGCTTGTGTTGGGCAAAAAAAAAAAAGAAAACAAAAAAAAGATAAAAAAAAAAAAAAAAAACTCTTTAGTGGTATCACGAGACGCCAGTAGCCTACCCCAACAACAACACATGACATGCTTCATTTTATTCGAAATGGGCAAGACCCTTTCTTTTTTTTTCTTTTCTTTTTCTTTCTTTTTGGTCGGGGTTTTCTCCAACCGCTGGAAAAACCAAAACAAATCAAGAGGCCATCCTCTCCACAACCTTGACCTTCCCCTGCGCCCTCTTCATCCGATCGTCGAAATCCTGCACGCCCTCGTCGCTGTTCTCCGTCGACAAGGTGTCCGGCTCAACAAGCGCGTACAGCCCCTTCACGTTCTTGTCCAGCCTCGCATTGCGCGGCAGCCGCGGCAGCGAACAACGGACGGCCGCGCCCGGAGCTGCTGCGTCGTCATCGCCGTCGCCGCCGACGCCGCCCGTCCTCGCTGGCGGCATTCTGTTGGCCCAGATGATGGCCCGGCTGGCCAGTCGACCGCTCTCGAGGAACTTTTCGAAGCCCGTCTGCATGCCGAACTGGCGGCCTTCTATGCGGCCGGCCTTGGCGCCGTCGGCGAGGCCCTGCGCGTAGCCTTGCTGGTAAAAGTCCTGCTCGAGGTGTAAGACGGCGTCGAAGGGGTCTGGGGAGTCCATTTCCGAGATGTTGTTTAAAAAAAGATGAAGAAACTACTCTCCGTTTGTGATGCGTTTTGTGATGCTGGGTGTGGGGAGTTGGTTGGTTGGTTGCTGCGCAGAGACACAGAACACCCCCCCCCCCCCCCTCCATCTTTCCTTGCCCCCCCCCACCCTTTGTCCTTTGTTGTTGTTGTGTGACTGGAGGAAGGGGCTGCTGAGTTGTTGGTGCCATGCGCGCGCTTCGCAAACATTCATTGCCGGTTTGCACATGACTCACAGTTCCCGTCAAAAACCCCATCACTGCCACAGCCTGACCACGACGCGAAATTCATTGGACGTCGGACGACGAACTTGTCCAATTCTGAAACGATTTTTTTTTCCTCTGAGAAGAAGGAACCTATAATTATATCCCCCCCCCCCCCCCTCCCCCCTTCCCGCTTGCGACAGATCAACCAAAACCGCAAACCAACCACCTCCCCCTCCCCCCTACCCCTTCTCCTCTCATGCCGGCCGAAAACCCGATACTCCCCGTCAAGGGCGAGAGGAATACCCTCATCACCTCGGCGCTGCCCTACGTCAACAATGTGCCCCATCTGGGAAACGTCGTAGGAAGCGTGCTCAGCGCCGATGTCTACTCCCGCTACAGCAAGCTCCGCGGCCGTCCCACGCTGTACATCTGTGGGACAGACGAGTACGGAACCGCCACCGAGACCAAGGCCCTCGAGACGGGACAGACCCCGCGGCAGCTCTGTGACGAGTTCCACGAGAAGCACAAGGAGGTGTACGACTGGTTCGAGATTGGGTTCGACTACTTCGGGCGCACCACGACAGAGAAGCAGACCGAGATTGTCCAGGACATCTTCCTGAAGCTACACAAGAACGGGCTCCTCGAGGAGCGCACCACGACCCAGCCCTACTGCGAGAAGCACGACGGGTTCCTGGCCGACCGCTTCGTCGAGGGGACGTGTCCCAAGTGCGGCTACGACGACGCGCGGGGCGACCAGTGCGACAAGTGCGGCGGTCTCCTGGATCCCTTCGAGCTGATCAAGCCCCGGTGCAAGGTCGACGGCGCCCAGCCCGTACCCCGCGAAACCAAGCACATCTTCTTGAAGCTCAATGAGCTCCAGCCCTCCATCGAGAAGTGGTTCGAGGACGCGCACAAGAAGCACGGCTGGCCGGCCAACGGGACTTCCATCACCAAGTCGTGGCTGGCCAAGGGACTCGAGGGCCGGAGCATCACCAGAGATCTCAAGTGGGGTGTCCCGATCCCGCTGCCCGGCTACGAGAACAAGGTCATCTACGTGTGGTTCGACGCCTGCATAGGGTACCCCTCCATCACGGCCAACTACACGGACGAGTGGGAGAAGTGGTGGAAGAACCCCGAGGACGTGACCCTCTACCAGTTCATGGGCAAGGACAACGTGCCCTTCCACACCGTCATCTTCCCCGGGTCCAAGATGGGAACGGGCGAGAAGTGGACCATGCTGAACCACCTGTCCACGACCGAG
Organism: Claviceps paspali; assembly: GCA_013435705.1. Taxonomy (NCBI): domain Eukaryota; kingdom Fungi; phylum Ascomycota; class Sordariomycetes; order Hypocreales; family Clavicipitaceae; genus Claviceps; species Claviceps paspali. The sequence goes on along the minus strand of JABAEC010000055.1, from coordinate 43,186 downwards.
TACCTCAACTACGAGAACGGGAAGTTCTCAAAGTCCCGCGGCATCGGCGTCTTTGGCAACCAGGTCAAGGACATTGGCATCTCACCGTCCGTCTGGAGGTACTACCTCCTGTCGAACCGGCCCGAGACGGCCGACACCCAGTTCGAGTGGCAGGCCTTTGTCCTCTCCAACAACAGCGAGCTGCTGGCCAACTTTGGCAACTTCGTCAACCGCATCGTCAAGTTCGTCAATGCCAAGTGCGACGGCACCGTCCCCGACTTCTCCGCCTCGTACACCGACGACACGTTCGACTTTCCCGCGTGGATCGCCCGCGTCAACGGCCTCCTTGCCGAGTACGTCGACGAGCTGGAGAGGGTGCACATCCGCGCCGGTGTCAAGAAGCTCATGGAGATCAGCACGGAGGGCAACACCCTGCTGCAGTACAGGCTGGACAACGCCAACCTCGTCGAGCAGCCCGAGCGGACCAAGACGGTGATCGGCTTCGCCCTCAACCTCTGCCACCTCCTCGCGTCCCTCGCCTCGCCGTACATGCCCTCGACGTCCGAGTCCATCTGCGAGCAGCTGAACACGGCGCTCGACCCCATCCCCGACGTCTGGAACCCCCAGGTCCTCGTGGGCGGCCACAAGATTGGCAAGGCCGCCTATCTGTTCACCCGTATCGACGACAAGAAGGTGGCCGAGTGGAAGGCGCAGTTCGGGGGTAGCGCCGAGTCGCGCGCCGCCGAGGAGGCCGCCAAGAAGAAGAAGCAGGAGGAAAAGGAGAAGAAGAAGGCCAAGAAGGCGGCCAAGGCCGCCGAGGCGGCGGCGGCGGCGACGGCTAAGGCTGGCCAGACTCAGAAGCTGGACGGGGTGCCCATGACCGGGCTCACCAAGGATTTGCCCATCCGGGTGAAGCCTGGATCCGGAACCCTGTTGTAGGTAGGCAGACTGAATGAACATTCTTGAAAGGCAACGGTCACGGGCAGGGAAAAAAAAAAAAAAACAACCACAACGAGGCCTTGTCGGCGGGAGGGTGGATGCAACCCCCGAGGGCCGTGCCACAGGGGAGAAAAAGCTAGAAAGGCGGGAGGCGGCTTTTTTTTTTTTTCGGTGGTTTCAACGCGAGACAAGATGAGAGGCAAGAGACGTGTGGTTGAGGAGGGCATTTTGATGCGGATGTCTGAGCGGGAAACCAGGGACATGTTGGCGCTGGAGTTGGCTTAAGTACATGAGTGTGGGTGTTGATATGCTGGGTACTGTAGTGGGTGGAGGGCACATGACGGAAATGAGGGGGGGGGGGGGGGATGAAATGTATACTCGAAAATGAAGTTAAAAAACATTCATCCCGGATGGAGTCGATCCCAGCCCGCGTAACCGTGTACCTAGTATTTGGTCTCTACTGAGTGACTGACTACTACTAAGTAGTACTAGTAGTACTAAGTACTAAGTAGCAGTACTTAGTACCTACCGATACTACTACTACTTAGTACTAGTAGTACTTACCGGGCACTTGCGTACTACTCGCCCATGTATGGACAGAAAAAGTCGCACGGAGGCGCAACACGACCCCACCACGCCGCCTCCCCCCGCCACATTTTCAAACTTCCAAGCTCCGAGCGCAGTCAGTCCGCCAAGCGACGAAAGCAAATTGCAACAACAAGAAGAAGCCGTCAAAAGAAAGAAAGAAAGAAAAAGACAAAAATCATACATCCCCCCCACCTTTGTGGGAAACGACACCACCAGCGCTCTCGATCGGATCCAGAAGAAAAAGAAAAAAAAAGAATTGGTTGACAAAGAAGACAGAAAGAAAGAAAGAAGGAACGAAAGAAAGACAAGGCAAAAATGGACATCCGCGTCCTCACCAGCGCAGACCTCCCGCTCATCCAGCACGCGAACCTCGAGAACCTCCCCGAGAACTACTTTCTGAAATACTACCTCTACCATGCGCTCTCGTGGCCGCAGCTGAGCTACGTGGCCGTGGACGTGTCGCGGCCGCCCAAGGGACCCTACGACTACCCCAAGATAGTAGGCTACGTGCTCGCCAAGATGGAGGAGGAGCCGGCGGACGGGATCCCCCACGGGCACGTCACGAGCCTGAGCGTGATGAGGACGCACCGCCGGCTGGGCATAGCGGAGAAGCTGATGAGGCAGAGTCGTGCGTCCCCCCCCCCCCCCATCCATCCTCTCTCCCTGGAAAACAAAAACAAGACATCAACCGTGCTGACACGTATGGTATCCCGGCCGCAGAAATCGCCATGGTAGAGTCCTACCAGGCGAAATACGTCTCGCTGCACGTGCGCGTCTCCAACACGGCTGCCCGACACCTCTACGAGGACACGCTCAAGTTCCGCAACGAAAAGACCGAGACGAAGTACTACGCCGACGGGGAGGACGCCTTCTGCATGCGGCTGGACCTGGGTGGCATACGCGCCTCGCTGGAGGAGGGCCGCTCGGAGGAGGAGGGGGGCCACGAGGATGGGGTTGATGAGGGCGAGGCCGTCGGCGAGGTGGGCAGGGATCCCGCGCAGGGGAAGAAGATGAAGGTTGCGGTGGGGAGGGGCCTGGGCGTGGAGGCGCTGGTCGAGAAGGACACTAGGGAGAAGTGAGGGGGAGAGAAGGGGATGGGGGGTGTCTTCTTTCCCAAGAGGGAATTTTGGGGGGTTTTTTTTTTTTTCCCCCCCACTGTTAAAAAGGTGTTTTTACTTGTTTGGGGTGGGAGGGGGGAGTTTGAAGAGTGGAAGAACAAAAAAAAACACAAAGAAGGGGAGTTGGGGGTTGGGGTGGAAGTGTAGCTGGCGTGGGCTTGCGAGGTCGAACTCGGCAAAAGAGCAGCATTTCTTTTCAAGCGTGATGCCTTCGTTCGTTCGTCGACTGTTTCTTTTCCATCGTCGTTACCTCGTATACTCTCGCATAAACTGGACCCCCCCCCCCCTCAAAAAAAAAAATCCCCCAAATCCAAGTATACAAATTCCCTCGTTTCAAGATGCGTTCGTTCCATACATGCGGTATACACGGCCTCCAACAGCCACGCATACCCGTTCGTTCGCCCCCCCCCCCCCCCCTTCGCTACGCCGCCTTGACAGCCCTCCCCAGCTCCCGCGCGTACTCCTCGTCAGCGGCCATCCTCAGACTGTCCCGGTTGCGCGCCAGCACCCTGACCGACTCCTCCAGGGCGTGTTTCTCCGCGCCGGGGCCGAGGCCCGCGGCCCGGGTGGCCATCTTGTCCATCTGGGCCTCGAGCTGCCCCGCGGCATGGTACCTGGCTGCTGGGGCGGGGCCCGGCGGGGGGTCTTGCCGGCGGGCCAGACGGGGAGGGCAGGGCGGACCGCGCCGGCGGTCGAAGAGCGCGTCTGGTCCGAGGAAGAAGGGGCTCTGATGGGAGGGCGTGGTGGTCGACGGGACGGGCACGCCGACGGGTGGACATGTCCCGCGGTGGCGCTCCTGGCGCCGCGTCTGCCGTCTTTCGGCGCGTCGCTGGTGTCGAGCCTCCTTCTTCTCGGCGCGTCGCTTTCGCCGTAGCTCGCGCTCGTGCGCCCTGCGCTCCTGCTTCTGCGCCCTCTTCGCGCGCTTCCACTGCCTGCGCAGCGCCTTGATTTGCGCCCGCAGGGCCTTCCTGTCCGCGCGGGTCTGCTGGCGCGTGGTGCTCGGCGGGGACGAGGCACGGAGCTCCGCCTTGAGCGCCTTGACCTCGTTCCGGGTGGGCATCTCGTCTGGCCGGGAGGCCCAGTCCTGCAGTCGCGCCGCGTAGAGAGGCAGCTGGTGGTCGTTGATGTCGTTGTAGTCTGGCAGCGAGCCGAGGGACGATGCCGAGCTGCTCGAGCTTGCGGCCGAGCACGTCGACGACATGGAGGAGGAACGATTGTGCATGGCGTGGCCGGCAGTATCATCGCGTGGGGGGCGGGCCCCGTCTTTGCCGTCGCCGTCGCCGTCGTGGTGAAGGGATAGCCCTCCAAGGCCGGAGACAACGCCTGCGTAATCGTCGACCTGCCGCTGGCCTCTCCCGCTCTCCTCGCCCAACACCAGCCTCATCCTCCTGGGCCCGAAGAAGCCGTCGTTCCACTGCTGCACAGTCGCCGCCATCTCGCTCCTGGTCCTCGTCGCGGCGGTCGGGCGGCCCTCGCGCACGTCGCCAGGCTGCGCCTCCACTTGCGGACGACGGCTCGCGGAGCCGGCTTCATCCGCCGCCTCGGTACGCAGCTTTTTCTCCGGGACCGCCTCCGCGGGTTGCGCCCTCGACGCGGGATCCGGAAGCAGGTGTTCTCTAAAGGCGGCCCAGTCCTCACGGCGCGCGTCTCTGGCTGCCCAGTCGTCCTGGTACGCGAATTCGTCCGGGGCCGAGGCGGCTCGGACGTCGATGGCGTGTACGAGGACGTGCTGTTCGCGCTGGCCAGGCTCCGCAGCCAGCGGTGGAGGCCGTGATGCAAAGTAGAGCGTCGCGTCGGGCTGGGGCAGCAGTGGCTGCTGCTGCTGCTGCTGCTGCGGAGGGTGGTCGACGTGCGTGCTCGACGATGTTGTGCGCGGCGTGCGCGGCGTCAGCGGAGGCGTGTAGATGACGTCGCCGCCGGCGTCGGACGACGACGAGACCAGCGATGCCGCATCGTGGGAGACGGCGACGCCGGGACGAGGCGAGCAGGAGTAGAGGTCTGTCTGCGAGTAGGGAGGTGGGGGCACGTCGTCGGCTGAGACGTGTAGGTGTAGGCTGTTGGTGTTGAGGCTTCTTCGGCTCATGATGGGAAGCGACGTTGATTTTGGAGGTGCCTTCGTTGGGGGGGGGGGGATGTTGAGGATGTGTCAGATTCAAAGCGTGGTAGTCAATCTATCTTCAACACCATGGTTTGCAGCAAGGAGGGCGGGGGAGCGCGACACGATGCCGAGTTAAATTCTATCGAAACCACACCTACCGGCCATCGGCGGCCTCCCAACCTGGCCATGGCCAAGAGCCAAAAGGCGTACGTATTCTTCCCGACGTCTTTGGGTCGGTGGCTTGCTGGCTAACTGCTGACTGCTGACTTCGCCGACTGCCGATCCCGGACCGATCTGCGGACGTCGGTGCCGTGCGGGGGCTACTCCTCCTGTGCGGCAGCGGCTTCTTCTTCTTCTTCTTCTTCTTCTTCTCTGTGGTCAACACCTCGCACCGACTCAGTTCAGGTGTCACAGCGCCAACCTCCATCTCCTCATCGCATGCGGGGTCGCTGCTGTTGTTGTTGTTGTTGTTGTTGTCAGCTTTGGCTGGCAGCCATCAATTTGATTCGTTCCATGGCGGCTGCACTGCTGCACCACCAGCACCAGCCGTCCGTTGCCCTCTCCTGTCATGTCAACAAGGCCGAATCCAACCATTGACCATTCTATTGCCAATCCACCGTGCGACGCCATCCAACGCCATCCTGCCCAATGGCAAGTCTTCGGTTGCCTGATCGCTGACGCGGCTGCTGACCTTCCCTGCTGCCACTCATTCCATTGGGCTCCGCCTCCTCGTTTTCTTTTTTTCTTTTTCTTTTTCTTTTTCTTTTTCTTTTTTTTTGATGGGAACCGTCGAATCATGAGCATAGATAAGCAGGAGCCGCGTGCGATCGCCCACAATCCCCCCTCTCCCCCCAATCTTGTCGCGTCGCAGCCGCCCTTCAGCAGCGTCTTTGCACGAACCCATTCGCCTGACAAGAAATCACCGTTCCGAGGGGTCGCCGAGATGAAAATCAGCGTCCTCCTGCTTGTAGTGGTCTGCGATCAGGCTAGCCAAGTGATCTCGCGAATGTGTGCCACTGCGACAATCGGTGTTTGTTAGTCATTCTCATTCGCAGTCGTCAAGTCAAGTCCCGGACGCCAAAAAAGGTGGGGGGAAGGGGGAGAAGGCGAAAAGGGGAACGAAACAGAGCTGTTATTTACGTACAGGTTGGTGATATACGTGTCGATGAAATCGGCGGGAACCAGCTCCGTCACAGCAGTTCGAATGTCGACGCTGTTCACCATGCTTCCGTCGGCAAAGCTCACAAAGCTCGACGAATCACCCCATTCGATGAGCGAGTCCTCGTCGAAGGGATTGACCGGGCTGAGCTTGTAGACGCCGGCCAAGACGACCACCGCGGTGCCCTGCTCGCGAGCGGCTCTGGCAACGGTGGCAGCGCCCGCGTCGGTGACAGCACCACCATTGGCCACTATCGCTCTGGCGCCGAGGATAACCTTGCTCACTCGCGACATGTAGGCCATCGAACCGGAGCTCATGACGTTGATGACGGTGATTCCCGCGGCAGTGAGCTTTTTTCGAAAGTTGGCGAATGGCACCCCGCCGTTCTGTTCCCCAACAGCTTCCGTCACGATCAAGACGGTGAAATTGCGCTTGGCTGCCGCTCGAAGCACAAATCGTTCGACCGTTGGCGATGGTCGGTGAACAAGGATGTAGTCCCCTGGTCGAATTTGCACCTCGGCAAGTGCTGCAATCTGGTCATCCACTTGGCTTATCTCGTCCTTGATCTCTTCGATGCCGTCAATGACCTCTGATCTCAGAGCATGGACCTGACTATTTGTCTGCGGCGCAAAGCGTGTTGGAGTCGAAGTACCCGAGTTGCGCTGTGGTGTGGAGACGCCATCGCTGACCGAGGGCGACACGGAGAGAAGGTGGAACAGGGACCTGGGCACGTTGACAGAGCTGTATGATGACAGAGGCCCCGGACGCGACGGCGGAACAGCAAGGTCAGACAGCAAGCCTCCATCCGAGTCCCGCCTTGTGTAGGTCGAGGGAGGCGACTGCAGCGCCTTTGCGGCATTTGTCTTGTGGGGAGGAGTCATGGCAGCTTCGCTGGGCGTCTCGCTGGATGCTTCGTTTCGGTCTTCGAGCGCCTCATCGCGAATGAGGGAAAGGATTCGGCGCACAATGTTGCCGACGACGAGCTCTCTCGGCTGGGCCTCGACTAGGCGACGACCAATTCGAGAGACATTTTCGATGAGCCCGTCTACATCATGCCACTTGGAGCGCGCAACCACTTGAATGAGAATATGAGCGGTGACAACGGCACACGGCTCCGAGCCTCGTATTTGCCGCCTCTTGAGAAGACTGAATGGTCATGGTCAATATTTTTTGAGGGCTGCCAATGCGCTCTACAGGCCGTTTTAGCGCAGCCACACTCACGAAATGAGGTTCTCGACGGCCGCCTCCAATGGCTGTCTTCGAAAGGATTTGAGGTGTTTCTCGAGATCGGCCGCGTGGCCTGCCGTAGCAGAAGGCATCTTTGACAGAGGTGAGGCAGAGCGCGCCGGGTGTTGTTGGCTGCGAGACTGATGTGATGTGGGAGACTTGGCTCCTTTCGCGACGGGGAGAATTAAGCTGGGGTGGATGACTCAGAAAAAAAAGAGAGAGAGAAAGAGAGAGAGAGAGCTGTCCGGATCAGGCTGCCAGTTTTTTGTGAGTTTGGTGAGGTGGGACAAGTGGGGCACAGCGTCAGGGCCAAGGCTCCCCGAAGAAAATTGTGTCAGAAATTAGAATTATACCAGACGTGAGAGATAGGAGGCTAGAAGGACTGGGGGAGAAGGGGGGAAACAACAAAGGAACCATCGGGGAACATCCTTGCTTGGATTTAAGGCTGAAGTTGAAGTTGAGTTGCATATAAATAAGGGGGGGGGGGGGGTTGAGAAAAAAATTGAAAAAAAAAAAAAGCAATCAAATCGTACATGGAGCCCTCAAAGATCAGTTTGGGGCTGTGACAGTCAGTACAGAAGATAAAGTCAGTGACGAAGGAGGGGAGAGGGGGGGGGGGGGCAAAAAAAAAAAAAAAAACCAGCCATGACAGCCGCACGCACAGGCTGGCCTGGCCGGTGTTGGAATGGGAATGGGAATGGGACGGAGGGATGGATACTGCTAATACTGCTAATTGTTGGAACACTGGAACACTGGAACACTGGAGCACTGGACACACTGGACACACTGGAACACTGGAACACTGGGCACTGGAGCAGCTCGCCAGCAGCTCCAACAAGGGAACAAGGGCCAAGTGCGCGCGCGCGCCTCCCCCCCCCGCTCAAACCTCGCCAGACACATTTGTCCCTCAATCACACGCCGTCGTCGTTTCTCGTTTCTGCGCATGGCCATGGCCATCGTATCCTGAGCCCTCGTCAACTCCCCTGCCGTCCGCCGTCTGCTCATTGCGACTGACCCTCGTTTCCATTCCCCCGTGATTGATTGATCTTTTGTCTTGGGCCCCGTCCCAAACGAGTGCCGCGTCTCTCTGCCCTTTCCCATCTCCCGCGACCCGGTAACCTACCTTTTGAACCATATTCCTGCATCCGCTGCAACATCGTCATCCGGGCAGCCTCAGATAGCCTCATGGCTGGCTGTCCGTGTCCACCATGAACTCTATCAACATCATTACCTCCCGTGTCTCGCCCTCGTCGAGCCCGACCGTCTCCCGCTCAAACAGCATCGGCAGCATCAATGTTGGCCTGATTGCCGACGACAAGTCGAGCGACGCCAAACACGACCGTGGTTCTGACTCGTTCCGAGGCCTCGACGGGGATGAAGGCGAGGGCCCCGACAGATACCACGAAAAACCCCGCCAGACGGCCGCCGAGAACACGCCCTTGCTTGACGGGAGCAAGGAAGGCAATAAGCGTGGCAACTGGTGGCACTCGATACCACGGGCCTTCGTGTCCAACATCATCAGCTCCATCCGATGGATCTTGGCCACCATAGCCTCTCCAGCCGTCCACCTGATGGCCTGCTTCTACGATGAGCAGGGCGCCTTTGCCCCCATCACCCAGCTGAGGAAGCTCTTTGGTGTCCGCAAAGGAGGAGGCATGGACGCCTACCGATCACACGGCAGTCAGCCCGCGACACCACCCTCCAAGCCAAGTTCGCTGTCCCTCGGCCAGCGCCGCATCATGCCGCGCCCCCTCTCCTCGTCCGGCTCGTCCACCTCGGGGCAGTCCTCCGAGTCAGAAGCCGAGCGGTCGTCGACGACCTCGACCAGCCAGCACGGCAAATCAAAGCTACTACAACGCCCAGCCGAACAACTGAGCTCCGCCAGAAGGTCGATACGAATCAAGCTTCACAACGATGATGCCCTGCGACAGCGCAAGCAGCATCGTCGGGCGCAGTCCTCGGCGTCGCAAGCAAAGACCAGTGATGAAGATCTTTCGGCACAGCTCAAGTCTCCTACCTCTCCGATCGCGGCTCTGACCAAATACCCCAGGACGCCGGCTCCGCCTCGGCCCCTGATCCCTCGACGCCAGCCCTCGTACTTGAAGCTCGACGCCTCTGTCAAGCACCAGAAGACTCTGATCCTCGATTTGGACGAAACCCTGATCCACAGCATGTCCAAGGGCGGCGGTCGGAGCAGCGGCCACATGGTCGAGGTGCGGTTGAATACCGCGTCGCTGGGCATGGGCAATGCCACCGGCGGCGCCGCCCAGCATCCCATCCTGTACTGGGTCAACAAGCGACCGTACTGCGATGAGTTTCTACGAAGAATCTGCAAGTGGTTCAACCTCGTCATCTTCACGGCCTCTGTGCAGGAATACGCCGATCCCGTCATTGACTGGCTGGAGGCTGAGCGCAAGTATTTCTCTGCCAGGTACTACCGCCAGCACTGCACCTACCGTCAGGGTGCCTACATCAAAGACCTCAGCTCTGTGGAGCCAGACTTGAGCAAAGTCATGATTCTGGACAACAGCCCGCTGAGCTATCTGTTCCACGAAGGCAAGTAGACCCGTCCTTGAATGCCGTCCTATACCGCCGCGACGGGTGCTGACCCTCACTCCTCCAGACAATGCTATTCCCATCCAAGGCTGGATCAACGACCCGACCGACAACGATTTGATGCACCTGGTTCCGCTGCTGGAAGGCCTCCAGTATGTCCATGATGTGAGGGCGCTCCTGGCACTCCGGGGTGGTGAAGACGGCCAGCACATGGCGTCGTGAGGAGTGGCCACCTGGGGGGAGGCAAACTTGTATGGCGTTTTCATCGGTCTTTTTTTTTTGTTTCATTTTCTTTTTTTTGTTTCATTTTCATTTTTTTTTTTTGGACGTGGAGTAGTGGCGATGCAGGGCCCTTAACTACGTCGACACAGCGTTCATCGTTCCCAGGACACAACATGTCTGTCTTCCTTTTGTATGTGGTTGTGTAGCGGCCCTGTCGCTACGATTGTACAGGTGAAAAGAAGGAAAAGAAGAAAAGAAGAAGAAGAAGAAGAAGAAGAAGAAACAATAAAGAGCTTGAATCAGGGTATGTAACCTGAGCCCTGAGCATGCAACTCCCCGGCCCGTCAGCCTATGCTGGTTGTCCGTCCCCTTGTTCATCACGACATGGCACACCTATGTGGGCATTTGCGGGTGCGGTGCCCGTGTAAGCCACCCCATGTTGTCATCAATCCGGCGTGCCGCATCCAAGTTTCTGGAAAAAGGTCTTTTCGGGACTTGGCGACGGAGCCGGCAGGGGTCATGGTATGAGCTTAAGCCAGCATCTTCTCATCGCTCATCATGCACCCAACCCAGTACTACTCACTACCTAGTACGTAACCTGTGCACAATATAATGACGGCGAGCTCGTTTCAGGTTTCACAAACGACCGACCTGGTCGTCACTCTCACTCTTGGGTGTAGTTGCAAACGACTAACAAGTCGTCCAAGCCAACCCCCCCCCCCCCCCAGAATATTGGAACGGCAAACAACGATTGGGCCTTTGTCCCGCCGAATGCGGAAAAAAAAACAAAAATCAATAAAAAAAAGAAAAAAAATCAATAAAAAAGCGGGGGTTAGCGCAGAGCGAACGGACACTTCCTTCCGTCACGTCACAGCCCAGCACACAGAGCAAAGAGTAAAAGTGATGACATCATCACCCGTTGACGACGAGCAAGCAAGCCACAAACCAGGCGCGCTATGATCCAATCGAGATGGCCAGCCCGGCCAGTTGGAAAGCAATAGCTCAAGCTTCCGGATCATGTGAGAGGGAAACAGGCGGAGGGCAAGCACTTTAAAAGGAGAGAGAGGGGGGGGGGGATCAAAGCTTCTTCTCTCTCAGCTTTCCGTCCCAAAACCTCGCCTTCTTTACACATCACTGCTTGCTACCTCGCTTTTTTCTCTCTTCACGTTTCATCTCCCCCTTTGGCCCTGCTTTTGATTCTCAGACAAGGCAGCTCCGGCGACGATTTTGACCACGCAATCTATCCATCTCATCAACCATGTCTCTGCACTGTGAGTTTTCTCTGTGCCTTTTTTTCTTTTCTTTTTTCGAAGACGTCGTCTGACAATTTCTCATCCCCTTCTTCCCTGAAGATCTTCCCCCCGTGAAGCCTTCGGCTATCGCCCTTGGCACCTTCTTCAACCACGGCATCGAGCTGGCCGTCCTGGGTCCCCTCTTCGGCCAGACCTACCAGCGTGCCAAGCAGGCTAGCACCAAGGAGGAGTTCATCAAGTCCAAGGAGGCCAGCGGTGCTGCCATCGCCTGGGGCACTTCGTTCGTCGGATCCGCCCTGCAGAGCTATGGTGTCGGCGCCTTGATCAATGCCACGGCCACGTTGAGCTACAAGGGCGCTGCCTACCTGGGTGGTCTCATCTTCGCTGCCACCGCTGCACCCACTGTAAGTTTCATGCGCTCGCTTTTGCCCCGGGTGACTTGTTCTCGAGAAATCACGCACCCTGCTTTTTTCTTCTTCTTCTTTTCTTTTTCCTCACAACGGCCCATGGGTCGATCGATGCGCTCTCGTGGCCATTCTTTTGAGGGTGGGCGACATGATGTGACGATGACGTCAACATGCTGCGTGTCTTCGTTGATCTCCTGTCCTTGATTTGAAAAAAAACTTGGATGAGCTAACAGCTTGTCCCTTGACTCAAAGTTCATCTCTCAAATCTTCACCGAGAAGCGCCCCTTCGATACTGTCGGAGTCAGCATCGCCGCCAAGCTTGTCGAGACTATCGGGTTATCAATGTTCTTGACCTGGTGGGGAACTCGAACCAATCCCTTTGAGTAGACTCGTGGGAAAGAAGGTTTGGAGGGAATGCAACGACATAAAAGTCCCGGAACTCTGATGGCACCGGCTTTCGGTTGAAGTCGAGCTTTGTCGCTCGTCGGAATGTCTTAATAGTAATTTCAACTAAATTACGTATTCTCAGGACATGTTCAATGTAGGAATGAACGCCCTTGTCATGCATGCCGTCCTGCCTGTGTTGTGCGTTGGGAAGATGAGTGGAAAGCGAGTGTTTAACCCCCGAGAGCCTCTTGGCCGACCCAACTGGTATGGTAGGTGTTGGCGGAGCATTGGACATCGTCACATTCAGAAAAGCTCGCCTTGTAGCATGTCAATAACAAAACACATGGGTCTCTGGTCTCTGAAGAGATGAAATTGGTTTCCGAAGAGCATGCCTCTCGAGTTTTTGAAATGCAGAATCGAACCTGAACGCCGCCGTAACCCATTTCGGCCCTGCTAGACCATTGCCTCTGGCACGTTTGTACGTCCAGATCAAGCCCAGAACCTCCACACTATCAATTTCGCGCCACGTTCCCCCGCCCACCTTCTTTTATCCCCCCTTCCCCTCCCCACAGCGTCCATTCACGCGCTGGACTGTCCCTTGGTCCAGAACGACTGTCTGGAGTACTCCTTCTGCACCAGCTTGACCAGCGAAGCGTAGGCGTCGGCGAAGGACTCGTCGCCCTCGTCGTCCTTTTCGGCCGTCTTGGCGGCCTTCTTCTTGCCCTCGAGCTTCTCCATGATCATGACTACGCTGGTGGGACGCTTGGTCTTGGCCGCGGCGCCGAGCTCGGCCCGCGAGGTGACGAAGATGAAGGGGACGTTGTGGTCCTCACAGAGGACGGGGATGTGCGAGATCACGTCCATGGGGGAGATGTCGCCTGCGATGATGACGACGCCTGGGAAGGATGTGTTTCCCGGGCCTGAGGCGGGCGACTTGCGGAGCGTCTTGACCACCTCCTTTACGCCGCGCTTGAGGGTGCCGTTCTTGGCGGCTGTGTTGTGGGAAAACAAATCCGCACGTCGTCAGCAAGTGTACTGTATAAGAAAAGAAACGGAGGGAATGCAAACCAGGCCTGGCTTGGGGGTTTTCTTTTTTCATCCCTTGTTTGTGCTGGGGAGACGATTTGGGGGGGGGAGACGTACCCTTTCGAATCGTCTTGTACACCTTCTTCATGCCCTTCTCATCCGCGACCGGCACCGCGAACGGCACCACCGTCCTCTCCAGCGGCAACGCCGCAGCAGCAGTCGCGGGGGCGTCATCCTCATCCATGCCCGAGTGGTTGTCCGCAACCGCAGCATCCTCCTGGAGCTTCTCGTCCAGCACAGCAACCAGCTTCTCCTTCTTATCCTTCTTCTCCTTCCTGTCCTTCTTGGCCTTGGTCACACCACCCTCGACATCGCTGCGCTTCTTATCCTTCTTCTCCTTCTTGTCGGGTCTTTCGGCGGCCATCGTGAATGACCGATTGTGCGAGGCGGGAAACGTAAATTGATTTGTAACCAGAGATATAGTCGTTTCGAGAAGGGGTTTTTTTAAAAAAAAGAAATCGACGGGAGACCCTGGCTTTTTTTTGTCTTTTCCTTCCTCGCAATTCGCTTCTTTTCTACTTGGAGAGAGGAACGGATAGAGAAGAATGCGTCGACCAATTGAGCGGGGCTGCAGGTGATCGATGTCCGAGGGGAATTAACGCTATTAGTATCGATGGGATACAAGGAAATGCAGGAGGAGGATCTTTGCAAATGGATGTCGGGGGCGACGTATTTCTCGCCGGCGCGCTGGGTCTGGGTGTGCCTTTGTCCTTGCACACGCGCGGGAGGTTTTTCCCACTTGATTTTTTTTTTTCCCTTGGCGCCATTGAAGCTTTTGGATTTATGTTGTGCCGGCTCCGGTTGAGATCACGTGATTGGTTTACTTGGGATGGCCCTGCCGGGGGGGGGGGGGGGGGGGGTTGGATAGTGTGAGTGTGAGAGGTAGTCATCGTTGGCACTTTCAAGAGATGAGGCTGCGACTCGGTTTGTATTTTGAAGTTTTTCTTGGTCTTGCTAGTAGCCCGAGTTTGTTGAAATTCGGGGTGGCTCTCTGAGTGAATGCTGTGGCAGTCGCAACGTTGGCGTACTCGTGTCAAAGGATCCTCTTTACGACAAATGAAATTTCCATTCCCAAGCATGCGCTCATCGCATACCGCCGCAGGTTATATGTAACATCTATTGCTCTCTCTCTTTCTCTAGGCTATGTTGTACATTTTTCTTCTTCGCCAAGCATGAACCTCCCCCCCCCCCCCTCCTCCCTCGTCATCTATCGATGTTTTACTCTTCGTCGCCAAACTCAGCACGGCCTTGCTTAGAGTTGAGGAAGTGGTTGCTACTCGGATGATAAGGAGATGCTGTCAGTCTCGAATTGCGGTGCGACGAAGAAAAGAAAGCCCTACCGCTCAGTAGCCCACTCCATGAGAGCGTATGCTGCAATCATGGGGGGAATCCAGTAGAAGATTTGTCCCTTGGTGCGGCGGAAGGTGTTGAAGATGGCATCGTGGAATGTGCCGCTCATGGGGTTCTGTCGGTTGGCAGAAACGCCGTAGTGGATGATTCCCTTCTGCTTAGCACCGCCTGTGTCGTCGTGTCAGTATCCAGGCTGTGATGAATGCGCCCCGATGTTGGCCGACAAATGGCAACTCCCACGTGGTGCCGTGTGCCGAGATTGGCTCGTCAATTGAACAGCGGTCCATGAGCAGACGGAACCATTTGCAATTGATCGAGTCCGGTATCACGCCAACACGCCCGGCCGTCCATCGCCACCACTCCGAGGACCGAGGGGGCATTCGCGTTTCGTTTTTCCATGGTTGCCAATTCGTGCAGAGTCGATCGCCAAGAGAAATCCATTTCACTCACCCATCTGCCCCCAGTCACCGAGCCAGCTACAGAGGTCTTCGTCAGCCTCGATTCGATACGTCCAAGAAGTTCATCCAGCAACTCTTCCGCCTCGGTTCGCGAGAAAACCCGCAGGAAGAAGAACTACTACTCTCATCTCCCTCGTCAATGAAATTGAGGGAGGGGGGGGGGGGGGGTGGACTCACTGGCCAACCTTCCAGTTGGGCGCTCCGCCTCCATTCAAAGCTTGCGTCGGTCTCATCGTCGCGTGATGTGAAATACCTTTCGTTGACGAACGGGTCGTGATTGTGACAAGGCCGGTGAATGCGGTCGGGAGAAAGGCCCTCTTGGAAAACCGTAGACCACCCACCAAACCGTCATTCCGAGCGTTTCCCGAAAAGGTCTAGCGCCACAACTGCGACCCGAACATCAGCCTTGTCAGTTTAGTTCTCCGGCTGGGTGAAGCTTGTCGGCGACGAAAGCTTTCGATTCATTTTCACCACCTCGGACGCTCACCCTTCGATAACCTTTGCTGCGGTCAATCACGTCTAGTGTCACATCATCTGCACGTCGGCCGACGGAATTCATACGACGCGATTTGCACCATGGCTGCCGCAGCGAGAGCACTCAACCTCCTGTACCGGCTGTCTGTGCCGGTCACTGCTGGCGCATTCCTCGCCAGCCAGTCCATCTTTGACGTAAAGGGTGGATCCAGGGCCGTCATCTTCGACAGAATATCCGGCGTCAAGGAGGAGGTCATAAACGAGGGAACGCACTTCCTGGTTCCGTGGTTGCAGAAGAGCATCGTTTTTGATGTGCGAACCAAGCCGAGGAACATCGCCACCACGACGGGAAGCAAGGACTTGCAGATGGTGAGCCTTACGTTGCGCGTGCTGCACCGGCCAAATGTCCAGGCTCTTCCCAAGATTTACCAGGTACGAGTGCCCGTCCTCTCCTCCATCCCCTTCGCAATTTCGTACATGGATAAGCTCGTCGCGTTAGGAGGCAGCTGGAACATGAACCCCTCGAAAGCCCCCGCCTCACCACTGACTTCTCATCAGAACCTTGGCGTCGACTACGATGAAAGAGTCCTGCCCTCTATCGGTAACGAGGTCCTCAAGGCTATTGTTGCCCAATTCGACGCCGCGGAGCTGATCACACAGCGAGAAGCTGTCTCTCAACGGATCCGAAGCGATCTCACCCGCCGAGCCGCCGAGTTCAACATTGCCCTCGAGGACGTTTCTATCACGCACATGACTTTTGGTCGCGAGTTCACCAAGGCCGTCGAACAGAAGCAGATCGCCCAGCAGGACGCTGAGAGAGCTCGGTTCATCGTCGAGAAGGCTGAGCAGGAGAGGCAAGCAAATGTCATTCGAGCCGAGGGTGAAGCCGAGAGCGCCGACACTATCAGCAAAGCCATTGCCAAGTCGGGCGATGGTCTGATCCAGATCCGCAAGATTGAAGCGAGCAGGGAGATTGCATCGACTCTGTCATCTAACCCCAATGTGGCGTATTTGCCCAGCGGAAAGTCAGGCAATGGTGGACAATACTTGTTGTCAGTTGGGCGGGCTTAAGATGATGATGGGATGATTGATACTGTATCAGTAGCGTCAAGCAAAGACGCCCAGGGAGATGATATGCCCCAAAAGAAAGAAAAAAAAAATGCTCTCCGCTTTGTCGTTGGAGTCTATATGGGCGACTCATGTAATTTTACCCTTTGAAACTAGGCCAAGGGAAAAAAAAAACGACTATATCCGTAAACTCCGGTCATGCATGAATCCCCTCGGCTCAGTCCAAATCTTGCGTCTCTATGAACGTCTCGGTGAGCTTTCCATGCTCTTCGGGCTTACCTGGCGACCAAATCTCACCATCCACCACCCTCCATCCCGCCCTCTGCATATCCTTCCACTCATTCATGATCCTCAACCGGACAAGCTCCCCCGCTGCTCTCGCGTCCTCGGCGGAGTCATGCCCCGAGACCTTTGGCCCCGCCTCGACCTGAATCTTCTTGTTCAGATGCACATCCATGAGCATTTTGAGGCTGTTGCGGTACGGCAAACCACCCTTGTGCGGGTACAACAGTACCGTATCGATGAGCGTAGGATGAATCACCCGCACGGCATTCAGGTCATTCTCCAGCCCGTGCCCGATCAACGGGGTCGACGGCGACAGGAGCGAGAACAACAAGTCCCGAGCTACTTTGGGGGACGACACCTTCCTCAGAGATCTCGCTGCGGTGCCAACCTTTTGTTCTTCCGCGACGACGTCGGCTCGTCCCCTGGCGGGGGGGGTGGGATCGTCGTGCTCCGAGGGCGTCCAGTCGACTGCCCTGGCCATGTCTTCGGGCCAAACACCCGAGTACCGGGAGTTGAGATCGAGGATCTCGCCGATGGGCTGCACCAGGACGTCCAGCAGTTCCTCTTGAGTGGGCCAAGCCGTGGCCGTCAGTCGGATGAGCTCCATGCCGTGGACCGTATAGGCCATCTCGCAGTCGAAGCAGACGGCCCTGTCCCGGGGCACGTCTGCATTGTCCGGCGTGACGGCGTAGTTCAGAACCGCAGCTAGCCGCTTGGGGTCTCCGCCTTTGAACACATGCTTGTCGTGCGTGAAACATCCGGCCGACTCTCCGACTTCCTGCCCGCAGCACAGATAGCGCTTGGGCACTCTGGTGGTGTCGCCCGGGGCCTTCGCAGGAACATAAGCCTTTCCCCAGTGGAAGTTGCACGTGCCTCCTGATGTCAGCGCCCCGTCTTCCTCCCTGCGCCCGGGGAACACCTGGAAGCGCTGCTGGCAGCGATCGCATTTTTCCCAGCCCTTGGCCGCTTCGAGCCCGCTTCGCGCAGCTTCCACCGCTTCCTCCGAGGGTATGGAGGAAACATAGCCGTGGTTCGCGAGGCCCGTGACGTCCGTGACGAGGCGCTTGAGAAGGAAGACTTCTTGTGAGCTCGTCAGCCCGGTGATGATTTCCTTGGCGTCGCCACTACCGCTGGCTGCTTCCTTTGGGCGGGGGACCTCCCTGATGCGCTCTTCTTTCCACTGAGAAACTTTCATTCTCTTGTACTGCATCACCTTGTTTTTCATGACGTTCGCATACACAGCCGGCTTCTCCAGCGCGGCGGTCTGCTCCTCATCCAGGACCCTGGAAATGAGATCCTGACCTGACATGACTAGGCCAGCGGCATCATCTTCCTTCTCCTTTTGGTCCTTGAGCTCTCTATTCAGTCGTCCGAGCTCCGCGTGCAGCATCTTGAGAAGCTTGAGTCGAGTCTCATGGCTGGCTGGCGAGCTCTTCAGGAGCCTTGGATTCAGCGACTCGGGCTTCGTCGTCTTTGCAGCGCCAGTGCCCGGCTTTTCGATGAGTTTCGCTTTGTTTGATGCAGGTGAACTGCTGGCCTTGGATGTTGAAGGAGCTTTGCGCAGTGAGGGTACGAGGCTGATGTTTGCGCCAGCTGCCTTAACATCCCGCCGGATAGGTGATGGCGATGCAGGTCGCGTAGCTGAGAGCAGCCCACCTCTCGCACCATTCACTCCATCGAGATTATTCTTTGCGTGCCCTGCCGTTCTTGATATGAACTGCGCTGGCAAAGCACCGTCGTTCTGATTCGTCGTCTTGATACGTTTCTGCGGCGAGCTCTCGTCATGTGGTGAGCGATCGCGGCTGGTCTTCTGGGCTCGCTGAGGCACCGTCGCCTCTGGAGCCTTGTCTTCGGCGTGGCCGAAGATGCACTGGAAGGCGGTACATGATTTGCCGGCAGGGCACGGGATATGTTTGAGTGACAAACTCATGATGGCGAATGAAGGCGTTTGGGCGCAAACATGTTCCTGAGGGGATGTCCAGATTCAAACAGACTTCGTGTGCACGTAGTGAGACTAGTGATTGTCCCGGAAAGAAATCCTGAAGTGTCTTCTCGGTAAGAGTTTGTCTCGATTTATCGCTTCAATGGTCGGCCGCGAATGAAGTCGAAGAGGCTGATTGGTATGACGATGGAGCTAAGCTTCACACTTCACATTGCCGACGCAGATCCACCCGATGTTCTTGTCAGTTGTCACTTGTTATTCATAGACAAAAAAGTGGGTCGGCACATGTTGTGCACATACGAGTAGTACATACTACGTAGTAGTTGGTATTTCGTGCCACTTTTCTTATACAAAGGTAAACTCGTTCCGGTCTCAATCTGCACCTTTTTCTTTCTCGGCGGAAAATGGCATGGACTGTGGTGTCTTTGACGACTTTGGCAGCATGTCACGGTTGAAGAAGATGTCGACGTCAAGGTTATGTACAATCATCAGTAAAGAATCTCGAGATTTGGTATCTCAGGTGCATGAATGATTGGCCATGGTAAGCTTAGCCCTTCCGATAGTCCGGTACTATATGATACCTGGAATAAATCGTTTGGTTCTTTTATTCCAGGTGGTCCATCTCTTTCCAAAGGCCTCCTTCAGCATGGCCTCCTCCTCAGAGACTCGTAGACCCAATGTGATAACGTTCAAGGCAAGCAACACCAAGCTACAAAAGAATCCCCAGCCGTGCAGGCTTTCCACCATACTCTGCGAGATCCAGTATGCTGGGCCTGCATCCCATCGAACAAACAGTAAGTGGACGGGGACTGCCATGAGCACTAACCCCGTGTAGCTCGGGTGTTGAATGTACGCGTAGATACCTGTCGTCTTCAACTCGTTGGGTTTCGCTAGGCTAAAGGTGAAACGGCTTCCCAGGGCACCAAAAGCAGCCAGTCGTAGCGTCGCTCCGACGAACAGAGACAAGAGGCCCAGTGATGATGTCCACGTCCATCTGAAGAGGCTGAGATTTAATTGGCCATGCTGAGGCGGTACTTGACTGTCCAGTAAAAGGGTCATAACGGCGTGGTGAAGACAAAAGCCAATGGCGATGAGTCGGCCCACTAGGATGGCGGCGGGATGGCTGACGAAGAAGCCAATGCTGTCCTTGCTCCACGCTTGGCCGGAATGTGAATTGGGGTTGGGAGGGCTGAGGCACCGCGACACAAGATAGCCGGCGAGAGCGGTGACAGTGGCGAAGGAGATGGCAGACAGTGATATCATTGCTGCTCGTCACCCTTGTGGGATCTGTTGATAATGCCCAACGTGATGTATAAAGTCATGCGTCGAGGTTTGCCAAAGCAAGGGCAAAGATCATGGTGTCTCGGCTACGGGTGGTCAGATTGACAAGGGAAAGTCTGGTTGCTTGTTCATGTTTCGAGCGTCGTATGTAGAAGGGCAAATTACGACGCTTCGAAAAGGAGTTGCGGGGCAGTCCAGTCGATGCTGTCAGGTGATTTTTTAGACGATTCCTGCTTGCTTAGCTCCTGCTTGCTTCGCCCTTCTTCACTGAGAACTAACACGGTCTCATGGTCTCATGGTGGTGAGAACCAGAGCCCGCAAGCAGCTCGTGAGTTCGCGACATGGCAAGGTGGCCGTTGCCGAGGAAGCCATTTCGCAACTGAGGGGCTGTGGACAGAGAGCAGTGAAGCACTCGACTCGTGAGGTTTGCTTGAGTTTGTTGAGGAGGCTAACAAACCACAGTTGGTGATTGTTGACCAAACGGGCCAAAAAAAATTGGGCCGCTCCTGCCTCCGTTACGCGCGTTGTTGCCAACAGGGATCTGCCGCGGTCTCCCCCAAACCCCAAACGTGATCAATCATCATCCCTCGCAGCCTCACACGCTCGCGCTCGCACTCGCACTCGCACTCACGCTCACCAGAGTGAATCCGCACCGGAGGAGCTAGTGCCTCACTGTGCCAATTGTCTGAATATCGTCTTCGGATGCCGGACCCACGCAAGACTGCCTTGTATGGTGTTCTGGCCCTCACTTTGGGCTCCTGTTAGATCAGCAGCCCTACGTGCCACGCTTTCCGGTTCGACCTCGACACTCACGACCTGCATCTGGCATCATCGCATCACCAGCCCTTCTGTTCTCCGGGGTCTTGCTTCTCTGGCCATGGCGCCTCCGACCTATCCCAAATATGAGGGAGGCTCTCCCTCGGCCGACCACTTGTGCGTGCTTGTTCATGGGGTGAGTTTGTGCGGACTTGCCTTGATGTCCTGCTACCTCAATCGTTCTTTCGTATCCTCACACCATGGTTTCCATACCGATATAGCTATGGGGCAATCCCGACCACATGAGAAATGTGGCCAAGAGCCTGCGTGACTTGTATCCCCCAAGTGAGTTACGACTGTTGTTTGCAAAGCGCAATGTCGGTAGTTTCACTTATGACGGCATCGAGCGTGGCGGCGAGCGAATCTGCTCCGAGATTGAGGAGGAATTGCGCGCCGTACAGGAGAGCGGCGGCAAGATTACCAAGATCAGTATTGTTGGATATTCCCTGGGCGGTCTGGTCTGCCGCTATGCCGTGGGTTTGCTCTACGCGAAAGGCATCCTGGATAAACTCGAGTGCATGGTACGTGATGTCTCCTCCGTATTGACGTGTCCATAAATGCCGCGTGCATTCATTTTGCAATACCTCTCGTCTTGACATTGAGCCTTTTCCTCTTTTTCTTTTCTCTTATTCAATTCGAATAGAACTTCACCACGTTTGCATCCCCTCATCTCGGCGTTCGCACACCACTCAAGGGCTGGCATAACCACATATGGAATGTCATGGGTGCTCGAACTCTCTCCATGTCAGGAACACAGCTCTTCACAATAGACTCTTTCCGTGATACTGGAAGGCCGTTGCTTTCTGTACTGGCGGAACCAAACTCTATTTTTATGATGGGTCTACGCAAGTTCAAGAGACTTACGCTGTACACCAACATCGTCAATGACAGAAGCGCCGTGTACTACACGACGGCCATCACCAAGACGGACCCATATCACAAGCTGGATTCAGTCAAGGTAAACTTCCTGGAGGGTCATGGCGGGGTCATATTGGATCCCATGAACCCGGTCCAATCATCACCAATACTTCCTTATCCTGCAACATTCTCCTCAGCCACCGGGTCCGTTGTCAGCTGGGTCAAGCGAATTCCGTTCATGGTAGCCGTTGCCGTGTTTGTTCCTATCGGCGTCCTGGCCTACCTTTGCAACTCTGTGGTTCAAAACATTCGATCTTCACAACGCATCAAAGTTTACGAGCGAGGCGAAGCCGGCGTCAGCCTCGACGGCTACCGAGTGCCCGTTCTGATCAAGGAACTTCGCGAAGAAGTCGAACAAACGTATGAGGCGCTCAACAGCTCTCAGAACCAAGAATATTTGACGACCGAGGACGAAGATGTCGATGTGATGAGCTCGGATGACAGGCGGTTGATGCAGCGGGAGCGACGACTCTCGGTTCCGGCTCAGCCAACCCTTGCGCTGACGCCATATCAGTTTGAAATGATTCGGTCTCTGGATACCCTGAAATGGCGGAAATATCCGGTTTGGATCCATAACAACCGACACAGTCACGCAGCCATCATTGTGCGCATGGACAAGAAATCATTTGATGAGGGATGGGTGGTGCTGAAGCATTTTGCCGGGGATGAGTTTCTGATGTAGACCGAGATGGAAATTGGTCCGCAACATTTTGAGAGGAATTTCCGAATTTGCTGCTAAGAGCTGGGTACGGCGAAACAAGAAGATGTGGACCAAAATAGACGTAAGAGTTGGATGCGGACAAGGATAAAATAGTTGGAGAGGGATTCGGCATAACAATACCCCAAGATGTGTCAATGTCTCATTGACGCGCATCGATAGTTCATCATTTCCTATGTCTATCGCTCGGTCCACGGCTTGAAAGAAACGCAATGGAAGGCAGTCTACTAAAGCTACTAGTAGCCTGTCCCAACACGGGGACTTAATTAACAAGCGAGCTTTTCTACATTGGGATTTTATTTTTAAGGCTCTGCTTTGCTAGCGTGTGTCATGAGTCGTGAAGAGGCCGATCAGCTGCAGCATCTCCAGATTTGGCATTGCACAGCCCTTCTCTGGAATGCCTCTCCCGACTTGATTTTTTTCGACAACACGGGCCCTGGAGCGGTGGGTTTTCCCAATCCTGCCTCAGTTATTGTTTTTGGTGGCAAATTTGGCCGAATATACTACTAGTATGGATGTGGCGCGACGGGCAAGAAGGACCCCAACGCCTACACTTATGTACTACTGACCCTAACCCTATGCCTTACACATTCAGAAAGGCTGTTCTCAGGAGAGACAGGCGCACTCAGCGAAGTCCACCCTACTGAAATTCCGATACGTTTTGGCGATAGAGGCACGCCTGTTGCCCGCATAACAGATCACATGACTGTCTCGAGTGCTTACAGTCCTGAGCCCACAACTATTTTTCCAGTGACGACGCAAAGCACTATACTCAAAAACAAGCGAGCAACGATTCTGAAGTCAATAGTCGCATCATTCCTCATTCTTTTATCGTTTCTCGCGGCTTTTTCTTACAGCGCGTTTTTATAAGCATCAAACACGCGTGTGCATACCAGACGCCTTTGCATTTCCACAGAACGAGACAATCATCATGTCTGCCGGCTGTCTTCGTTTTCTCACTGTATCCCAAGTTAGGAGACTCTACGATATGGGTATCACCATCGCTCAACCAACCCAACCTACTTATCTAGAATCGGCTATTTACTCGCCACAGCAGCATAAACATTATGGCGAGGAAGATATTTTTCAGCTAGCAGGCGTTCTTGCAGAAAAGATTGTCCTCAACCACGCCTACCAGGATGGAAACAAAAGAACCTCTTTACTAGCTGCAAATATGTTCTTGAAGATGAACGGATACCAGCTGCAGAAGGAGCTTTCCACGGGAGACACAACTGGCCAGCAGCTGCAAAGGGAGCATTCCACTAGAGATAAAATCGACCAGCAGCTACAGTACGGCCATATCGACATTGCAACAAAGCAATGGGACGCTGAGCAATTGGCATCGCTCTACAGGAGCATTGCAACACCGATTCCTCACATCACGGCGGAAATAGAACAATGAATGGGAGTGAACGATGCTAGGATGAATCATGCTGATTACATCTCACGTGTAAGATTAGACAGAGGGTTGAGCAGAACTGCAAGTGGGCTGAGGGTTCGGATGCCAATATAATGAAAATTAGCATGAGTGGGGTCTTTTTTTCAGTTCGGATAGATACAGCGCCGCATTGTTTACATAAAACCCATCCCGCTAGCTGTAACAACTAAGTATACTTCAATCTCTCCAAGGCGCCCTTTAGTTCAATGAGGCTTTTCCTTGACTCCCGTTCAAAGAAGGCTGTAATAAAGAATTAAATAGAATGATTGATTAGAATTACGCAGGAAAAGACATTTGTTTTCACTGTACTGTACTCACCATCAAATGTTCCGTCAAGCGTGATGGCGTGCCAGTTGCTAGAGAGCCAGAGTGTCGCAGAACTCATCTTCCTCTCGGTTTGACCTAAGTTTTGAGGTATATCGATGCGTGGAAACGGCAAAGACGCTACTCGATCAACACCATAAATAGCTACTACTGGAATGCTAGAGATACTAACTATGGGCAAAGTGTTTGGAATCATGGTTAAATTGGAGGGCAAGCGTCTCAGAATGGCTGAAAGCATCTGGCTTCAGTTGCTGGACAATAGCGGATCGAATGGCGTTTCCGACTTCAGGCGCAATGTAGATGTAATTTTCATCGGGCTCTCCAATCATAATTCCAGTGTCGTAGGAGATAGGTATGCCCTTTGCATCAATAGTGGTGAATCGTGCGACCGCGCTGTGATATAGACGTGTCCGAGACTGTAGAGTAGTGGCCTTGCCCCTTGAGCGGAGTGCTTGGAAGCAGCGGGAAGACATTTGTGTTCAACAAAAATACAAACAGTTCCAATTGAGTCGTGTTTGGAGAATATGGATGAACAAGAACACGAATTATATTGAGAGTGATTCGTATGATGAAGAGAGAGTCCTGGGAAGCAACGAGCGAAACAAGAAAGAAGAGTGGTAGCTAAGTAGTAAAAGTGGGGCCGTGACTATGAGATCAGTCATGTACCATTCACTCCAACATTGTTAAAGAAAGTACTAGTCGCACGTAGCCCAAGGGGGCTCAGAAACAACGCTTCCCCTTGCATTGTTATATATTAGTCAGTGAGATGGTTGGCCGGCAAAGCGACACTGGATATGGGAACCATTTGAACACTTTTTGGTCGCCGGCGCGAAGACGCTGCTATCACAGTACAAACCGGCGTTTCCAGAAAAGCCTCACTATCCTCGTGCTCAGCTTCATGTGACGATACTCGGTGCCGCGCATAAAAGAGGGGTGAGATAGTGTCACGCGATCCTAGAGACTACACCTTCCTGCAACGCTCCTTCCTGCAATGTACCTTGCATCATGTATTTAGGCAATGGCTTCATTTGATCGAGTCCATGGAAGAGGACTCTCTTTCTTTCATCGCACAGATACCGAGATCAAATTAGATTATCTGCTTTATTGGACGATTTGTTACAAGCCCTTTTTCTCATTGTGAAGATACAAGGCCTTGTAACACCCACCGCAGCCGCAGCTGCAGTCGCGTGACACCACCTCTCCCGTTCTCAAAGCGCGACCTAGCGCGAATGCCTGAGAAATCCACGATCAAAGATGATTTCCTTCATCTAAAAGACCAACTGTGAATACGAATGGGTATGGAACAGGCAGTTTTGACATCAGAGCATGACTCTGAAGCGGCAGGACACATGGAAATGGAAAAGACCCTTGTGCTGATCACTCGCAGCTTCTGGTGGCCAGGCCTCGAGTTATCTGTTCATACGTATGGACGAGTATATCTTGAGTATCAGAGGAATGAAAACTCTGAACATACCGTAGCAGGGCTTCTTAAACCTATGGAACTGCATTACACTCCATGGCAGTCAGTGGCAATGGATTCATTACTGACCCTCCTTTATCCAGCGGTTGTGACTCGAGCTGGGTCATGGTTGATCCCTCGACCAAAATGGCTCACTTGGTTCCTCTAAAAGTAGATAGGAAAATAACCAAGGACCTTGTTCGGATATTTGCACACAAATGTCAGAAGCACCGCGGCGTTCCTCAAGATATCATTTCTGACCATGACTAACGGCTCACCTTTGGAAGGACCTTTTGAAGCCTCCGTATACAAAGAAGGTCAGCTAGTGATGCTCAATTTCCGGAACATCGAGACCAAACGCCCTGCAAAGAAGCGGGGCAATGTTGCTGAAGGAGCAAACAGAGATTAATAAAGAAAGATGGGTAAAATATGTGAGAAACGAGGGGACAAGTGCGTCTTAATTGTAAGAAACCTTTGGAGGAAACTCACAGCTGTATGCAAGCATCAAACGTGTTTATTAAACGTCAGAAAGAGAAAGGAAAATAAAAAGCAAGAGTAAGAGTAAACCACACCTCCCTTTTTGCTAGGCCAGCTTGATCTCTCGAGGCACGGATCATCTTCCAAACCTGTTTACCATCGGCCTTCTGTGTCCCGGTTAGAAGGCTTTCTCACAGTGATAAGATTTTGTCATTGGACAAAAAAAAAAAAAAAAAAAAACCAGTGCAGTGCAGAACCAGGGCAAAAGTGTGAATGCGGGAGAACAAGTCCGAAACATCAGATATCCCTCTTCCGGCCCCAGTCATCTAAGCCCACCGTCTGTCGTGGTTGATACGAGCTTCCCCGCACCGCTAACAAAATTCATGCAGCAAATCGCGCACCGCCCTTGTCCGTACGCGGCCGAGTGGCGAAGAAGAGGCGAGGACAAGCACGACCCTGTTGCAGATCGTAGGCACATCCTGGGATCCGCAGTTACATATCGGGCGACGAGATCCCCACCATGCTACTCCGACTTCGTAGCATGTTCCAGTCCGCTTGTTTCGCGGCAGGCAGGAGGGAGGGAATGGGAAGGAAAAGGCGGTCCGAGAATACGAAGTCCTCCTTCGAGGTGGGATGGCTCCCCCGATTTCCCAACCCAATGACGTGGTTTTTTTCTTTTTTGTTTCTGTCGCACAATGCGAGGCGGAACATTGGCCGGTTCTCGTACTAGGACCCTGTTGTTCCTTTCCTCGTGTCTGCTTGTCACAGGGTTAGAGGAGCACGGATGCATCATGTCGGGATGATGGGCAGGGCGTTGGGCTCGTCGGGACATGCAGGACGTGTCGTACGAGGCAGATGCAGATGCGACAAGTATATATAGGGTCTTGGGGCTCGGCCTACAGGACAGAGATGGACATCAGTTTGTCTTTTAACTTACCCATCACCCGACTTGTATACACATCTATACATTTCCACTCACAACCAAGGCAAAGGCAGTGTTCTCCTTTTCTCCAACACCCAATCAGAAAGAATGCAGCTCTCAAACCTGTTCGCCGCCGCCATGGTGGTCGTCTCTGCCTCGGCAGTCCGTGGTAAGATGGCATGGAGATTGCGCGAAACACCGAGAGGCGGACGTGACTGACGCGGTTCTCCCACCCTTTTCACAGTCTCCTGGGACGCTGGCTACGACAGAAGCGATCGCTCGCTTCGCGAAGTATCCTGCTCCGACGGACAGGCTGGTCTCCTGAACAGATTCCCAACGCAGGGTGCCCTGCCCAACTTCCCCAACATTGGTGGTGCCGACGTCATCGCCGGCTGGAACTCGCCCAACTGTGGAACCTGCTGGTCCCTCGAGTACAAGGGGAAAAAGGTCAAGATCTTGGCCATCGATCACACCGACTCTGGATTCAACATTGGCCAGAAGGCAATGGATGCGCTGACGAACGGGCGGGCGGTTGAGCTGGGTCACGTGGATGCGACTGTCAGTTCTTTGCGGGCGAGCGAATGTGGACTGTGAGCAGCCTG
The DNA here is from genome assembly GCA_013435705.1 of Claviceps paspali. Classification (NCBI taxonomy): domain Eukaryota; kingdom Fungi; phylum Ascomycota; class Sordariomycetes; order Hypocreales; family Clavicipitaceae; genus Claviceps; species Claviceps paspali. The sequence continues at coordinate 15,635 of JABAEC010000055.1, read as the reverse complement.
AGGTGCTCTTTTTTTTTTGTTGGTGGATTCTGTAATGAAACATGGATGGACTCATCGTACCACACCTCGAATATACTAATGTTTTTTTTTTGTCGAATGAGCTGGGGTTATCCATAATGGGCATGACGTGGGGTGGTGCCCGGGGGGGGGGGGTTCTCTATTTTTTTTTTTTTGTTCCCCTTCTCGTGATTGGCTTACAAATGTAAACGTGCGTCTCCAAGTCGACTTCTCGTGTCCAAAACTTGGCCCGGCAACTGATTGGCCGGCTGCCTTTCCAGCTGTAAAGAAACTCGGCAGCTGCCGCCGTTCGCGTCAAAATGATCCACCGCTCCACCGCTCCACGACTCCACGACTCCACGACTCCACGACTCCACGACGAACCGTCATCAGATCCGCCAACCAAAGCAATGCAATGCTTCTCCCACCCCTTTCCCAGCCTTTTTTTTTCGACCAGGGGCGTGCCGGGTGGGGAAGCAACCCTGGTGGACGATCTATCTAATTATATCTCCGGCACACACACAAAAATATGAGGATCCGGCCCGCCTCTTTATTGTATTCTCCTTCTCCCTCTTCTTCCTCTTCGGTTCCAGCAGAAATGGCGACATCTCGCGAGATACTGGCAAGGCACAATGTGGCGTGCAAACTGCAAAAGCAGGGCCTGCTGATGCCGAGCAGGTTGCCGTGTACTATCTTCCGGGGACGCTGGTGGGCTGCCTCATCGGCTGGTGGCTCGGCGACGAGTACGGCCGCATCACGACCATCGGACTCGCGTGCGCGTGGTGTGTTTTCGCAGCCGCTCTTCAAGCTGCGTCTCAAAGCGCCAGCTGGATGTTCTGCGGTATGCTTTCCCTTGGCCCTTTCACCTACGTGGCCTTTTTTTTTTTTTTTTGGTCAGCGGCTTTCGTTGACGGCGAGTCCGAACAGCCCGCGTGTTGAGCGGTATCGGCACCGGGATCCTCAACGCCGTCACGCCGGTGTGGGCCACCGAGACGGCAGCCCACACCTCCCGCGGCCGATTCGTTGCCATTGAATTCACCCTCAACGTGTTTGGCGTCGTGGTCGCCTACTGGCTCGAATTACAACATTAGTTTTTTTTTCTTTGTTCTTTTTTTTTTTTGGGGGGGGGGGGGGGCAGACCTCTATCTAACTGACACGTCGGGGCTTGCAGTGGCACGTCCAAGTATTGGGACGCCGACTCGTCTTTCGTCTGGAGGTTTCCCATTGCCTTTCAGATCGTCCCCCTCATCCTCCTCTCCGTCGGCATCTGGTTCATGCCGGAATCGCCGCGTTGGCTGGTCAAGACCGGAAGGGACGACGAGGCGCGCTTCATCCTGCAGCGTCTCCGGGGGGTCGGCGGCGAGGAGGGCGAGGCGGCTGAGGCTGAGCTGCGGGCCATCGTTGGCGTCTGCAACCTCGAGGGGGGGGTCGACGGGCCGGCAGAGCTATTTCCACATGCTGTGCGGCATCGGGTCCGGCAGGCTGCACACGGGCCGTCGCGTGCAGCTGGTGGTATGGCTTCAGATCCTGCAGGAGTGGATCGGCATCGCCGGCATCACCATCTACGGCCCCCAGATATTCAGCCTGGCCGGCATCGGCGCGTCGGATCGCCTGTGGGTCAGCGGCATCAATAATATCACATACATGGTAGGTGGCGGACTCACACGTGGGTAATATCAATGGCTAAGTCGCACGCGTGTCTCTGCAGCTCGCCGCGCTCGTCTGCGTCTTCGCCCTCGACAGGATCGGCCGCCGCCGGACTCTCTGCTGGGGCGCCGTCGGCCAGGGCATCTGCATGTTCGCGGCGGGTGCTCTCGCGCGATCCGCCATGGACGCGGGCGACAATCCGAACCGCTCGCGGCTCGGCGCCGCGGCCACCCTGTTCGTCTTCCTCTACACGGCCATCTTCGGCGCCACCTGGCTCACGGTGCCGTGGCTGTATCCCGCCGAGATCTTCCCCCTCCGGGTCCGCGCCAAAGGCAACGCCTGGGGCGTGGTCGGCTGGTCCATCGGCAACGGATGGTGTGTATGTCGTGGTGGTCCCCCCCTGCACGGAAACATGTTGACAATCTTCCCGGTCCGGGGTGGACGGTGCCGATAACGCTCGCCACAGGTGCTCCTCCTCCCCACTATCTTCGACCGGATCAACGAGAAGACGCTCTACATCTTTAGCGGCGCCAACGTGCTCGCCATCGTCGTGGTGTGGGCCCTGTACCCCGAGTCCAACCAGCGCACGCTGGAGGAGATGGACCTTGTGTTTTCCAGCGACAGCATCTGGGCGTGGGAGGCCGAGAAGAACTTTGCACGTCTGGTAGGGGCGGGACACGACACGCCTGTAGATTCCCAGGAGAGGGTCGGGCCTACAAAGGGCGACTTGGATGCCGGGGCCGCAGAGTGAGTCTTGTGAAGCGGATACTACTAGTGGGCCAAGAATCACGACTTTTCCTTTCAGTTCAGGAGAGAGGGTGAGGTCTTGGCATAAACGCCATGAGCAGAGGAGACGGCCGAAAAAAGAAAAATAAACCCATTCCGCCAATGGCGTCTAATCTTGCCACACAGCCAGTCCTTGCAACACACCTCTATTCTATAGTCTACATAGCGGGATTGCATGACACGCCACTCGTCCCAAGTCAGGTACGCTCCACCCAACCCGGAAGAAATATACAAACCAAGCAAATCTCGTTTGTCGAAACACACCCACGTCTTGCAGCGACATGGAACCATGGATACAGGGGAGCGGTGGGGGAGGTGTTTAATGCACAGGGCAAATAATAAGGGGGAAAGAAAAGAAAGGAAAAGAGAACCCCCACGCATCGCTGTCCCGTGATCATCTCTAACTTTGAAGAGAGAAAAACAAAACCTGAGACATGTCTACAACAAAAGGGGGGAGAGGGGACGAGGTTCGGTATGGATAAGATAAAAAAGAAACAAAACAAAAACGGTACATGCACGAAAATGGAGAACACAGTTTTCCTTCCACCCCCCCCCCCCCTTTCCTTTTTTCCTTTTTTTCTAGTCCTCCTCGGAGCGGTAAAAGCGGGGCGGGCAGTCTTCGCCGCCGGCCTCCTCCTCATCGTCGTCGGACAAGTCAACAGCCAGCTTGTAGGCCTCGTGCTCCATCATCTCGCGGTAGGTGCTCCAGCTCAGGGCGACAAAGGCAACGATGATCATGGAGCCGCCGATGATGGCAGGCCAGGTGAGCGGGTCGCCGGTGCGCAACCAGTCCGCGATAGCGACGATGAAGATGGTCAGGAGGGCGGCGACGGAGGACAGCACGGGGGAGGTGAGGGAGATGAGGACGAGGAAGCAGCCGCTGAAGAGGGCGTTTGACAGGATGGCGACGAGGACGAGGTAGCAGGTGCGCGGGGCGGGGACCTCGAAGGGCTCGAGGCCGAGCCAGTGCAGGAAGGGGAGGGGCAGCCAGAGGACGGTGAGGGTGAAGAAGCCGATGCAGGAGCCGAAGACGTTGGCGAAGACGGTGCCGCGCAGGGGGGACACGCCGTCGGGGGGGCAGGCGTAGCGCTTGTAGAGGACCTCGTAGAGGCCGTAGAGGACGGAGCCGGCGCCGATGACGAGGTTGCCCGCGAAGCGGGAGGCCGGGTCGGGGCCGTGGTCCCCCCCCGGTCCTCGCTCGGGGCCGCCCGTGTCGCCGTAGGCAACGACCAGGACGCCCAGGATGGCGATGAGCACGGAGACGGACTTGCCGGTGCGGAGGGGCTCCTTGAGGATGGGCACCGAGAAGGCGTAGGCGAAGAAGGCGCTGCAGTTGTAGATGGCGGTGAGGTCCGACGGCGTCGTCAGGCTCACGGCCACGTACCAGCTCAGGCCGGCCACCGTCAGCGCCGAGGTGATGTAGATGGTCATGCGGGCGAGGTACATGACGGGTCGGCCGGCGCGGGCGCCCGCCGCTCCCCCGCCGCCGCCGGGGGCGACGACGACGCGCACCGTCCGCAGCTCGATCATGGTGACGGTCGAGAGCACCATCTGCAGGTGGCGGCGCCAGAACTGCCGCCACGGCTGCCGGTGCCGCCCCTGCCGGGCCCGCAGCACCAGCACCGTCGCCGGCCAGAGGACCACCCACGACGAGTGCGTCAGGTACATCATGCAGTAGGCCTTGGACCAGCCCAGGTCGCGCTGTATGTAGGCCGAGAGCTCCGTCTGCACGCAAAACGCCACCAGCGAGACGGCGAGGAACCCCGCCGCGAGGAGGTACTTGGCGCGGGCCGATGCCCTTGCCGACGCCATGGCCGCCGTCGTCGGCCCGCGCGAGTGCATCGCCATGGTGGTGGTGGTCGAGTCCCCGGGCCGGCCGAAGAAGTCTTGGGGCACCGTGTCGTCGCTTCCCGTCGTCGGCGGTGGTGATGAAGGATGTGAGCGCGACGATCGTGACGGCCGCTTCGTGTCGCTGGCCTCGCCCGCCTCGTGTTGTGCTTCGGCGTCGGGTTTCGACAGGAGCGGCGTGCCGGAGCGGCCGTTGCGTTGGAACGTTGGCCGCCGGTCGTTGTCCATGGCTGTGGGTGGACGGGCGACTTCGATTGTTTCGGGGGGGGGGGGGGGTAAAGAGGAGGAGACGAAATCTATCCTAGGAGGAGTTGGAATCGAAGGAGGGAAAAGAACAGATTTAGCGGGTTTTTTTTTTGGGGGGGGGGGGGGGGGGGGGGGGGGTAGAACACCCG
>JABAEC010000055.1:0-10952 GCA_013435705.1 Claviceps paspali | reverse complement strand
CCCCCCCCCCCCCCCCCCCCCCCCCCCCCCCCCCCCCCCCCCCCCCCCCCCCCCCCCCCCGGCGTAGAACAACCGTCTGTGAAGTCGTGACCCAAAAAAACGTGGCTGTCCCCGTCTGCGATGGCCCGGCCCGCAGAAGCTACCTTTGACGGAGAAAGAGGGGGGGCACGGGAATGCAGTGCTCCTGGTTGCGCTTCGAGAATTGGCCTACGTACTGCGTACTGTCGTTCCCTTGATGCTTCAATGCTACGTCGTGCTACGTGCTACGTGACCAACGATCAATTGAATCACGAGGACAAGATGACGAACCCGATCCGGGATAGCGCATTGGCAACCGGCCCCACGGCGCGACAAACATCAGTCAGTCACTGTTGGCTGACGCTGTTGGCTTCTTGGCAACCAGCCGGGGGGCGGGTCGGTCTGTCATGTTCTTCTTCTTCTTCTTCTTATTTCACTGCAATCCTGACATGACATTTATTCCCGTATGTACTTGGTAAGCCTGCGGGGGTTTTTTCATTCCTCCTTCTTGGCATCGGTCCCAAACAGCAACCCCCGCGCATCGTAGCCATACTCCAGATCGCCATGCCAGTAGTTCGCACAGTCAGCCTTGGAAATCCGCCATGCCTCATCCAGCGCCTCGACCACGCCGTCCGGCAGCGGGCCCTTTTCCAGATGATGCAGGTTCTCTCGCAGCTGCTCGACGCTTGACACGCCAATCAGGATGCCGTCGTTCCCCCCGGAGACGTTGAGCTTGGAGTGGTGGACCATCCACCGCAGTGCCGTCTCAATCATGCTCAGCCCGTGCTTTTCCACGGTGGCCTCGACCAGCTGCAGGGCGCGGAAGGTGCTGTCGCGGAAGTAGCGCTGGCGGTAGTTGGAACCCTGCGCCGAGGCCACGTCCGAGAAGCGTCCGCTCTCGGGCACCATGTCCCTGGACTTGATCTTGCCCGAGAAAAGGCCGCCGGCGATGGGATTGTAGACAACAATGTCGAGCCCGTAGCGGCGGCAGGCTGTGAACAGCTCGGCCTCGATGTTGCGGGTGATGCAGTTGTACATGCCCTGGTAGACGGTGGGCCGCACCCAGTTGTTGTACTTGCACAGCATCATGACCTCGGCCACTTCGTAGGCTGTAAAGTTGCTGATGCCCAGGTGCACAAACTTGCCCGCCTTGTGAAGCTTGTCGACGGCCTCGAGCGTTTCCTGGAAGGGGGTCCCGCGGTCCGGCCGGTGCAGGTAGAGGATCTGCAGTGCATACGAAGAGGAAGAATGTATGAGCACGCGTCGATCCTTCCCCTCCAGCGTATCGCAAACGTGATCGTTTTGGCCAAGAACCAAGAAGCAGAGGGACACATGCTCAACTTACGTCCACACAGTCGGTGCCCAGCGCTTTCAGGCTCGTCTCCACCGACTCGGCCACCTTCTGCGCCGAATTGTCACGATGAGAGGTCGGGTACTGCACCTTGGTGGCCAGCGTGAGTCCCCTCTCGCGCCACTTGGTCTCTCGTGTGAAGGCCTCTTGATTGCCGGCCACGTATACACGTGCCGTGTCTACCTCGTTGTAGCCCCTGGACTGGAGCAGATCGAGTGCCTGGTTGAAGGTATCGATGCTGGTGATGCGTGCGCCATCCTCTTCCCGGGGCCCAAAGGTCATGAGGCCGAGGATGATGCGCGGTTTGGTGTTTTGCACGAGGAGGGGCATCTTTGTGGTCGGAGGGGGGGGCGGACGGGGTTTATCTAGCGAAGACTGCGTGCAGGTGCGAGGGCAAATTTGGTCATTTCCCGTCTGTTCCTGATGCAGCAGCCGGAAGTCCGAGGCGATTCGACAATTGGAAGATGAAAAGGGGGGGGGGGGGGTTGTGTAAAGGTTTGTGTAAAGGTTTGTGTAAAGGTTTGTGTAAATGTGAGAGCTTACGAGAGAGAGAGGGCAGGTGCGGGGTGGGACGCAAGCAATGGTGGAGGTGGAGTTGCGTGCGTCATGTCCACATTCACTTTAGCGCCGAGCCGCTTGCTAGAGTCTTCAATTCCCGTTCCATTCATGGCATGATCAACGTATCCATAAAAAAAAAAGAGAGAAATGAATAGAAATAGAGATAAAGGGACAAGGTCGAGTTTGTCCACTTCGTTTGCGCGTGCGTCAGCGACTAATCTCACCGTGGTTCGATAAGTCGGGGAAAGCAGGTCGGACAAAAACTCCAGGACCAACAAAGTCGACTGACTTGTTGGTAAATTGGTAATGGATAATGAATGGGTGACGGGTGATGGGTAAGAAAATAATAGCATGGGGGCTGTTTTTTTGCACAATCAGGTTGGAGGTGGGTCCGACAGGTGGCACCACCCGATTTCGATTTCCCGGAAGACCGGGGATTTACGAAGGAAGCAACATGGAGAAGAGGAGGAAAGGTGGGAAAACTGCGCCTGGGCTTTCCAAACAATGTAGGGGAAGAGATGAGAGACTTGGCCAAAGAGAGGCAGAAAAAGGGGGAGAGTGGGCAAAGATTTATATTAAAAAAAAAAAAAAAAAAAAAAAAAAAAAAAAAAAAGAAGTGCCAACGACAAGTCACTCACAGAGAGACAAGAACTAGTACTAGCAAGAAAGAGACGACGGCGGGTCCATCGAACCACTTTGGCCAAAAACCAAAAACGTGGTGTGACAATCAACACGACAGCCCTGGACAAGCCCTGGAACATCTGCCCACCACCCACCACCACCACCACCACCAAACCCCCCACTTCACGTTCACAGCGCCCCGGCAACAGCGCTCCGGCACCACCGACCAACCATACCATCAAGACATCAAGATCAGACAAGCCTTGTCACGGCACACAACTCTTTGAGAGAGAGAGAGAGAGAGAACATGGCCGACTACATAAAGCCACATGCAGCCAGCGTCGCAACTGCATCCCAATATTGCCTCTCATCTGTACCACACACACCTTTTGCCACTCTGCGCCAACCGTCCATCTTCTCCATCTTCTTTGGCAATCCTCCTCGCCAAGAAAACAAACAAGCACACACTTCCTCGTGCAGAAAAAATGAACACTCACGTTGCGCGCGCCGCTGCAAAGCGCTCCATGTCTCTCCTCACCCACGCCGCCAGGTCGATGGAAGTACATCCCTTCCAGAGATGGTCCATCCATAGATCCGCGCCTGCGGACTGGACTGCCGAGGGGAAGCGCCTGAGCAAGCAGGCTGCCGTGTATGTCTCCCTTTTGTTTTTTTTTTGTTTTTTTTTTTGTTGTTGTTGAGGTTGCGGTGCTGACCTTTGTCGTGGTCGAATAGCTTTTTCCCTGGCATCACGTTGCTGCTAGGTTGGCCATTTGTGGCCAAGACGGTGTTTGATGGGCATGTATAAGTGATGAGAGGAAACGCGGTTTCGTCGGATGTTCTTGTCATGTAGTAAACACCTCGTGTGCTTTTTTTTTGTTTTATTTTTTTATTTTTTTTTTCCCCTCTTTTCTTTTCTTTTGTTTTTTTTTCCTGCGTATATCCGGACATGCCCTTAGTCCGATTTCTCTGTCTTGGCGTCTTGGGAACAAATCGTTGTTGTTTCTGGAGAGTAAACCAGCATCGACGACGATAAACTTTTGTCTTTGCCACATAGTATATAGCAAGGACAAATGGCTGAAACTTTGGTGGGGCGCCTTTGCTAGTAATCAATACTAGTGTGAGGATATATATAGTACTAACATAGTAGTATATTCATAGTATCCTCTCTCGCTCTAGTTGCTGCCTTGGCCATCGTAGCGGTTTGTCTTCATTGGGTAAAGCGGCCGATCGGCAATGGCCGGTTCTAGCGTCTATCCGCTTTTTTTTTCTTGCGCCATTCCGCCAGATAAATTGCCTTTTCTCTTTCTTAATCTTTCAATCCAAAAAAAAAAAACAAATTCCTCTCATTTCGCTCTACAATATTCTTCTGTATAGCACATCTGTGGGCCAATTCTTTCCACCGCAACACCTGATTCGTCCATTCGCCGCGACGATGCAGTCGATCTTGGCTACGTGTCTTAGGGCCGTGAGGGCCTGGATTGTGACCCTGAAAGCTCGTTTCTTATGGTCTGTCTCTATCTTTTACAACTTGCTGCCGTTTCCCAAGACGCAAAGCCAAGACGCAACCTTTGAAAACGCAATCCGTCCACCATCTCCTCCCGAGTTTCTCAGCGCGGGAGGCACCGGCTGTGTTTACAAGCTCAGCGACCACATTATTGTGAAAAAGTGCTATCCTGAGCGTAAAGACGCTCTTACTCATGAGCAGGAAGTTCTTGCGGAACTAAATCGCCAGCCTTCGCCATACATAATCCAACACTTCTATTTCACTCAGGACGCAACATTCCTACAGTACATGCCAGGCGGTAGTCTAGGGACTATCCTTAATAATGCTAAGATTAAAGATAAAGCAGATGCTTTCAAGGTTATTAGGGTAGAAAAGCTACAATCAGCGTAAGATTGTCTTAAATAGATGCGGCAGCTTACGGCTGCTACTGCTTGGCTTGAGCAGCTAGGTTTTGCGCACTGCGATATTCGGCCGGACAATATTCTACTATCTAGTATGGGAAATATTCGGCTTACAGATTTTGACCGGGTCCGTAAGGTTAGAGACGATCTACCACCTTTGCTTGAGCCCTATGCGCGGGAACTTCGAGATGAAGATGACTTAGAGAAAGGACGCTTCGGCTATGGATTGGCTGGCCCCCGATCAGAGCAATTTTCCATTGGGTCGGTTGCGTTCGCTTTGACGCGCGGCCACGATCCGTACGAGACCGAGGAGGGGTGGGGACGCGAACACTTTGTGATTGTCGGGGCCAAGTTCAAGAACATGGAGTTCCCCCCTTTGGGCCAAGGGATGTGGGATACTATCATTGAAAACTGCTGGCATGGCCGCTACGAGTCGATTTCTCAACTCTCAGAGTATTTGGTAAGTTTGGACCAGGAGGATTCGCAGGAAATCGTTGAGCAGCCGGTAAGCGCGTTGGAAATCAGCATGAGGAAGCAAGAATGCCAGGTTCTAGCACAAAGCGGCGTTCTTGAGACGCTTTGGACATTGTGAATTCAACAAGGTTTCACAGACCGGTAGGGGCCTCGCTTAATCGGACATCCAAGCATTTCGCACAACTTCTGTGGCCACCACCCTACCCTGCCTTGTGTGCACACACAGGAAAGTGAACTCGATTCAAAGATAATCTCGTAGGTCTCGAGAAGGTCAGGATGAAGAAGGAAGGGATTCCTTTCTTTCCGACAGGAAGGTATTAGGGTTTTATATACAAAGAGGGGTGATGCAGTAAGGGCTTGATACCTCAGAGCACCTGGCTTAATCCACCATCGTGCAGATTACCGAGCAATGCAGCTTACTCAACGCGTCCCAACGCGCCCGTGTGACACCAGTCGAGTCAGCTTTTGATTGGACTCCTGAAGAAGGCAAAAAAAATTGCAAAGCAACTTGCTGAAGAAAAGGATGGAATCTTTGTGGGAGAAATTTGACAGACTAGCTGAGGTTGCAAGTGCCCTTGGTCCAATTTCTCTGTCTTGGCGTCTTGGGAACAAATCGTTGTTGTTTCTGGAGAGTAACCCGGCATATAGAACGCTTGCAACTCATTTCATTTCGGAGGGAATTACTTGTGCGCCCTTTTTATGCTCCTTCTCATCACACAGAAGGGAAGCGTTCATGCTAATGCTAGTAGTATTGGAGTGTTCTTGCAATCAAAACCGTACTACCATGTACTTTCAGCCATTGTCCTTGCTACTATGCACTATGTAGCAAGGACAATGGCTGAAACATTGGTGGGGCGCGCGTTTGCTAGTACTACAGAAAACCATAGGCTCGAAGAGGTGTGTGGATTAGGAATTAATGAATTAGGGAGAAGAGTTCTCCCTTGCAGGCGGAAGGCCTGCAAACTCTTCAATCCCTTCCAAGAAGCGGACTAACTAGAATAGGTCAGTACGTGTGAGGATATACATAGTACGTAGTAGTATATTCATAGTAGTAATACGTAGTAGTTTCCCCACCCGCTCTAGTCCTATTCAAGCTCTTGTCCCCGCCTTCATCGTGGCGGATAGTCGGCAATGGCCGGCCCTAGCGTTTATCCGCTTTTTTCTTGCCCCATTCCGCCAAATAAATTGCCTTTACTCTTTTGATCCATCAATTATTAACGTTTCCCTCCTTCACTCTGGGATCCTTTTCTGTATAGCACAGCTTCACAGCTTCACAGCTTCACATCTTCACATCTTCACATCTTGTCCCAGTGTGGGCTGTTTCCCCCCCCCCCCCCCCACCGCAACATTCTGATTTTTTACTCATCAACCGCGACGATGCAGAGTATCTGGGCTACATGTCTTCAGGCTGTGAGGGCCTGGATCGTGAACCTTAGAGCTCATGCCTGGCAGTCTGTCTCCACCTTTTACAACTTGCTGCCATTCTCAAAGACGCAAAAACAAGACCCCTGCGACAACGACATCTTCAAAAACTCAGTCTGGATACCATCATCGCCTTACGAATATGTCTGCCAGGGAGGCGTCGGCTACGTTTTTAAGCTCAGCGACCACATTGCCGTAAAAAGGGCCGATCCTGATCGTATCGAGCAAATGATCAATGAGCAGGAAGTCTTGACCGAGCTCAATCGCCACCCCCTTTCGCCATATGTAATCCAATACTTCTATCACACGCAGGACGCAATATTCCTTCAGTATATGCCAGGCGATAGTCTGGCATCTGTTCTTCGCAATAATATGGTCAGGGAAATAACCGAAGATTATAGTAGTTGGAAAGTCATCAAAGTGGAAAAGTTGGTGTCGGCGCAAGACTGTCTCAAATGGATGCGGCAGCTTGCGGCCGCCGCCGCCTGGCTTGAGCAGCTAGGTTTTGCACACTGCGATATTCGACCAGAAAACACTCTACTGTCCAGTGTACAGAACATTCGACTGATCGATTTTGACCGGGCCCGTAGGGTTGGGGAGGGTCTGCCGCTTTTGATAGAGCCCTATGCTCGGGAAGTTCAAAAGAGAGAAGGCGTGGACAAGGGACCCTACGGCTACGGATTAGCTGGCCCCCGGTCGGAGCAGTATTCCATTGGAACACTCGCATACAATTTGACGCGCGGCCACGAGCCATACCAGACTGAGTGGTGGGGACGTGACCACTTGATCATTCTTGGACGCAAGTTGAAGAGGATGGAATTCCCCCCTTTGGGCCAAGACACCATGTGGGATACCATCATTCAAGACTGCTGGTATGGCCGCTATAAGTCAATCGCTCAACTCGCGGAGCATTTGGCGAGCCTTGATCAGGATTCGCAGGAAATTGCTGAGCAGCCGCTGGGCGTGATGGAAATCAGTTTGAGGCGACATGAATGCGAAGTCTTCGTACAAGACGGCGTTCTTGACCAGATTATCAGGTTCCCGCAGAAATGAGGTTTTGTAGGCCGATAGGAGCCCCAGCCCAGCTCGGTTAGTTCTTTGGATTTGGGCTTCACTTCAAATATGAGTTGTTTTACAGACGCGGCTTTTGTCACAGAGGCTTGGCTACGAGAGCTTGCAGTGAAGGTTGTTCGCTCGTGTTTGACGATAATCCCAAATGAACGACCTCGAGCGACGAAGAAAATCGATTCCTCCAGCTGCAGAAGAATCTCCCATGTACATAGAGGAGGGCCACAAACAAGACTCTTCTCTGCACGGCTTTGCAACGTCAGCGAGCCCATCAAATCCTTCCTATGAAATACCACCACCACCACCACGATCCGTTTCTTCAGTAGCTTCTTCGGGGGTCTACTCAAAAGCTGATTTGACCGCAAGAAACCCCGTAGCTGCGCTGCTACAAGACCCAAGCTGCGCGACCGTGTGGCTGCAGCCCTTGTCCCAGCCTTCCAAACCTATCTCGAACCCTTTGTGTTTTCCTTCCATCCTCCCGTTGATTTCTCGACCCATTTCTCACTTCGGATACAATCGTCGCACGGTCGATTGTCTCTATACGACTGATAAAGCTCATTATTTCTTATGCGCCGAATGACCCCACAACGCCCGCAATCTGGAGGGAAGGGGTCGGTCGAGGGTGGTGATTCAATCTTGTGTTTACAGCACATGATAGCATAGCATATCACAGTCTCGCACATTTCTTCCGATGTTGCCAGTGAGTCAGCTTTTGATTGGACTCCTGAAGATGGAAAAAAATCGCAAAGCAAACTTACTGACGAAACTGAATGTGATGGTAATGGTATTCTATAGCAAGGACTCGATAGACTCGCTGAAGTTGCACACGTAGAATGGCTTGGATGTATGATTCTGTCGCTCAGGATGGCAGCCTGGCTCAGACCTATAAATAGAGAGAGGAGAGGGCATGAGAGCTAAACGGGCCATTCCGCACGACTCGGTGTGGGAGTTGGCTCCTTTTCCTGTGTCTGCCTAAAAGAGATACCCATGCCGATGCATCGCAGATGGCCTTGACTGATTGCTACGGCATGCTCTTCTCCCCCCCTCTTCCCTCTCTGGCCCGTTCACCGGCCGGCCGGCTGAGCACCTATCACATCCAAACATCGGGGGGGTCTTTCTGTTTGCCCCCTGCTACATTTCTTCGTTTCACGGTCCATCGAGGCACCTCCGTCTATTGGTTTGTATTTGTTGTCAACACTGCGGTCTGGCAGGCCCCTGCATTGGCGCCCTCACCTGCAGCCCCTGTCCCTGCTCTCCGGAGTCTTATCTATGAAGCTTTGCTTACTCTGTAACCGCCTCCGTACTCGATGATCAAAATCCAACGTCTTTTTTTTCGTTACCCGCATGGCCGGGATTTGTTGTGCTAGGCTTCGGCGGCACTGGATTCAACACAAGCCCAGCGATAAAGAAGGAAGAAAGAAAAGGAAAGTAAAAAAAAAAAAAAAAAAAAAAAAAAGACACCATCGGATCATGGGGAACAAAAATGCCAGATGCCAGTCCAAAGTGGCATTCTCAACAAGTCCTTCTACTCTACTAGACGAATCCGGCCTCACTTTTCCCGCCACCCAGTGCCATAGAGACTCCCCTTCCCTCACTTCTACCCCAGCCCAAGCAAACCCGTCTCTTTCCATACGCCGTAAACATGATGACACATTTGCTTCTTTTTTTTTTCACTCGACGCCGTGTCCAGGCTTAAAGAGTAGGAGGTTTCATCCACGTCCCACTCGAGCTCCTGACATAGCGCCGGCTGGCGATGCATTCATCGCAGGGCATCCTGTCCATGACGAGATCCAGAGAATATTCCGTCTTCCGGACTGTTCCGCATCGACCACAGTCTGCGGGGAATGGTTCGATCCTTGGAGAATCGAAGACGATGTGGTTGCACAGCTTCTTTCTTTGAGAAATCGTTGATTTGCACATGGTCTGTGGTGATATATCAGCCGGCGGTTGCGTTTCGGGTGAATTGGGGGGAGGGGGGGGGGGGATCTTTTTCTTTTCTTTTTCTTTCTCTTTTTTTTCTGGTTTTGCTTTTTTTGGAGCGGGGAAGCAAAGCCAAACAAAACAAAAAGCCAAAGAAGACGGACTGCTTTTCAGGGTGGCTTACTGAGGAGTTTCTGCTGCAGGTCCGGAAACTGCAAGTCTTGGTAGTGGCGCGCCGTGGTGTCAGTCGCGATGCGCTTGTTCGTGTTATTTAACAATAAAAAGAAAGGGGAGAAGGGGGGGGGGGGGGGGAGGGGAGCACACATGATGGCTGGGTGGCCGCGGATTTATTCGACCGGCGTATGGGTTTTAATCATGACGTATGCGTGTTGCGCACGACGTGCTTTCTTTTCTTTATCTTTTTGTTCTCTTGGCCCTTTCGAGCTGTCGGCAGATGGAGGTGACGTCGGCTTGCCTGAGACTGGCGCAGCAATGTCCGGACATGGAACATGGAACATGGAGCGGCTACATGACGGATGTGCGGAAGGGTGCAGCAAGAAGGAAGAGGACAAACGGATAACAGCGGCAAAAAAAAAAAAAAAAAAAAAAAAAAAAAAAAAGGGGGACCCACGACAAGAGTCACGATGGACCTTGGGATGCCGGTCATGAGAGGCGAGGTGACGACTCGCTCTCTCACACACTCTCTCTCTTCTCTCTCACACTCTCTCTTCTCTCTCTAACTCTCCCCTTCTCTCGCGCGCGCACGCTCCGGCTTGCCGCTTCCACTCCCCGGCGTGTTTGCTCCGCCTCCTCTTGCAACGACGTCGTCTTCCTCGGTAGCCACAATATGTACGACATGCCCTTGGCGCCACCGCGGTGAACCCGGCAAGGCACATGGCCCAATCAATGAGTGGCCGACACGTGTTTGGGACGTGTCGTCTGGACTGCGGCATGCATACGTAGTATATATCACAAAAATGGCGACAGGGATCTTGTGGGAAACCTATTGAAGAATCCCCATGTCGTTCGTCGACAATCATCCACCCCCCCCCCCCCCCACTGTTGTTTTTTTCCCATGTTCTTTTTTTATTTCTCTTATTTCTTTTATCTTTATCTTTATTTTTATTTTTATCTTTATTTTTATCTTTATTTTTATATTTATTTTTATCTTTTGTTTTTCCTAGATCGCGCCCGGCTCCCCGACCCCGGTCTTCTTGTCGCAAGACGTAAGCCTTTTCGTTTTTTCTTTTCTTCGTTTTTGTTGGCATATGGCGATTTAAAACGACCGGGCCAATGAAGTGAGAGGGTTGTTTTTTTTTTTTTTTTTTAAAAAAAAAAAAAAAAAAAAAAAAAAAAAAAACTTTGTCGGCAAGGGAAAAAAAAATAAAATGCAACACTAGAAGACGAGTTGTGATAGTTTCCCTCCTTTTGTTTTTTTCCCATTTCCCACTTACACTGACGGAGACGTCACTGCAGCGGGGGGCGCAGGCGCAAACGAGCCACAGTACCCCCCTCGGTATTCATCAGGTCGCAGACCGCCGCCAACGACTGAGTCACGAAGTTGAATGAGGAAAAAAAAAAAAAAAAAAAAAAAAAAAAAAAAAAAAAACAGTCA
>JABAEC010000054.1:153602-178294 GCA_013435705.1 Claviceps paspali | reverse complement strand
CCCCCCCCCCCCCCCCCCCCCCCCCCCCCCCCCCCCCCCCCCCCCCCCCCCCCCCCCCCCCCCCCCCCCCCCCCCCCCCCCCCCCCCCCCCCCCCCCCCCCCCCCCCCCCCCCCCCCCCCCCCCCGTTTTCCGTTCATGTTCATCATATAACGAGATGCCTTGTTTGAAGCGGTCGCTATCTTTTCCCAATGCCGACGTTGTGCATACTGCATACTGCATACTACGTAATACACGGGGTTTCTTATTTTTTTTTATTGTTTAGTAATTTATCATTATTTTTTTTAATTTTTTTTCCTCAATAGGACCGTGCGCCTCCGTGGTGAAAGGAGGAAAGAGGGGGGTTGTTCCGTCCTCGATTCCATGTCTCTTTCCTAGACGATGCAAGATTCCATGCTTTGCTGGCTGTTCTAACGGCAAACCCCCTTCTTTTTTTTTTTTTCTTTCGAAGAGGGAAACTTAAAAAAAATTACAGACGGGGTGGGGGGGGGGGGTTAAACGACGTCAACGCAAACTTGCCAAATTTTAATTTTATTTTATTTTTTTCGGAGAAAAAAAAAAGAAGAAGAAAAAGAAGAAGAAAAAGAAGAAGAAAAATGAGGCTGTTGGCAGCGCCTCGGGCCGTCGTTGGCAACGGGGCCGTGATCGGTGGCGCATCTGCCGACGTGGTAATTGATTGATGATTGATGATGATGACGGATAGATGGTGGTCATGATGGATTATGGGATTGTGACGGTGACGTGTCTTGGTCCTTGTCTCTTGTTCGAGCATGTCGGCGATGGGTTATCATGGACACCAACCACTTCACGTCGCATTTGTATACAACCCCCCCCTTTTTTTTTTCTTTTTTTTTCTTTTTTTTTTCCCTTTTTTTCTTGGCTCCCGTAGCCCACCGATTTCACCAACACGTGCAACTATTCCTTATTTTATCCCTCTATTTTCCACCTCCACCCCCCCCCTGCCAGACACCACCAACTCTCCCGACGCAAACACCCGCTGCATGCAAGAGCGAGCTGAGAGGAATGGCTCCCCTCCCCAGCGCAAATTTGATTGGTCAGCGGCCGCCGGGGGGAGGGTGAAGGGACCAAGTGGAGAAGGACTAAAAAAAAAAAATGAAAGGGAGGGGGGGGGGGGGAAATGGTGGGAGAGAGAAGAGAGAGAGGAGTGTAATTTTGCCCGTGTCGATGGGTCCTAGCTAGGTGGATTTCCTCCGCTCTAGGTAATAATGATGATAGCAGAGAGGTTGTATTCGCGATAATTCTCCTTCCTTCTGCAGCTAATTTCCTCTATTCCACATAACGGGTGACGAGGGGTTTTCTGCCCCTCGTCACCACCTTCCCTTACAGGAGAGAGGCGATAGGAAAGAAGAAAAAAAAAAGAAAAGAAAAGAAACCAACGCAGAGGTAAACAAGACAAAAAGAAGAAGAAGAAGAAGAAGAAGAAAGACCACCTACATAGTTAGAAGACACACTCTAGTAAGAGAAAGAAAGAAAGAAGAAAGAAAGAAAGAAAAAGAAAGAAAAAAAAAACCATCCTGCCCATCCTTCATTTTTCCTTCCCCGTTTTCGTTTTCCCGCGGCAAACTCTTGCAAACGGGGCCGTTGCCCTGTTTTCGGGAACCTCTCCCGGTTCACATGTCATAGGTTCACACATATCATGTTTACCTTACCTGTTGCCGGCGGTGAAGGAAAGAGAAACAGGAGAGGGGGCGGGGGCGGGATATTCGGAAGACGCAAGACTTCCTGGAATCATTGACAACATGACATCACTGCACCGTACCATACATGCTACGTACTCCATGCATGGACTTGGGGGACGGCAAGGCCCTGTGTTCTGTTTCTTTTTTTTTCTTTTCTTTTTTTCTTTTTTACCAATTTTGTTTGGTGGCCTGGTTTAAGCTTTTTTTTTTTTTCAATTCGGTGGTTTTTATTTTTCTAAGTCTATGAATAGCCTGGTTTACTTTTTTTTTTTTTTTTTTTTTTTTTTCCTTCCTCGTCCTCCCCGTCCAGCAACACACCTCTCTCTCTCTCTATCCCGTCCTTTGATCAACTCATCCTCTTTCTTGCTCTCTAAAAAAAAACCCTCGACACATCACATGCGTTGTCGTCGTTCGCAGAGGAGAAAAAATCAGCCCGCACTGCCGGCATTATCCACACATCATCCCCCCCCCCCCCCCTTCCCCCTTTCCAGATACCATGTAAATGAACAAGCGTCATCGGTAGGTCAAGACGAGGGAGGGGGGGAGGGGTTCGGAGGAGGATAGAGATACCCTGCCCAGGATTCGAGCTGCACGCCGCACGGCATCTTGTCAACGACTGGTCAAGTTGACAGAAAATGGTGGTTTTTTTTCTGTTCTTTTTTCGGCACGAACCATTCAACTCTTTTTTGCCTCGGTCGTTTTCTCCACGTCACTTCGGCAAGGAAGGGCCCGGGGAGGGGGGGGAGAGGGGGGGGGAGGGGGGCGGCTGAGCTGCATGTTCACGCGTCTGTTGGTCCTGCATTGCATTGCATTGCATCGCATCATCGCATAGCTTCCCTGCTCCTTGGCCTGAACAGGCCATCCTGGCAAATGCAAGCATTCCAAACGCTTCACTCGGGCGACCGCAATGGTACCAACTCTGACCAATCGACAGCCCTGGTTCGTCTTGGCTTGTCCGACACTTCGCAGGAAGGGGCTTTCCACTCCCACGATATAGCTCAAGACTAATGTGAGACAAGAAGAAGAAACAACGAGCTAGGTATAAATGATGAGGGGGGGGGGGGGGGGGGAGAAAAAGAAATAAATAGCAAAGGGGGTTACATACAAGGGGGGGAGAGGGGGGGGGGGGGAGAAGCAAGAACACCGAGATGGGGAAAAAAAAAACCAAAATTGAAATAAGAAGCAGAGTTTTAGAAGAAGAAGAAGAAAGCATAACAAGAAAAAGAAAAAAAAAAGAAAAAAACAGGTATAAAAAAAAATTACAACGCTTTCTCACAACGTGGTCAAGTGGAGCGTGGCAAACTTAGCACCGATGGTGAGCTCGTCCCAGTACCAGTACTCGAACGACTGAGCATCATGGCTGGTTTATGATCACCTTCCTTCTGGCGTTTGTCAAACTCCTTGAGAAAGGTGCAGACGCTGTTGAGCGGCATGTATTCGAGCAGATGGCGCAGCTCGTCAGGGAACATTTCGGCGCCGTGGTCCTTGATATCTTCGTTTACGCGATTCAGTCGCAGGATCTGCTTCCACGAAACAATCTCGTCGGCAACGAGAAAGGTGGGAAAGCGGGACAGGGCCATGTCGTCTAGGATCCATGCGTTCCTGAAGTAAGGGCGGTTGAGGAAGGTAGAGATGGCCTTGTAGCTCGGCACCTCTCGCGGGTCGGTGACGCCCTCGGGAATGTCGCTCAGGTGGGCCACCGGCGCCATCCACTGCATGATGGGGGCGTAGTTTTCCGGGTGAGCCTCCCGGTCGCCGGGCTCGCCAAAGTTGGCGGGCATGCACTTGTCCCAGGAGCGAATGATGTCGATGGCCAGGTCCGACGTGTCGTCGGCTGGTCCCAGCCACCCGATGACCATCTGAGCGTTGCGATAGGCGCGCACCAAGGTCGATCGTCGCTCTGCCTCCTCCTTGGCGTCACGCCTGTTGATGCACAAGAGGTCGAGCCATATGCGCAGGGGGGGTGGCGAGTCGCCTCTGGAGTTGAGCGCCGACGAGTCCGCGAGCATCTGCTTTGCGTTCTTGAGCAGCGACCGAAGCCAGGCGGGGATTTTCTCAGACCGCGACTGTGACGGCCTGCTGCCGGGCGTCGTCGTCGTCGTCGTCGTCGTCTGCTGATCCCCTCGACCAAGAAAGACTGCTCGGACATACCGCAGCGCCTCGGCGACGTTCAGGGGCACCGCAATCTTGGACCCGTTGAGCTGGATGATTTCCGTGTCGGAGACGGCGCCATACAGCGTCGAGAGGCCGGCGAACTCGGGTTCGTCATCAAGCCGCTCGTGGACCAACCGACATGCAACGCACTCGTTGATGTCGTCGGTGAGCGGCGGCTGCACTTCGAGCAGGCGAATCTCTTTCCTGTTCCGATTCAGCGGACGGAAGCGGATGTAGTTCCCAGGGCCAGAGTCGGAGGGCGCCATTTTTTTTCCCCCCTTCTTTTTCTTTCTCCTTGTTTCTTTTTTTATTATTTTTTTTCTTTTCTTTTCACCTTTTTCCCCTTCCCCTCCCTCTCCTTAACCCTCTTTTTTCTTTTCTCTTCTTTTCTTTTCTTTTCTTTTCTTTTCTTTCTTTCTCTCTTTCTTCCTTCCTTATCTCAGCCCGTACCGGGGGGCATCTGCGGCCTGGGCCAATGTGGGATGCAAAGAGCACAATCGGGTCCGGTGTGTGCTCGGTGAGGTTGTGGTCGGGATGCGGTGTGTGTGGGCTGTGGGCCGAGGGCTTGTGGTGGGCTATTTGGAATGTGGAATGTCTAGTAATTCCGGGCAGAGAAGGGGAGGGGGGGGGAGGAAAGAAGAAGAAGAAGGGAAATGGCCCGGGATTTCAGTTTTTTTCTTTTTTTTTTTCTTTTTTTTTTTGGGCAAACTCGAAGCTGCACTCCCACATTCCAGCCTTCGTGCCATCTTTTTCCGCGCGCCCAAAGGCTCGACGGCCCGCGCGCATTGTGGTGCCCGCACCCACATTTTCGAATAAGTTCGGTTTCATTTTTTTTTTTTTTTTTTTGGTCCCTTAACTCCCCTGTCTACTCTCTCGCGGTACGACGGGCGCCTGGCCCAGCGGCTCCGTGGCCCCGTCTCCGGCCTCGTGTCTCCCATGGAGTGGCCGGAAATGCGAACGGACACAATTTTGTCAACAAAATAAGCCATGAGCCCAAGCAAATACTACGTATGCACATACCGGTAGTACAACGCGTTGCAGCAAAACTCATGCAACATGCAACATGCAGCGTGCAGCATGCAACATGCAACACGTGTGGGCTGCCAGGGTATCGAGGCACCGCCAGTCTGGGTCGGCCTGTGGGCTGTGCATCGTGCGAGGAGCAGAGCAGATGAGAGAGGAAGGAGCGCGCCGAGGGGCTAGGTTCATGCCATCCATCCCATCCATCCCATCCCATCCATCACACCCATGTCAACTGCCAACTTGCCTGCGTAGCAACTGCCCAGCTGCCAACTCCAACTGGGCCAACTGCCAACCGCCAACCAACTAACTCCTAACTCCCAACCTGCAACTGCGCGCGCCAACCTGCACGTGCAATGCAGGCCGCCCATCTGCAGCCAGCCCGACTGCCTGTTTGGGAGCCGCCTGCCCAGTGCTAGCTGACTGACTGACTGACTGACTGCCTGCCTTGCCTGCCTGCCCGCCAACCGCCAGCCGCCAGCCGCCAGCCGCCAACCGTAGACTGCAACTGCAACATCTGATCTATCTTGTCAGCCGTAGCCACCTGCCCGCTACGGCGAGCAAAGCGATGGAGAAAATACTAGAGAGAACAAGAGAACAAGATAACGACAGGGCGACATCATCAGCCCTCTCTCTCTCTCTCTCTCTCTCTCTCTCTCTCTCTCTCTCTCTCTCTCTCTCTCTCTCTCTCTCTCCCCCCCCCCTTCTGTCTCTCCCTCTGGTCTCTCTCTCATTCTCTCGTTCTCCGTCTCCCTTCCTTCCTTTCAACACATGACTCGACATTGGTTCTTTCAAGCAATAAAAACGCCGTTTCCTCAGCCGTCTTCTCCGGATGAGACTACGCAGTCTTTATCAGCCGAAATACCCTGGCCTGTTCACCCACACCCTAAGCCTTGACCATGATGCATGGCATCATCTCTCGCCTAGCTAGGCGCATGACGCCTCCTTCTCATCATCATCTTTTTTCGTTCCAGAAAAACAGATCAGACACACACACACCCTTCTCTCTCTCCGCCTCCATCTCGGAACAGGTCCCCCCCCCCCCTGTCACTAGTCTTCCATCGTTTCGATGTCTCTATCGACCCCCTTCGACGTGACACGTATCTTGCAATTCACTTGACTTAGATGGGATTCATCCGGAGGATTTGCACATGCTTTCTGACACCTTCACGAGCGGAAAAGAGACCCTGCCAACCCCGTCCCCTGGAGTTGGAACACCCACCCCTGCCCCATCGCTCTAATACAGCCGCTTCCAAGTAAACTACGCCCTTGGGTCATTTTTTTTTTCACACACCGTCACAAGTGATATGACCGGTTTGCCAAGAAGCAAAGACGGCACTGGCACTAATATAGAGCGCACGAAAAGAAGAAATTTCCCGCTTCGAAACTTGGGCCCCATTACATATCTAGTTGGAAGTATAGCTTCCGGAAATCGGATATCGGCTCTGCCGTTCTTTCTCTCGAGTATAAAGTCTTACCAGAGCGCCAAACACAAGTCATCTGAAGTCGTGATTTTTTTCAGCTTCATGCATTAATTAACATAGAGTTTATTCAACTCACCTGTCAGCTATCCTTGTCCTTTTGCCGGCTTTTTTTTTTTTTTTTTTATCTTGAATGCTAAATATGTTCTGCCTTGCCTGGCTGCCCAGTCATCAGCAAGGCTACTGGAGCAACTATTCTCTCAAAAGTGTCAACATCAAGGTCAAAGAGCATGAGCAGCATGTTTGCCCTGCCACCGACAGCCCAATTGCAATTCCCCCGTATTTCTGGGGGAAGGGTCCGCTCGCCCGGTTGACGAGCTGCTTTGACTGTTACTCTCTCTGGAACAGCAATCCCAGAAGCAGAAGCAGAAGCAGCAGCAGCAGCAGCAGCAGCAGAAGTAGCAGAAGCAGAAGTAGCAGCAGTAGCAGCAGTCTTGAAACGTTCCCCGTCCACCCTGGCTATTCGGAAACAAGAAAACTGATTGGCCAAGGTGCCGTCTCGGATTTGAAGAGGCTTTCCGTCGAGGCCAGAGACCTGGTGACGGAAGTCTTTGCCAGCCTCGACGGCGCACTGGCGGAACGAGACGAGTTTCATTCATATTGTGGCGGCGGCGGCGGTGACAAGGAGGCAATGTTCTTGTCGCGACCCGCGTTGGTCCGTTTGAGGCTTTCGCCACAACTCGAGCAGTGGAAACGCGAACAGCACGCAGCGGGCAACATACTGCCGCCAAAGGGTGCCGGCCTGAGCCAAGTTTCACCCCAGATACTCGGAATTCTTGGCGCAGCGGGCTGGCCCGACGCCATGAAGACCAACAACGCCCTGTTTGGCTGCGGCGTAGCCAGCCTGCTGATGGGTGCCGCCGACGTGCAGACCATGTTCTCCAATTACGTGACGGACATGGTCTTTTACTATGAACATGGATACAACCACGTGTTCCCCTCCCTGGAGCGACTGCTGGATGAGGGGCTGGCCGACCGACACGCGCTGCGCACGCCGGGCGGCCGCGAGCGACGCGAAGCAGTCCGCCTCGGCAAGGACTACATCCAGAACAAGATCGCCCTCGAGGAGGAGTACAAACACTGCGTAAAAGACCGGGTTGCCCGCATCGATCGCCGCGCCGCCCAGGTCATCTCCCTGGCCGAGAGCAGCCTCCTCGGCATGGCGGCCGAGTCCATGGCCCGTGGCTTCGACGCCGCCGCCGTCATGGCCGACTTGGTCTTCAGCTCGCCCGGTACGGACGTGGTCGACGTGGGATGCGACCTGGTCAACTCGGAGGTCATGAACTCCTTTCTCAACGTGACCGACATCACGAGCTCGGGCGTCGTGAGCGAGGAGGCACTGCGCAAGATATACGACGCATATGCCGCCACCGGCGCGAGAATGCTCACCCAGAGATGGCACGAACCCGTCGCCAGGATGTGCGCGGCACTGTACACATGGCACATCCACAACGACCGACACATGTTCTTCCGCCGCGCCCTGCTGGGCTGGCCCAAGGCCCGGAAGTCTCCCGCGCGTCCACAGCGCGAGGCCGATTTTGACGAGGTCTTCGACGACGAGTACCGCACCACCGGCTTCAGCAGGCCGCTTCCTGCCCGATACGCGTGCAACGGAGACGAGACGTGCGATCACGTCCATGGGTTCCTGCGTCGTCACCGGGACCCACTTCTCTCCGAGTTGTGGTGGTCCCTCGTCACGGCGCCCCTGGAATACGTCAGGCAGGGAAAAGTCGATGAGAAGCACGAGGAGTTCTTGGCCGAGACCTCGAGGCTTTGCATGGCCCGACTCTTCTCCAAGGGTCTGGTTCTTAAAATGGTGTGGCTCATTGCGCATGCGAGCCATCACGCCTGGCAGGTAAACTACCTGTTCGAGGCCGCCATGTTCGGGAGCATTCTGGACGGAGGCAAGTTGATAGGTAAACTTGACCGACAGGAGATGAGGAACGACAACGATTCGACCGAGCTCCTTTTAGTCAAGAGTTGAGCACCCGCATCTCGCTCTCTCGCTCTCTCTCACCATCTCTCCCACCCCCGCCCCCTCCTCCTTTCTCCCTCTCCCGCTTTCTTTTCATTTTTTTTTTTCACATCCTTTTCGTCCTTTTTTTTTTTTTTTTTTTTTTGCTGCATTTAGCGTCCAACTTTGATGATATCCATCTGTTCGTTCATTCAATCACAAAGGGAGAAAGATCCCTGGAGGGCTTGGAACCGGGGGGGGGTCGTTTCATCTGCGTCACATGGATAGAGCAGTATGACACCCGGTCCGTCATGCGTACATCATGAATACAGAACACAGGAAAATTACGAACTTACGAACATACGGAATTTACGAACTTATGAACATGCGGAAATTACGAACACACGGAACTTTCCTTCTTTCTTTCTTCCTTTCTATCTATCTATCTATCGAGTTAGCACAACGAAATTACATGATTTCAATTTGGGTCCGTTTATATTCGTTCTTTTCCCCTCGCTCTTTGAGAGAGACAGAAGAGGTTGGTGCTTGTATGATGCGTCTCTTGGTCTCCCATGGTGAGATAGTCGTCTTTCGTCATCTTGGACCAGTCGGCCAGACGTCCTCCACATTCTCTGAAGGGAGATGTCTTGTGGTTTTCTTCTTCTTCTTCTTCTTTTGACCATCCGTCAGCCGACGTGGGGCTTCCGGCGTCTCCCGCACACGATGCCGTCGGCGTGGTGGTTTCCGGGGCCGACGTGGTGCACCAGACGGGTGACCCATGACTAGGCGTGAAGAGGCCCATACCAAACAAAGGTGACACTGCATTGTCTTGGCGTCGACGTCGGCGGGTCGTGATGTCATGGTGTTGTGGCACAAATCGAAGTCTGGAGCGTGTTATGCATGCTCATATGTGTGGGGGCTGAAATTGCAATCCGACCGAGGACGCAGCAAGCAAAGCTTGTTATGGGCTGTTACGATGATTTCCCGCACTCCTGGCCAATATACAATACAATATATGGGGAGAGCGATCAATATCTGGGGAGAGCTTACATCCATGAGCTACGTCATCCCACTACGGCTGGCATTCCCGGCCCAGGGATGGGATCGGTGATTTGGGTTTCTTTTTTTGTTTTTTTTTTTTGTTTTTTTTTCGGTTGTGACGAGACCTCACCGAGACACGCGAGCCATTTGCAGCCGACGTCGTTTCAGGCGTCAATGGAGCCCATTCTGCTGCAGGTCGGGTGACAGATGCGCTTATGCGACGGACTTTATATATATATATATATATATAAACATATGCTTTTTGTTTCAACATGTATTTCCCCTCATCGGGGAGAGGTTTGCGCCACGACTTGTCAGCGTCCGCGTCTGCGTCTTCCACCCATGTCAATCTAGAAACAGAGACAGAACAGAAAGATGGAACTGGAAGGGGTGTGGGACGTGGTTTTTGGTGATGGGAAAATGGGGAATGGGGAATGTTCCTTTTTTTGTTTTTTTTTTTTGTTTTTTGGCCCGCGACGGAAAGCAGCATGTTCTATGTTCTTTGATGGAATGCACGCATGAAGCATGAATGTTTTTTTTAGCTGCACTCAAATCGCTCAGTTCGGTGAGACATTTGGGAAACTTGTCGCGTGAGGGGTGGACCGCCGGTTTCCCTTTGGACCCATTCGCTCCGTCTCTCTCGTCTGGGGAGACTGCGCGGTTTTTTTTTTTTTTTTTTTTTTTTTTTTTTTTTTGCCTCTTCCTTGATTCTCTCCCTTTTTTTTGTGTTTTTTTTTTGTGTGTTTTTTTTGTGTGTTTTTTTTTTTGAGTTTTTATTTTGTGTGTGTTTGGGGTTTTTTTTCTTCTTTCTTTATTATTATTATTTTTTTTCAAAAAAAAAAAACCCCAAAGAAAAAGGTTATAAGTGCTTATCTAAGCTGGCTTGCCCGGACTGTTTTGTTTGCGGGGGCGAGCGATGTGGGCAGCGAAGAGTTATTTCCCCTGGTGTTCCTTCCTTCCTTCCTTCCTTCCTTCCCATCGACCGTCCAGATGCAGACGGCAATTCCTGGCTGGCTGGCTCGTGCGCTCGCGATTAGCGCGGACGGACAGATCAGATCAGCAAACGACGACACAGCAAAGACGAATTGTGGTTCCGGCGGCCCTGCATGCATGCAGAAGAAGATGCAGATGCGTGCCAAGCTTGTGCGCTACTCGTCAAGCGCGCGTGCTCGGTGGGGTCGGCTCCAGAATCTTTGCCGCCCCCCAGCTGGCAGCCTCCAGAGGGCAACTGCCACACACACACACACACACACACCACACACACACACACACGCAGACACAGACACGGACAGACTTCACGGCGGCGAATCAAGGTCTCCATGGATACCACCGTAGCCTCCAGACGTCGACGGGTGAATGAAGAATGTGTGGATGTTCCGAGACGGAACTTGACGGCAAGGGCAAGACTGTGACTGTGCTGCGAGTTGATTTTGAATCCGCACCCGCCGCACAGGAGGGGGGCCACCGGCCATTTTACTCTACACTTACTAGTACTACTTACTCTACGTGGCATGGTGCCGTCCGGTTTGCCCAGTTGTGTCACAGTGCCCAAGATGCCCCTCGACACCGTGGAAAGGCGCCACCCCATATTCCGTTGTGCCGACACACACACTCCAAGTTGCTAGTCGGTAACTTGTTCCTTGTGCTGGCACAGTGCTCGGTCCCCAAGAAAGTCCGCCCTACCACTACACTACCAGTAGTAGCAAAACCTTGTGCGGCCACCCATCATTTACTCCTTCCTCACAGTCGTCTTTTTTTTTTTTTTTTTTTTTTTGCTTTACGTTTTTCTTTCTTTTCTTTTTTTTATTCTTTTCATTTCCCAAAACATCTCGCCGTGCTTTGTCTTTCTTTCTTTCTTTCTCTCTCTCCCCCCCCCCCTCTCTAGCTCTCTCCTTGACCGAGCACTCCCCATTGGGGAAATAGAGAAAAATCTCATCAGCCTGCCATAATCAAATCCCCCCCCCCTCTCTCTTTCTGCTTACATTGCCATTGCACTGGATTGATCGACAAGATGGCGGATTGTGCCCAACTTGTTATCACCTCCAGCAAGATGAAGCCTTGTCCTTGTTAGGAGAGCCGCTTGCTCGCACGCACGCATGCGAACCTTGCCCGTGGACCGGGCCTTTCGATCCGCGTCCATTTGCGAATGAATGACAAATTCACCGCTCGACTCCTGTTTCGAAGAATTGAAGTCAACCTGGGCGAAAGAAGAATAAGGTGAAATAAAGATCGACTTCATCTCTGCCTGCCCGCCGATATATCATCATCTCACTCCACTACCGTATTCCACTCACGCAAGACAACTCCTGGACAACCATTCCATCATCACCTCATCAGCCATCATCGACAGGTGGTCAGACCATCATTCTCACTCAGCAACGCTTTTCTCCGACGCACCGAAGAACATCCCTTTCTTCTGCTTCTTCTCCTCCTCCTCCTCCTCCTCCTCCTCCTCCTCCTCCTCCTCCTCCTCCTACTCCTCCTCCTCCTCCTCCTCCTCTCCTCCCCAACGCACAACCAGCAGGAACGCAACTGCTAAACCTGGAAGCCCATTGCAAAGGACGGAAATTCAAACAAGTAAGCTTTGTGGGCCGAAACGGTCTCTCTACCCCAGTTCAATACAGTACAGTATAATACGATACGATACAACACAATCCGTGCATCATGGCCATCAAGAGAAGTTCGCGGACATACGTCGACGACACATCACATCACCACCACGACTCCCACCAGCGCAAAACGGCATCGGCGTATATTTCCAGGAGGAGTTCGTGGAACTCGCTCGGAGACGAATCCGTGTATGAGGCAGGTGACGTGGAAGCAGGCCAGCCGACCGCTTCGATATCAAGAGAGCCACTGGCTGCGCCCTCCCGCTCACAGAGCCTGCCCTCGAACAGCACAGAGCCACCCGTGACAAGCACCTCGGCCGATACGATTGTTGAAAAGTCATGTAAGTCCATCACTGCCGGTACCTATTCCGTCCCTTGGCCAAGAAGAACTAACAAGAAACAAGCAGCCGCCGCTGCTGCCATGTCGTCCATTTCGTCATCCATGCTCGACTCGCCAGATTATCCCAGACTGGTTGCCGACAGACTCCCGAACAATTTCGGCCTGGTTGTCCCGGGTGTGTATAGGAGCAGTTATCCCAAACCAGAAGATTATGGCTTCTTGGCCGGCTTGAAGCTCAAGACCGTAGTGTTCGTGAAACCCCATTGTGTCGTCTTTGTCTCTCTCTCTCGGGATGCAGGCTGACCTCGCGTAGAACCCTGGTAAAAAGGGAGGAAGTCGATGGCGATTTGCTGTCTTTCATCAACGCCAACGAAATCAGCCAAGTCGTTTTCGATATGAAAGGCACAAAAAAAGAAGCCATCCCCACGAGCACCATGCGCGCCATCCTCGAACTGGTGCTCGACCGGAGCAACTATCCCTTGCTCCTGCACTGCAACCACGGCAAACATCGGACAGGATGTGTCGTTGCCGTCGTCCGCAGACTATCAGGCTGGCAACTGCCCATGGTTCTTGATGAGTACAAGACGTACGCCCAGCCTAAAATTCGTGACTGTGACGTCGAGTACATCAACGAATTCCAGTGCACATCGCTCTCAGGCTTGAATAATCTGCATGTCAGAAAAGCCTCATCCACCCCCGTGCAGGCCCGTACGTTTTTTCGCGCCCTGTTATTTTCGACAGTTGTGACGCTACTGTGGCTCGTCTCAGGGTCGCAACTGCCACGGATAGATGGTGTGACCCGTCATTAGGCAGCTCCTGTTCGGTGAAAAGAAGCTGCGAGCTTTGCAGGGCCTGGGAAGAATGATGAGAGAAGAGACAACCGCATCGGCCAAGTCCTCGTCGTCTGTCAGCCTGCCTCTCGTCTCGATAAAAGAGAAGAGGGGAAGGACATGGACGTTCAGCGGCGTGTGGGAAACAAATTGCTGTCGGCCGCGGGTTCAAGCATTAGCATCACGCAGCGGCTTTTTTGGAAGAAGTCGTCGACGCCCACATTCGATCATATTTCTGTGTCATTGTGGTGGACATGATTTGAGCCACTGTGGCGGAGCGTGTATACATCTTTCTACCCAGGATGTGATGTAGGGAACAGGATTCTTTCTGAAAAGAGAATTTTGCCCCTTCTTTCTCCTTGATTTTTCTTTGATTTATTTTTCTCTTTCTTGTTTCCCTCTTATATATATGACCAGCATCGTAGATGTCGACTTTGAAGAGGACGATTGGTTGGTGCCCTTGACGACATTGCAGTTTGTCAGAATGTAAGAGCAAATGGTCGATGGACTTTTTTTTTTTTTCTCTCCTTTTTTTTTGTTCTTTCTTCTGTCTTGCTTTTTTTTTTTTTTGTCTTTTTTTCTGTACCACTACACTAGGCCGTTTAGCAAATGAGAATTCTTTGGCGCAACGGAACCACGCGTGCTTTGTCTATGGTTCTTGTCTCTATTTTCTTTCTTTCTTTCTTTCTTTCTTCCTGCC
This sequence comes from Claviceps paspali, assembly GCA_013435705.1. NCBI lineage: Eukaryota > Fungi > Ascomycota > Sordariomycetes > Hypocreales > Clavicipitaceae > Claviceps > Claviceps paspali. Next base: position 164,467 of record JABAEC010000054.1, on the reverse strand, counting down.
CTGCGGCATGACTCTGGCTCCGACTGCCGTGAAGAAGATGACAATCCTCAACCATACACACATACATACATACATACATACATACACACACACATACATACATACACACACTTGGCCACCTTTACTGTGACTGGTGTAACATCTCTTCATTTTCGAACTATGGCGACGTATCTCGACGTATGAATGGAGACCTCTACGCTATGTGCAGAGAGAAGCCATGATACGAGGGCAGCAGGTTACAAATGTGATGTTGTTTTTTTCTGATTTACATCCTCATCAAGGGGAGATCTTCATATGGGAGGGGCGAATATCGATGTTGTCTCGTCTAGCTTGCGCGTAATTGTAAGGGGCGTGATTAGAGTTACCGTTGGCACTGGCCGTCTGCTCTTCTTAAGGAATAGTTTTTTTTTTTTTCTGATTTACAACCTCATCATAGGGTGTTCTTGGTACTATAAGAGTGGCGACCATCGATACGGTCCAATCAACCTCACGCATAATCATACAGGACGTGCCCGAAACGCTGCCAACACCGACCGTCTGCTCGTCCAAAGTGCCATTCCATCCCATCCCTCGAACTCCTCCCCAACGAGGCCGTTCCCCCGTCTGTCCAACAGCAACAAGCAAAAGACGACGCCCGCTCTCACCCCTCGGAACCCCACCTGTTCCGGCTCACGCGCGCCTCGGCATCTCTCTCGAAGTCGCCCCCGAAATACACCCATCCACCTGCGAGGGCGTTGGCGGCCCCCAGACCGATGGCGGACCCGCGCACGAGGCCCCTCGCCGAGAACTTGCTCCGCAGGGGCTGGCGCCGGCGCAGGGCGAGCAGGGCGTACAAGCCCGACCAGGCGGCTGTGAGGCCGGCGCTGCCGGTCTGGTAGCCTGATAGGTTGAGATAGGAGGAGAAGAGAAGAACGGGCGTGAAGAGCGATAGGGGGAGGAGCTTGAGGGGGCGGGCGTGGAGGGCTGTGACGAGGGTTGCCATTAGGGCGGGCGGAAGAGAGGAGGCTGTTGGAATTTGATGTTAGGTGGTGTTTCTTTGGAAGATGGAAGAGGAGATGTAAACGCAAAGGGGGGGAGGAGGGCTGGATCAAGATGAGGAAAATGTCAAGAGCGAAATGTAAGAGATGAACAAACGCGGATGATGAAAATATAAAGGGTGAAATGGAAGCAAGCAAGAAACACAAAACATAGACGAGGGAATGGGGGGGGGGGATACAAGATATCAAACTTGACGGAGAAAGGAAACAAGACAACGCAATGAAAGATTTGATATGGAAAACGAAATATAAACGGTAAAAGAGGTTCGAACGACAGAGGCAAAACATGGATGATGGAATTACAAAAGATGGGATTAAAACAAGAAACACAGCACAACACAACAACACAACACAACAACATTACAATACAACAACACAAACAACATTACACAGCCTCATTCCTCCTCCTCACCACCACCACCACCACCACCTTCCCCCGCCAACGCAAAAAAAAAAGGCATCAAGAAAAAGAAGAAGAAAAATCAAGCCCAAAACTCACATCCCCAATCTTGCAAGTGCCCCACGACAGATTTCCCCCGCCCGGCGCTCGCCGCCTCATCCGCCTCAGACGGCATCGATGCCATGCAAGCAATTGGAGGAGGATGAGTGGGAGAGAGAAAGGGGGGGATGGTGAATTGTGAATTGCCCTCTCCGACGGCGGTGCTTTCTGCCCTTTTGATGAATCGGGGTTGCAGGGAGACGATGGGAAAAGCAGTTAACTGGGGTTTTTTTTTTATTTTTTTGGAAATTTGCTTGGGTTGGGATGGATGGATGGATGGATGGGAAGGGGGTCGTGGGGGTGGACGTTTATAATTTTTTTTTTTTTTTGATTTTTTTTTTTCGCGGAGGGGATGTAGATGTTACGTTATTTAGACGAGGTTGTGGCGGCGTGTTAGACGGACGCCCCTCGCTCCATCCCCACCCCACCCCTTCTCCCAATCAGAAAAATAAAGTACGCACACCCCCTTTACAACTACTCAGCATCGGAGGTTCGGCACCGCTGGTCCGATTCTGCGCCGACCCGCTCACGCTCCACCTGGGTTTTTAAACGGGGGAAAAAAAAAAAAAAAAAAGAAGGATTCAAGTTCGAATTCCTGCTAGTGTGTGCTCTGTTGTTTAATCTGCCGATATATACTAAGTACTACTACTACTATCAGTAGTAGTAGTAGTACTTAGTAGTAGTAGAACTGCACAGTAACCTGCAAAATGGAACCCCCGTGCACAAACACAAAAAAGGTTTGGAAAACTCTCTAGCATGAGGAAGAGGGTCGCTCGGTACACTGGGGCAACGGAGAAAAAAAAAACTGTAAATCCCTTACGTGATGAACTCTCACTTGTCTTGCTGATTTGTCGTCAACAGGGGGGGGGGGGGGCGTGGCAAAGAGCCTCGACCGGTTGGGCTGCAGCTCGCAAACCCATCGCCATCGTCAACTGGAAAGCTCGCTTGCGCTGGCAGGCAAAAAAAAAAAAAAAAAAAAAAAAAACATCAAAAAGGAACGCGAACCAGGGTCATCGGGGCTTCAATGTCCGTTGCCCTTTATCCCTGCCACGCGCAACCGCGCTCTTGCGACGCCGTCTCAGCGGTTTGCAGGTTCCCCGGTTCCGCCATGCGGCTCGAGTTCAGGGCCAAGTCGAAATATTGGCTCTGAAGCCTGCGCCATTCATCTTTTGTGGTATTTTTTCCCCCCCAGACTGAGGGTGCCGTTGCCTCTGTCCACATCTGTTGTACGATGATGGCGGAAGATGTTTGCTTGGTATTTTGTAAAGGGGGAAGAAAAGAGGAATAGAAAGGAAAAGAATAGAATAGAATAGAGCAGAAGATAAAAGAATAGGATAGGGTAGAATAAAGAATATAATAGAAAAGAAAAGAAAAAATGGAAAAGAATAGAAAATGATAGAAACGAAAATAATAGAAAATGATAAAAAAAAGAAAAGCCTTCGTTTCAAAGGACAACGCAAGGACAACGAACTCAACCCCCACTCACTACCCAAGGTATCCAGGCATCTCAATTCTTTTAGTCTTGACTCTCGACTCTCTAACTATTAGCATCCGTCGTCCCAAGAGCTCAAATGAGCCAATGAGCGGGAGACCGTCGTTTCGTAAGTCTTCGTGATTCGTAATAGACGTATGTCTGATGTGGGCCGAGAATATCGGCAATGGCCTTGCAAAATGCGTGAAAACGGAAGATGGCGACGCTTGGCCAATTCTCCACGTCACCGTCACCAGCCAGCGAGATTGCCGCTGTCCCGATTGGTCGTCCGTCAACTCAGTCAGTCAGTCATGAGCGCAAAAGGCCGCCCACCGCAATCACCAGTCGCACCCGGTGTTTTTTTTTTTTTTTTTTCAACGTCTCCATTACTACTACTGTAGTGCTTCGTACGCTTCGCGACGGAAGTATTCGTCGTACGTGTCGTCACCAACACCAGCAGCAGCGGTTGTGGTTGTCCGTGGCGTCCATTCCTGTGCTTGGCTCATTGGAGGGTTGGAGGAGGAGGAGGAGTCCTTGATCGGTCTTGCCTCGGCTTTGGTCTGGGAGTCGTTTTTTTCGAGGCCAAGGCCGCGAGAGTTGTCATTGTTTCTGGACTTATGACCGGATTGTCCGCTCCCTTCGCCTCTGGCTTTTTTCCACGGGCGGGAGGGATACTCGCAGGTTTTCCCTTGACTTTCGCAAAGTTCGCACTCGCCATTCTTACCCTGCGTACATTTCTTCTGAGACGTCAAGCATTTGTCAGCCTTTTGTTTTGAGGTTTTGTTTTTGTGGCCTTGCGCTTTATATACTCCCATATCCGGCTCTTCAACTTTTGGTTCATCCAAGGATGCCATGTTTCCAGCCCCCCGCCCCCTTTTTTTTTCTTTTTCTTTTTCTTTTCATTGCTCGACTTACATGCATATCATGGCAATACCGACATGCCGTGTGCGAATTTTGGCAGTATGACGCAGGGTTATCGGCTTCCTTCAGAACTTGGAGTCCGCCGCCCTGACGGTCAGCCTTGAGCGTTGCGAAACGCATCGAAGGCCTCTCATCTGCCATTGTTTTTTTTCTTTCTGTTGATTTGGAACTAGCTCATTGGGGATGACTGGTCGCAAAGAATGACGCCGAGATATGGTCAGCTCTTTATACAGACACAAGCCACACGGTACTCGCGGCGTTCGCCGTGGAAAGCCATGGGAGTCGTAGCATCCTGTGCCATCTTTCCATGGCCTTGGACGTCCTGGCCACAAAAAAAAAAAAAAAAAACAGAGATGCCGAGCCCCCGCAAATAACACGGTCCAAAGAACTGCGGTGACATAATGGGAGGAGGGGAGCGGAGCATCTGGATGCCCATCGTAGGGCGTGTGAGATGAGATGGCGTGAGAACCCAGCTCGCGCGCCAAAGAAAGGGAGTCCGCTTGGGGCGGGTGAATGTCTAGCGCGAGAATCATGCTGTTGGTTCGTCGTTTATCGAATGTGCTGTCTGAGTAAGGAGGATGGTTCAAGCACCAGGTAAGGAAGAAGCGAGGCGCGTTCGAAAAGCACGGGACAATAGTGGTGCCCTCAGGATCCCACCAGAGCTAGCGACGTGACCTCATTCTTGTCGTCCGTCTGGTTTGTCGTCTCGCCGTGGCAAGAGATGTACGAGAACGTCGTCGTCCGACCGAAGTTCTGGGCCACGATGGGCGCCGATTCGACAGCGACCAACAGGTGATAACGGCCGGCAAGGAATGATAAGGGCAGGGATGTAGAGTCGGAGCACGAAATAGGAAATAGGCAGGAGCACGCCGGCCTGGGCCCACAGCCGGAGACTGCATCTGGACCAGACCGCATGAGCTCGCCTGCCTGAAGCCTGGCTCTGCTCAACTTGATCCCACTAGTAGTATTGTATTGTATTGTATTCATGCGAGGTTTGTTGGTCGGTGGATGCCCAAGGGATGTCGTTATATCCGATAATTGGGCGCGGAAACCCACTCGGTCGCACACGGGCCCCTCGAGCCGCCGCCCGTTGGCAGCTGCCAGCTGCCAGCTGCTGACGACGAGCTAGCTGTTGACGAGGTGCACGCTAAGCTTCAACGAGTAGCACTAGTGTCTTGTCCGGAAGCCCCGCCCTTGTCTTTGTTCTAAGGATTTCTACGGCTGGGGCGAAATTATTTCTCGACAACAACGTCCAATTATGGGATACCAGTGACTGCTACTCTTCTTTTTTTCTTTTTTTTTTTTTTTTGTTCTGCACGACATGCTTGGCACCAGACTGACCTTGGCAATCTCGCATAAAAACGAAATCACCCAAGCCCAGTTACATTTCTCATAGGAGCATCTCACCATACGGCATCCTGCGTTCGAGTCGGTGATCTGTTTGAAAACCCAGAACAAAAAACCATTCAAGCAAGCATTCTTCACAGCAGCATCTCGAGTTTCACGTACTACGTATTGCACGGCAGAAGAAAATAAACCCAACAAACCAACAAACCAATCATTCCCCATCCAAGTCGAAACGAATCTCGACCCAAATCACTTGTCAATCTACTCGGGCTTTCCCTCACCAGGCCTTCCCAGGATGGCTAGCGGTCTGGCGTTCAGACCCTGGAAGGGGGAGGACACGGAACTCGATCCGCCATGTTCCCGGCATGAACCCTCGATGCCCATGTCCATGTCCATCTCTAACGCATCACGGGCTAACTGGTGATCAGTGGCCACATCGTCGAAAGATGAAGCAACGGCCGGATAGTTGAAGCAGTCCATGATTGGTTGCCCCGCAGGGCGTGTACTACGTAGTAGAGACCACAGCCAGCCGCACAAATGGCTTCGGCTTCGGGTCCCCTTAGATCCGTGAAAGCCAAGAAAGAATCGGGCACTAAAATTCTAGCCTGTCTCTTTTACATCCCAACCCTCAGCGAGAAATCCGATCCAGTACAACACTTTGCTACATTGTACATAGTATAACCACACTGGATCGGTCCTCTCTGGAACCATGTCGATGTCGAGAAGGGATTTCCGAGAACAACAAAAACAAAACAAAACAAAAAAAAAACACCCTGCACCAGGTGTACCTGGGTGTGAACCTCGTGCAATCGAGAACACCTGCAGAGCAAGCAATCCTTTTTGTTGTAAAAAAAAAAAAAAACGCCCTTCCGAGCTTTCCGCCCCCCATCTGAACCCATCGAATCAGGTTTTCTCCCCAAACGTACGTCCCGCCTGCTTACACAACATCATCATCTTGTTCCAGACACCCAGTTCTTCCGATTGGACGGGAATCCAGGAGGCTGGACACGCACATTCCGTCATCCTCAACTTACATGAGAACAAACAGCGCCAGTAGAAGAATGAACAGCGAACCTGAGAGAAAATGAATTTCAAAGAGCTTGGATGATGAACTAAGACCCCCCTTCCCCCCCTCCCCGACCTTTATTGGACTAGCAAGCTATGAACTGCTGAACAGGATGCATCCGGCCAACGATTCACACGAGAGCGTCCATCTATCCTTGTAACGTCACCGAGGCCAGCGAGAGGACGAACCAGGAAGAATTATGAAGGCCACCAAAACAGAGGAGCGATCCCCATTGAATAGAAAATCTGTAGATGGGCAAAAAGAAAACAAAATCACATGTGGTTCCGTGAAATCCCCAAGTCCCAGGGCCAGCCATAATCACACCGAAAGCCACCCCCCCAAAGGCATGCCTGCCTGCCCTGCAGACGTCGCCGTCCCCATTGGAAAAAAAAAAACATTCTGTATAGAAAATAAAATTCGATCCACACTCCCTGCTGCGAACCCGTGATACTCAAGCATTCGCTTGCCTGTTTCCCCCCCTTTACCGGGCTATCCAAAACAAAACGAAAAAAGACCCCTCCAATCGAAACGTCGGTGTTTCTTGGAAGATGGGAAAGGGGAGGGGGGGGATGACTTCCGATGGGCCACCCTGGTGGGCGGCGACGTTCGTCAGCCCAAGAGGAGCCTGGCGGGTAGGGCGGCGGGGGCGGCGGGCCTTTCTCGGACGCGCAGCTCGAGGCCATCCCTCTCGAGGTCAGTGAGGAGTATCTGTTCGTGCAGCTCCTCCTCGATCCGGTTTTTCCAGATGACGGTGATCATGTATTTGGCGGGATTGCTGGTGATGTGCTTGATGACGGCCGGGACGTTGGACGTCCTGTCGATGTTTGCGATCCAGGCCGTGTTTTTCGGAAACGCGGGGAGCCTGTTGTCGGTCCTGTCGCGGACGATGATGGAGAAAGTATTCGCTGCCGCGGCTGCCGCTGGGGCGCGTACCACGGCGAGGGCCGCCTCGGCACCAAGAATGCCGCCGCCGCCGCCGCCGCCGCCGCCGTTGTTGTTGTTGTTGTTGTTGTTGCCGCCGTTGTCGTCGTCGTCGTCATCGCCGCCGCCGCCAGGACACCCGCCACAACCTGGCCCAACCCTCCTGTAGCGGAAGAATTCTTCATCGTTATAGCGGCGGCGGCGGCGACATTCATATTCGTCACCATTTCGATCGTAGTACAGGGCCGGCCGGGGCTGCTCCCCAGGCCTGGCTGGCGGGTTAAAGGGTGGACAGCAAAACAGCCCGCGGTTTCTGCAGTCGTGACCTCGGGGGCGATCTCGGCAGCGGTCGCGGCAGCGGTCACGGCAGCGGCTCCGTCCGGACGCATAACTGATGCCGAAGAATGTCTCGTCGGTTTCTCTGCAACAATGATCCATTTGGGGCTAGTGAAATTCGGTAGTCTTGCTTGGCGGGTTGACTTTGTTATGGGAGTTTTTTTTCTTCTTGTTCTTCTTCTTCTTCTTCCTCTTGTTCTTGCTCGCGTTGTGACTTTCTGTCCAGAGCGCACCTGCGGCTTTGATTCTTCGGGACAGCTTGCGCCAAAGTGCAGGGGGGGGGAGGGGGGGAGAGGCTTCTTGGAACGATTGCGGTTATCCTGTTCTTGACCCCGATGGTGCGTTGTTCGCATTAAATAAGACGGGCAGATGCTCTCGCGGGACACTGCAAGATGAGGCGATGGACGGGATGTGTGGCAACTGGCTTGGCTGTTTCCTTTGAGCCATGTTCGTCCGCGAACCCGCAAACCGTTTTGTTCTACCTCTTCTCCTTCTTGCTCGTTTGTTGTCTTTTCCTTTTCCCTTTCCTTTCCTCTACATCCCTCAGTTCTGGCTGTTCAGTCCAAGCCTTTTGTTGCCACCGTAGCGCGCTGTACGGTTTTGTCGAACCGCAGAGAGAGCGCGGCCGGACCAACGAATCACGGTTTCACTTCCTTTCGGCAACCAAGCTGCTGCGCCCATTGGAAACAGTAAGGAAATTCACTGTTCGGGGCTCCAGGCGCGGCCCGTCTGTGTAGTTTGAAACATGACGAATACGTAGTACTGGTTGTTGGTGGCTGCGCACCTTTCGTTCTTTGATGTCGCGCATTCTCGGCCCCTTTGTTGTCGGCCTGCGTTTTGTCTTTTGTCTCGCACGGCTATTTTCCAAACAAAAGAGACACATCCGCTGCGCTTTCTGAAACACGGTTGTCGAAGTTGCTTTCAATCTTTTTTTATTTTTATTTTTATTTTATTTTTGCTTGTCGTCCAAGGGGACACACAAGCAAGAGTAGCCGTGTCATTCATTGGTCTGCGATGCGTCATGATGCCACGCATTGGCCGGTTTTGCGTTCGACAGCTTAGCGCCGGTACTTTTTTTCATATCTTTTTTGTCTTCATCTTGTTCATCTCGTTCATCTTCTGTTTCGTCTCAGGGACAGAGTTTCCGCGGCCCATCTGCGTGTTCAAGACCAGGAAATCGGGGGTTGTTGGAAATGCACAACATGACGTTGTGGCCTTGCTTGGACGGAGAGGAAAAGAGGAAACGGGACTCTCTCTCATGACGTAGAACATCGAACATCGAAGAAAGCCCCAAATCGGACTGCGCCACGACTCCGCTGCGCCACCCACGCACCCCACGGCCAGCCTCGCCTCGCCTCACATCTCTCACATGTGGCCTTGCGACCACGTTTGCCTTAATAATATCACCTCTTTTTTTCTCCAGCCACCATCACCGTCTCCGTCCGCCCTCCCGCCCTCCATCTCCCCGCCTACCATCCATCCTTCCCGTCGCTTTTGTCTGCCTGCCGCATAGTCTTTGACTTGATCGTTGGTCGCGTGTCAGCAAACGCCCCGAGTTCAACATGGCCGGTCTCAGCCCTCAAATGTGAGTCGACACATTCTCGCTCCCCCCCCCCCTCCTCCGCTTCCTCTTTGTTGCCTGCCGTGCGCCGGTCGTCTGCGAGACAAAATGGCCCACCAGTCAGATTGCCTTGGAGCTTGACCGACCACCCTCAATATCAATCATTCATATGGTCGCATTTCGATGTTCTGGTATCCGCGTACGCCTCAAAATCGTGGGAGGCCCGGGATTCCTTTTGGTTTCTGTTTTTTCTTCTCTTTCCCTGCTGGATGACGCCAAGGACAAATTTGGATTCAGTGGCCAGCACGATGCAAAATGCTAACCTCGGCTTCCCTCGCTTAGCACCAACCTCGTCATCATGCTGGGCATGATGCAGGTGTCGAAGCGCATTCCCTTCGAGGATCCCAACGTTCTCATGACTGTCCGCGCTGTCTACTTGGGAAGCAACGTCCTCATTGTTCTCTTGTATCTGTATATCCAGGCTCAGATCAACAAGAAGAAAGGTGAGCCATCTCTTTGCTAAACTCGTCCCTCGACTTTATATACCGCCCGCTGGCTGTCAAGGCCTAGCTCGACACCCCCGTTAGGGAAAAGGATCAATGAACACGGGGATACGAGAACTATACCAAGAAAAAACAAAACAAAATGCTCGGGCTACGCTAATGCACGCCTGGCAGATTTGACCACCCTCAAGTACGTCGAACCGGCGCCAATGGGCTCCACTGAAGAGGGCAAACTCGTCACCACCACCATCCAAGCCTACGACAAGGATCAGCTCAAGGCCCTCTTTCGCGGACAGATGATGGGCATTGGCATCATGGCCTTTATGCACCTCTACATGAAGTACACCAACCCTCTTCTCATCCAGTCCATCCTGCCCGTCAAGTCCGCCCTCGAGAGCAACCTGACCAAGATTCACATCTATGGTCAACCCGCCATCGGTGATCTCAAGCGCCCGTTCAAAGCTGCCGCCGGATTCATGAGCGCCATGCAGCAGGGCCAGGCACAAAGCGATAAGAAGGCAGTTGAGGCCGCTGAGAAATCGGGTCGTGGCGGCGCCAAGGAGGAGTAAGAGGAATCGCAATCAAAAACATGGAAAATATTATGAGGCTCGAGCACACGCAGCGTGTATGTTTTGGGAAGGATGGGTATTGTGGTGAAAAGTGAACAAACGCAAAAAAGGAAGAGAAGAGAAGAGGGAAAAGAGGGAAGGTTAGGATGCAGCTGCCAGGCTGGCTGGCCTCAGTTGCTCGCAAAAGGCAGCGTGACCAGAGTTGTACTGTCAATACCAAATAGTAGTACTGCCTACTCCTTCCTAGCAAGCCAGCAAAGAGGGAACAACTTTATCCACCCAGGATCAAAAGAAGTCCAAGTCGGGACATGACGGCTATTGCACTACTAATATCATGCGGCCTTGCTTTAGTGCATCTTCCTTCGCGATCGGACGGTTGATTCAACGTTGATGAATATGGCGGTAATGGAATAATGCAAAACATATTTAATTTAATTTTCTCGGGTCATGACGGCCATTCTTTGTGGAGCATCTACCTCCACGACTTATCGATAGACTCGGTGGAAGCGACGGGTTACTTGGTGACATCAGCATCAGTTCCCGTCCGGTTCGTCTCTTTGCCCCTCCGTACGTAACCAGTACTACTAAGTACAACTACTACTAGTCAACTGGGGGGGGGGGGGGGGGGGGGGGG
>JABAEC010000054.1:141504-153592 GCA_013435705.1 Claviceps paspali | reverse complement strand
CAACCCAGTCCCCCCCCTGCCCCCCCCCCCCCCCCCCCCCAAAAAAAAACGGTGTTTCTGCATCGCAACAGATCGTCCAAGTGCTAGCAGCTAGATTCTTATTTCGAAAATATATTGCTCTGAGAGTTGCCTGTGAACTATCACGCACAAATGTACACGGGCCTAAATGGATCGGCCCAGTACACCACCGTTGAATCCTGCGACTGCGAAAGTCGCAGCGCCATCAACCCCAGAGGTGACTCGACGAATCGTGAGGCTCTCCATCCTCCATGGCCGAAAGCGCGCATAAAGCTAACAGACTCGCCATAGGAAGAAAACAGGCTCAAGGCGAAAGCTCTCCGAGAACAACGTGAAGCCGAGCAGCGAGCTTCGGGATTCGTCTCCACGGTGCCCAAATCCGCGAGCGGTTTCGTCGCCACCGACGACGTTCACATCGCCAAACCTATAAACGGGAAGCGTCCATACGACGCAGCAATCGTATCCGATTCCCGGGAGACCCGGTCCGGAACCAATCGCGATGGCCGCAACAAAGGCAGCGACGAGACGCTGCGCCCAGTGCGCAAGTTCGCCAAATTCGTCGACTTCAACATGAGCTCCATGGTAGACACAAAGGGTGGTTTCTTGTCCATCGAGGACGATCCTCACAACTACGTGCTGGGTGCCAAGAAACCGGGCCAGCCCGAGCACGACCAGCGGCCCAAGGACATGACCATCCAGGAGTGGGAGCGGATGCAGCTCATCCGGAAGCTTCAGCGGCAAAAGGCAGGTCCGTTCGAGCCTGGGCTCAGTGTTTTGGAGGATGAGAGCAAAAGAAAAAAGTGTAGAGACTGCGGGAGCCTGGAGATTGATTTCGTGTGGGATGAAGTCTTCCACATTTCTGTCTGCAACAAGTGCAAGGAAAAGCACCCCGAGAAGTATTCGCTCCTGACCAAGACGGAGTGCAAGCAAGACTATCTGCTTACCGATCGTGAGTTCTGATGGTTTCTTCTTCTTCTTCTTCTTCTCCTCCTTTTCCCACAACAACTTGGCATGTCTCTTATGAGCGAGGGAACCTGTACTAACTAACACCTGCGCAGCGGAACTGCGAGACCCGGAATTACTGCCCCATCTTTCCCGACCAAATCCTCACAAATCCCACTGGCACGACATGATGCTGTTCCTGCGTTTTCAGGTCGAGGAATATGCCATTAAGACCAAATGGGGATCAGCGGAAGCCCTGGACGAAGAATACGAGAAGAGGGAAGCGCAGAAAAGGGCCCGCAAGGAAGCGAAATTCAAGGAGAAGCTCATGGACCTGAAGCGCAAGACGAGGACAGATGCCTTTCGCCGACAGGCTGGCACGCTGAGTAAATCGGGGGCCAGCAAATTCGGAGATTCGATACGTGAGACCAAGCATGTCCACCAATGGGGTCGCACTGTGGAGAACGAACAGGGCATGACGGTCAAGACGTGTGTCGACTGCGGCATGGAAGTGGAAGAGCTAGAGTTGTAGACGGGTTGGACGCTTCGCTCGGGCAGTGTACAGATACGAGATACCCTTGGCGTTGATGAAAAAGGTGGCTTGTTTGCTTGTTTGTGCTTATATATAGTATGTCGTATGTAATGTTTTACCTGTTATGTATATAGGATACGGGGAAACCATCTGGGACGAAAAAAACCAAAGCAATAAACTGACGACGTGCCTGATCTAGAAAGAATAGAGTCGAGGTCTCATAGACCGACTGCGTGAGAGGAAGTTGTTTCCGTTGCGCTACAGAACCCGCGCTATTTCCAGATTGCTGCACCATGCGAACACCGACGAGTCTCACAGGCAGAGTAAACGGCTCACGTTTCGAATCAAGTGCGGGAAAAAATGACACGCCATATGCAATCGTGGGCAGTTCATGCAATGTAGGTACTAATAGAGAAGTAGGTTACTCTGTTGCGAGACACGTTGCGCTGCCGGGAGGGCGGTGGGGGGGGGGGGTGGGGGGGGGGGAGTGGGGGGGAAGGAAGGACGAATCAAGATTCATGTTTCTGCCTTGCGGCCTCACGTCAAGGGACAACCTTTGATTGGTCCATCGGCCAGCCCAGCAGCTAACTGACCAGCACATCCGGCGCTTTTCAGACGTCTACACTTTGCATTTTGAATTTTGCATTCCCCGACAATTCGCAAGTTCCGTCTTCCATTCGAACCCCGAAAACAGAACGAACACGGCCTCAAGTCTCACTGCTCAACCCTCGCCGCGCTCCAAGGCTCGCTTCCATTGCCGTCTCCCGTCCGATAGACATCCACGCCTGCGACTGCCAGCACTGCCCACCGAGTTAGGGGCTGGTCCGGCGTCTCTCGTCTCTCCCCTCGTCTGACCAAGGCTCTCGATGAGCTCGTCCATTCAACGAGGCGCGCCATGATAGGCCCCAGCGTTGGCAACGGCGCGGGTGGCGTGGATATGGCCGGCGGAGTGCATCCCAATGGGCCGAATCAACCTCAGGCGACCGAGTACACGCTTCAGGGGGTCATGCGATTCCTGCAAACCGAATGGCACCGGCATGAGCGGGATAGGAACTCATGGGAGATTGAAAGGCTGGAGATGCGAGGGAGGATAGCCAACCTCGAGGGCCAGGCGCGGAGGGCCGATGCCACGCAAAAGGCTCTGAAGAAGTACGTCGCCATTCTGGAGCGGAAAGTGAAGGACCAGGCGGATCAGATCAGAGGGTCTGCTGCCGAGGAAGAGCACGCCGACGTCGAGAATGACCGAGCCGCCAAAATACAGGAGAAACTTCGTTGTGAGTTGCTCAAATCTATTTCCCCAGGCTGCTTGTACCGTTCAGGGATTGGTTTTTTTTTTTTTTTTCCTTTTTTTCTTTGGGTTGACCAAGCCTCTCATTATCTTTTTTTTTTTGTGTGTGTGTGGCTTTAGCTTCGTCCGATAACTACGCAGTTCCTGGCGTCGAGGGCATCGACGTCGAGAAGCCAGACGACGATGCGCACCGGAACGAGCTCAAGACGTTTCTCGACCAGTGCCAATCCGAGTTTATGTATCTGATGATTACACCGGCCAATCCCCCGCCGCCTCGAGAATCGCCCCCGCTACCGATGATGGAGGACTTGCGCGAGGCAGAAGCATATGGTATGCCTCCTCCGCAACATATGGAGCGGCAATATCCCGTCCAGCAACGTCAAGCACCGAACCATGTCCAGGACTTTGACATCATCAACCCGCGACAGCAGCCACAGAATACGGCTTCCCAGATGCAACAGCCGACCCAGTCGAGCTTTGCCGTTAGACAAGCAGAACTGCAGCCCCAGCTCATGCGTCGTTCCTCGGGCGACAACCAGCAGAGCTTATACGGAGCTTCCAGCGGCGACTGGGCAGCACCGTCGGTCACGACACGTTCCGTCGACGACACCATGTCCGGTCCGAGTCACGCCGCGGAGCTTTTGGGCGGCGTGCAAGACGCTCCAGAGACAAGAGCAAAGAGAGGTGCCGTCTCGGATTCCGACGGATGGGATTTCCCCGAGGGTGCCTTTCCTGATCCGAGAGCGGCCCGGCTGCCTCCGCAATCCGCCGCCACCCGTCCTGATACAGACGTGTTTCCCAATGCCGATTACTTGCCCAAATCGCCAAACCGACTACCCAGCGGTAGTCACAGACGGAAAGGCTCCGCGTCTCGGAAGCGGAGCGGGGAGCACGAGTTGGCGCTCAACGCGCAAAGGTTGGAAAGCGGCAGTTTCAAGTTGAGGTTCGGACTGCGTGGCCATCTGGACACCGTGCGTACCGTCATCTTCTCCGGCGGCGGCAGTCCAGGAGAGCCCGAGATTTGCACCGCAGGCGACGACGGCATGATCAAGCGGTTCCACATACCTAGGCTGGATGGCCATCCCGGCTCGGCCTCCCTCGCCGGAGCCGCGTCCGACCTTGACGTCATCGCAAACTTCACCCACCGCGGCCATTCCGGATCAGTGCTCAGCTTGGCCTCGTGGTCGCCGGCACCCAACTTCTCCACCGGCGGTCGCGCGCAGGGCGATGGCTGGATCTTCTCGGGCGGGCAGGACACGACGATTCGCGTGTGGGAGCGAGGACGGGTTGATCCCAAAGCGACTCTGGAGGGCCACACAGATGCGGTGTGGGCGCTGTGCGTTCTGCCCACCACCCTGGGTGCCGTTTTCGGAACGTCGAGCCACTACGGCAGCGCGGACCGCATCCTGGTCGTGTCCGGCGCCGCCGACGGGTCGGTTCGTCTGTGGTCGGTCAGCGCTCCGCCCCAGCTGAGCTCGCCACAGCCGGGGTCGAACCGCAGCATGACCGGCCGCGGCGGCCGCGTGCGCGGCAACTCGATGAGCTCCGGCAGCGGCTTCTCCAGCTCGCCGCAGGCCAGCATCGCATCCAACTCGCCCTTCCACCACACGCTGGTCCACGTCATCTCCCGCGCGGATGGCTCCAGGGCCAGCCCCACCAGCATCGCGTCCCTGGGCTCGTCGGGCCAGACCTTTGTCGTCTCGTACTCGGACGCCGCCGTCATCGTCTACGACACCAAGTCGGGCGAGCAGGTCGGGTCCATGGACAGCATGGAGACGTACGACGGTTCGGTCAGAACAGGGGTCAACGCCGTTGTGGCCACGACGACGGGTCTGGATCAGGGCAGCCAGCACCACCTCCATCACCACGGCGGCAGTATGGGCGGCGAGGACGAAAACGCCTCGGGCGGACCCACGGGCGGACGGTCGATGGCCAGCTCTGGCGTGGGGGGGACCGTAATCTCGGGGCACGAGGATCGCTACGTCAAGTTTTTCGATGCCAATAGTGGTGAGTTGTCTGTCTTTCTCTCTCTCTCTCTCTCTCTCTCTCTCTCTCTCTCTCCCTCTCTCTCTCTCTCTCTCCCTCTCTCTCTCTCTCTCCCTCTCTCTCTCTCTCTCCCTCTCTCCCTCTCTCCCTCTCCCTCTACGCCAAGGCCCGCTGCTCATCTCCAACCCTCCAGGCCAATGTACATACAACATGCTCGCGCACCCCGACGCCATATCCAGCCTGTCCCTCAGCCCCGACGGCCGCGAACTAGTCAGCGCCGGCCACGACGCCTCACTCCGATTCTGGAGCCTGGAAAAACGAGCCTGCACGCAGGAGATAACGAGTCACCGCGTAATGAGAGGAGAAGGAATATGTTCATGCGTCTGGAGCCAGGACGGCCGATGGGTCGTCAGCGGTGGCGGCGACGGTGTCGTCAAGGTATTCGCACGGTAACGCAACGACGTGGCATGAATGGAAAAGTGTTTTCTTTTTTTTCTTTTACTCTTCTCCCTTTACTTATTTTTTTTATATTCTTTTTTTTTTCTTTTCTTTCATGCTCCATTCCTTTTTCCCTCGTTGGCCTTGTCCAACGGACATTTTTTTTTTTTCTTTTTTTATTCTGCGAGTTTTGTTTGGTTTTTGGACGAGGGGAGGGAGGTATTTATGCATCTTTTTTTTTTGTTTTTGTTTTTCTGGGGGTGCGGCATATCATTATCATAGCTATGTGGTAGCATACTGGAGGGCTTCGTATCTTTCGTAGTCGATACCCGGCGCATATTGTTTGTCTGTCTCTCATCGGTCTGGCTGTGTTTTTCTTTTTCGCTGTCGTCGGTTTGTGTCTCGTAGGCGTTTTGTGTCTCGTAGGTAAGGTGTGAAGCCTGTGTTGCTCTGATCTGTGTTGCAGCTAGCTTAGTTAAAGCTGGCGTTCCCTTTATAACATGTATTGGGACACCCTCCCACCACACACCGACTACAGCGGTTGCCCACAACCGCCCATCTTCCGTAGTATAGTGGTCAGTATGCAAGCTTGTCACGCTTGAGACCCGGGTTCAATTCCCGGCGGGAGAGACCAACACCTGAAATTTCTTTTCATCGCATTCATCCGCCAATTTTTTTTCCACCTTGTCTGATTCTTGTTTTTGTTTTTCGTTGTTTTTTTCGTGAGAAAGATATCATCCGCCCAGGTGGTGTTTGTTTCTGGTCCTTCTTCAAGGACGAATCTTGATCGGTTTTTTTTTTTTTGAAGTAGATGCTCTAAGATGGGTGATATCAGGTAGCTAGCTTTGTTTTTGTGTTTTTTTCATGCAAGGATACTTTTCAATTTGCTTCTTTCGTTCGCTTTCTATTCTTCTTATAAAAGAAAGATATTGCTACCATGTATGTTTGTCTGTTTTTTGTTTACAAGAACGGGTTTTGAAACTGCTTCGTCCGTTTCATTTGCTCTTCTTTCCTTGAATGTGTGTACTTGCTGTTGAGGTGGCAGATTGGGTGGTTTGCTCAACTTGTTCATTCTAACACGTTTCTTTTTTACTTTGTCTTTTATCCATCGTCCAGTGTCTCCTATTGATTGATGGGTGGTTTCTAGTTTGGTTTTGGGCGCGTCATCTCGTCCATCTTCCTCTTCTCATGCCGTTGCTTTTTTTTTTCTCCTTTCCGCTTTTCACCCCGCCTCCTCTGAAACATGCTTCGTTTCTTCTCACATCCCACCGCGCAGCCATTCTCGCCATCTCACCGCGTCTGGCCTGGACAGCCCTTCGCTCCAGCTGCAAAGTCGCCCCGTTCCCGAGCCCATGTCAACGAGCGGCACCACGCTAGGCCGGCCGTGGGCGCACTGAAAGGGGAAGGCACATTGGGACAGACGGCTGACGAGCCGCTCGCACTCGTCGAGAGACAGTTCGTCGTTGAACATGATGGCACCTGCGAGGCGTGGTTTTTGAGACATTTGCAACCTGAGGCCTACAAGGGGGATGGTACTTACTACGACAGGACCTCGAGTGGAGGAGATGCAGGATGCCGTCGGGGCAGCTGTGAAAACACGATACCCACGACCTTCCCGGTTCGAGGGCTGGGCAAAGCGGCGCACCGCCGTCCTCAAGCTTCCAGATCTCTCTGCGCACCAGCTCAATGACCAGCTTCGGGTCGCTCTGGCATCTCTCCAGGACCGTCGGCGGGAGTCTCGAGACGGTGATCTCGTGCGCTCCGGCGTCTTTGGTGGCCGTGTGCTCCAATCCAATTCCCCATGTCCGGAAGTGGGCGTGGCAACGACGAAGGAGGGCATTCTCCCGAGCCGACATCTCAAACACAATGGGCCTCTCCAGCGGTTCCGTCACGGGTTGGAGAAGACCATGGCTGGTCCGCCTAAAGTACGATGACATGAGGTCCTCCAAGCGGCATCTCTCGTCTGCTGCATGCTGATCGAGCATGACCAGGGCCGACGATGTCTCTGATGGCGCTGGCGCATCTGGCGACGTGCGCAGCGACAGCTGCAGGAGGATGAATTTCCTGTCGACCTGACCTATCACCCTGGCCTCTTCTAATGCGCGTCTCGACAGGCGGCCCTTTGAATTCATGGATACTGCTTCGAACTGGACATGATTCCTCTGCGAAAAAAATCTGCTTCTTTGCCCGTCGCCTCTGACCTCGACCAATCGATCCACGGGATCGGGGTTCCTAGAGAGGGCTGGTATTCGCGGCTCAGTTGTTTCGAATACGGGGTTTTCCCACGTATCGAGTATGTCCGTGAGCCACTTTTGAAGCTGCGGGTTGGTAGGTGCCTTCAGAGGCTGTGATGCCTGTGCGTCACTCATCCTTCTCGACGCCATTTCGGGAGCCGCCGTGGCGTCCTTCGCAGGGCTCGTCCTGGTTTTGCTTCCATTCGCTTCGGGTGGTTGCTTTTGGATTTCAACCTGGCTTGCGCGCGGTGCTTCGTCCACATCATCGAATGGCTTCCGCAACAGCATCCCGTCTTGACCCACCACCGGACGACAAGGCACCTTGACGGGATCCTCTTCATTCTCGGCAGGCTGGTGGGTCTCGTGGCTCTCAGCTGCGGACTTGGAGAGCAGCGGCTTGCCAACCTTGGTGCGATGCCATGATTCGAACGGGCTGTATCTACTGCCAGCTGAGGAGATACCCTCGCTTGCTGCCAAGCGCGCTCTCGACGACAATCTGGTTTGTATCTTGGGCGAAAGGGGGGCATTAGGCAGACGGGCCAGGCGCAGGCGCGCGGGCTCCGTGTTCGTGGCCGATCTCTGCACGTGTCTTGGCTGCATCCAGTGTTTTTTGAGGAATCCGTAGCAAACAACTCGGACAAGGTCAATGATGGCCTGCAGATGATGTTGCGAATTTCCCAGCACAACATCTCCCCCGGCCACGGTCTCATCCTCGCCGAGTACATTCAGGTCGAGGAAGAACATTGGCCATTTTTCTACGCCCTTTTTGAGTTTCTCCTGCACGCCGTCGGTGCTGTTGGCGTCTGCGATACCAAAGGTCGACGACTTGAATATTTTATTCACCTCTTCGTACAGCACATTGGTTCCGAAGCTGTTCTGCACAGGTCGGATGCCAAGGCAAATGATTTGCGACCGGCGGGTTGCGACTGGCTTTTTTGAAATGACGCCCTTGATTCTGGCGCGACGACTCGATGCCGACACGGGCACCCACGAGCCCCGGTCTTCGCTCTCGGCCAAGTTGGCTTGCACAAACAGTCTCGACGTGCGAGTTGGCAGATCTGAACCTGTTCCCGTGATTCTGACTTGCCGTTGCGTGTTCGCCTCTCTAACAAAGACGGACACATCGCCTGGCCAAGGCAGCAGCAGAGCGACTAACTCCTTGGTGACTGCATCCCACTCCCGGTCAATCTTGGCATGATCGGAGAACAGGAGCCCACGCTGCTTGACTCTGACAGGCATGGAACCGAATAAATTGCGGACCGAGACGCGCGTTCCATGCCCAAAAGTCGTCAGCCGCTGGTCTGGCTGTGCGGGAATGCTTCTTGCCAGGACATTGCCGTTGTGGATCGTCAGAGCCGAGCAGGTGTCATGGCGGTGATGGCAGGATGAGATGATCAGTAGTGAGAGGGCTGCTACAGAGGCAATGAAGTTTCCGTGGCTACCGTGAATCGTGGGACTGGGCGGTAGTTTGGAGGTGTCTGCATATGTACGTCAGTCTCGCGTGCCCTTTAAAAAAGAAGAAGAAGAAGAAGAAGAAAAGTTTTCCTTCAACACCTCATCATGTCGTAGAGGGCGGCACTAACGGTGCATTCTCCCCAGTCCACCGTCTTGTGTGAATTCACGAGGCTCGATGCCAAGCCCATCGTCCTCGACGACGCAGTTGCCCAGGGAAAAGTCGAGACCGATGTTGACCTTGGTGGAGTTGGCGTCGAGAGAGTTTTTCAACAGGCCGCAAACGACATGGCTCAGCGAGGTGACGCCCGACGACGAGCTGATTCTCTCAACGGCGTCGTTGGGCAGTGGACGAATGGACATGATGCGGACGGGCCCATGATGCCGCGGTCAACCCAACGCTCGGTGACTTCCTCGATCATCCGCCTGCACCAGGGTCAGTATGAGCTCTGATGGTGAACTGATCAAGCCTGGCCTGCATGTGCATGCTCCAGCCGTGCAGGAGGAGGGTGGAGACACGGGTGAAACAGCATGCGTCAAAGGTACATACGTAGATTGATCGTACATATGTATGTACGTTCGTGCATGGTTTTGTCTCCTGGATTAGCCGGAGGGGTTTTGGAAAGAGGAAGGGGGGGGCAAGACGGGTTGACGATGACATGTGGGAGTTTCGATGGCGTTGCGAGACGGCAGAGCCTGGCGACTGCCTGGCAGGTGCGTCATCACGTGAAGGTAGTAGAACACATACGGTCGTGTGTTGCGCAAAGCATTGTGCATTGTGCGCGTTGTGCACGCTGTGCCAACGTTGTTATATAGAAGCCAAACCGCAGTCGGAAGTCAGTGGAGCCCAGCAGCTGCTACATTAGTAAGTAGTACGTCGTCCAGCTGACGTTGAATCCATGGATCGATCGACTTTTGATTGTGGATGTGGATTGACTGACGGACCGACAATGCGGATTTGACGGACTTGGCGGACTGGCAAACTTAACCGACGGACCGACCGACGGACTGACTGACTGACTGACTGACTGACTGGACGACTTGTGACTTGTGACTTGTGCGCGCGGCCTGCATCCGTCCAACTGAGCAACGACCGCCGCCACTTCTTACCTGCGCAGCTGCAGCCCAACTCGTTTCCGTCACCTTCCTTCGTATTTCCCTTTGGATCCTGAGATCCATCAAACCCCCCCCCCCCCCCCCTTCGTCGTGCCCGTCTTCTCCTCTCCCTTTTTCTCTATTCCTTCCCCTCCGCTCGCATCTCGCATCTCGCATCATCGATAAGACTGGCTTCAGGCCCCGCCACTTGTTGCCAGCAAAGCGGTGCCCGACAGCCCATCTTCCGTCGCCTTCGCCTCGCCCATGCCCAACCGACGAAGCGCCCCGACCTTCTCTAGCAAGCGATACGTGCCCGAAGCTCGGCGGCCAGCAGCTCTCCCCCGACGACGCCGGCTCGTGTATCTTCGTCGCCCTCGAGACGTTGTCCCGTTGCGATGGCGGCAGCTGACATGATCAATGAGCCACATGGTAAGCCTTGGCCCTTATGACGGCTGCTGATAAGCGAGCCCGCTCTGACGTGCCGCGCTGCATTTGCGTTCATAGATCGGCAGGCGCATCGACGACGACCTTTCTCGACATGGGTCAAGAGATTGACCAACTTCAAGTCCTCCTCGGACGTCGCTGATCGACCCAAGCGACAGATGAGAAAACGCGGACCCAAGCTGAACAACCCATATCCCCAGTCAGGCCACATCGGCGAGGATCTCGACCATGACCCCCGTGGCAGCTCCAGAGACTGTAGTCACACCAACCAGCTGAGCTCGTACTCCTTCACGACGGCTCGGACAAGAAGCATCACGTCGCTCGAGCGCCGCACCGCACACAGCTCCGTCGATGGCATTGCCCCCACAACGCTCGGGGGAAGAAGCACGGCGGGCACGACCTCCACCGAGAATGTCGCCCAGCGCTCCCTGGCTCCAAGTCACGGAGGAGCCAGCTCTCTGGCCGGCACGAGCCGCACCATTGGCTGTGGAGCGGATGGTCCGAGGGGGGCTGACAGCACCTTCTCCAGCCCAGCACCATCCGTTCGATCTCTCACCACCACCTTGACCACGATTCAATCCATGGCGCCCGTCGGCCAGACGCCCTACGTCCAGACGCCACAGAACGGAATCAACGCTAACCCGCAGTCGATCCAGTTCAGCCAGCCGTTCCCCACGGCGACTCCCCCCTCTGCCATTCCCGCCCATCTGGCGCCGGCCAGCAATCCGACGACATATACAACGGCCACGGCGAACAATCTCCTCACCGACAATGCCTCGATTCTGACGCTGGCTTCTTCCAGCAAGCGCCGTCGCCGCCGCTCAATGGACACGGATGCATCCGTCCGGGCCCTGGCGCCTTCTTCCATCTGGGGTGGCAGTCGCGAGAGTCTGCCTCTCAGTGTTCTTAGTGCCAACATCGAGCAGGCGGGAATGCCGACGACTTCCGCTCTTCACGGCGGTAGTTCGCGTCTGGGACCCGATAGGAACAGCATCTACTCCGCCGCCGGGGTGGCGCCGGCCATCTCCAACGAGAGGAGTAGCATGCTGGCCAAGCAGGCGGCGGATGGCGTCAGCGTCCGGAGCGGCCGGATGGGGCACGGCAGGCCAGACAGCATCACTGGTAGCATCGCTGGTGTGACGAGCCCGCTGGCCACTGCACACGAAGCACCTGAGGGGAGGATTCCCAAGGAGGATAAGGGAAATGGCGCGGCCCAGCCAGAGTGAAAAGACGGCACGAAAGGGGGGGAGGGGCAATCGCGCTTACTTGTCATGAGTAAAATGAGTTACAAGAGCGTCGTAGCATAGGGAGCTTTGATTTTTTTTTCATTTTTTTTCCTTCTCTCTTCTGGGTCTACGCGATGGTGTTTGTGCATTATTTACTTTATTGCCACTTTGGCCCAAGGTGGTTCGAGTGTTTGGGCGGATTCAATAGGGACGAGGTGGGCATGGACAGGGACGACATACAAGAGATACCCAGCTGTGCAAGAGCTGTCATTGAATTTAACAAGACTGCTGCAAACGAAAAACGCTTCTTTTTCAATAAACATTTTATTCAAACAACTTTTTTTTTTTTAAAAAAAAAAAAAAAAAAAAAAAAAAAAAAAAAACTTTTTGCGTTTTTTTTTCGGGGGGGGGGGGGGGGGGGGGGGGTGGGGGG
>JABAEC010000054.1:59738-141497 GCA_013435705.1 Claviceps paspali | reverse complement strand
CCCCCCCCCCCCCCCCCCCGGGAGGTCTTCTTTCACCATTTTTTTTTTTCATACGGTCATCCATCTTACATACTTTAGTACTAAGTACTACTAGTACTAGTAGTAGTATAGTAGTAGTACTCGGAGGTATCTACGATGTACTATGCATCTGTTCAAGAGTAGTACTACTGAGGTATCCAAGCAGTACCGGTTAAGGTAGTACTAAGCAAAACCACTACGTAATAAGATAAGATACTTCTAGACCTCCCCCGGACCTTCCCCACTGTGTGACCCGCTCCACTTTTAACGTCACTCGAAGCGCTGCAGCGGCGCCCTTGGACGCCACGGACAGCAGAAGGAAGCCAGGACAACAAAGGGGGAAAAAACCTCCCTCCATCATCATCATTCGCAAAACTCGTCGCAACGCCCGAAGCGACGGATGCATCAACATGGCTATATCGGTATGTATATCGCGGGGTTGCTCCGGAAAATTCACCGCCAACCAATGGAATCTCGGCCCGGGCTATCGCCTTCTGCTGACATATTTGCTAGTGGAAGTCGTTCGACTTCTTCCAAGTCTCCCGAGTCTCCCTCCCCGATGACGACGCGCGCCTTCTCTTCGAAAGAAATGATATATCCAGCATATGCGCAGGCTCCGACAGTCTGTTCATCGGCGGCAACGACGGAACTGTCAGCATCGTCGGCACGAGCTGGAAGATGGTCCGGAGGTTCCAGGCCCACGAGACCGGCCGGGTCACCCACATGCGCCAGGTAGAGGGAACGAGCCTTCTCGTCACCGTCGCCGAGGACCTGAGCGGCGAGCCGGTTCTCAAGGCTTGGGCGCTGGACAAGCTCGTCAACAAGTCCAACATGCCCACCTGCCTCAGCACGCTGGTCGTCAACAACGGGAGGCGACAGTTCCCCATATCCGCCTTTGCCGCATCCGACGACTTGTCGCAGATTGCCGTGGGCTTCGGCAACGGATCCGTCACGGTCATCCGCGGCGATCTCGTTCATGACCTGGGAACCAAGCAGAGGATCGTGTACGAGTCGGAAGAGCCCGTGACCGGCGTGCAGCTCGCGACGGACGAGAAGCTCACCACGCTCTTCATCTCCACCACCACGCGCATCCTCAGGCTGGATCTCTCGAGGAAGGGCCAGGGGCTGCCCCCCAAGACCTTGGAGGACAGCGGGTGCGCCTGGGGCTGCATGGCACTCGACAGGGAGACGGGCGACGTCGTCGTGGCGAGGGACGACGCCGTCTACACATACTCGCTCGACGGGCGGGGGCCACCAAAGGCATACGAGGCCCCCAAGACGCTGGCTGCCGTGTACAATGACTACGTGGCCCTCAAGTGCTTGCCGTCTGGGGCCGACGGGAGAGATCCGGACAGCATGAGGCGGCAGTTTGGGGGCGGCGGAAACGACGACTTGTTTAACGCGACAACGTTTGTCCTGCTCGAGCCAGACTTGAGGATCATCGCCCACTCGGAGACGATGATGTCGCCGGTGAGGTTCATATTTGACGTCTGGGGCGATTTGTTCACCGTGACCGAGGAGGGCAAGGTACGTGGTGTCCCGAACCGCCTGTCGCGCGAGATTTGCGCCGGGCACAATCTCCTCGGCTGACCGGCTGCTTGCTTGCTTGCTTCCCCAGGTGTACAGATATCACGAGAAACCCCTGCAGCAGAGGCTGGAGATGCTTTACCAGCGCAACATGTTCCATCTCGCCATCGAGCTGGCGCAGAGCTCGGGCATGGACCGACAGCAGCAGACTGTCATATACCGCAAATTCGGCGACCACCTGTATCAAAAAGCCGACTACGACGGGGCCATGGTACAGTACATTCGTGCCATCAACACGACGGAGCCGTCTCAGGTCATTCGCAAGGTATGCCAGCTGAAATATGGTCCTTTTGGGGGAAGAGATGGGGCGAAAAAAAAAAAAACAGAGAGGGAGGCCCTCAGGGAGGGAGGAATGGGGAGTTGTTGTTGGGATGGAGAATGGGAGATGGAAGGGGGGGGGGGGGGGGGGGGGGGTTTAAAGAGGAAGGGAAGGAGGGAGGGGGGGGATGCTAACTCTCTAAACTTTGCCAGTTTCTCGACACGCAACGGATCCATAATCTCATCCAATACCTGGAGCAGCTGCACGAGCATCGAAAGGCCACGGCCGACCACACGACTCTGCTCCTCAACTGCTACGCAAAGTTGAAGGACATTGACAAGCTGGAAAAGTTCATCAAGTCCCCGGGCGATCTCAAGTTCGACCTGGACACTGCCATTGCCATGTGTCGGCAGGGGGGATACTTTGAGCAGGCGGCCTATCTCGCGAAACGACATGGCGAGACGGAATTGGTGGTCGACATTCTGATAGAGGACTCGAAGCACTATGCCGAGGCTCTGGACTATATCTGGTGTCAAGAGCCCGAAGTGGTGGGTTTTTTTTTAAAAAAAAAATTTCATCTCTGTCTTTCTTTCTTATCTGCTCTCTGTGTCTTTCTCTTTTTTTTTTTCCTTTTCATCTCTGTCTTTCTTTCTTATCTGCTCTCTGTGTCTTTCTCTTTTTTTTTTCTTTTTTTTTTCCTTTTCATATCTTCTCTTCTCTCTCTCTCTTTCATTTCTCTCTCTTCCTGCCTTTTTTTTCATACTCACCATCGCCACAGGCCTACCCCTGCATGAAAAAGTACGCTCGCGTCCTCATCGAACATTGCCCAGAGGATGCCACGAAGCTCTTTGTGCTGTACTACACGGGCAAGTTCAGACCAAAGAAGACGGCGACGCCGGCGGCGGGCGAAACACCACCGACGGGGGGCTTCACGTCTGGTGCGGCGAGCGCCGTGCAGAACCTCTCCAACTACCTTCCGTTCCCGTACTTGAACAACGCGTCGTCGGGCGCCACGCCGGGTACAGCGAGCGCCAACGCCAAGAACCTGCCGCAGAATGGCCTCCCGCTGGACGAAGAGGATCACCCGCTGCCGAAATATGCGGCACCCGCACCGCGGACGGCGTTTTCGTCCTTCATCGACCACCCCGACGAGTTCATCACGTTCCTGGAGGCGTGTCTCGACGAACAGGGGCTCGAGGTCGCCGACAGATCGGACCTCTACACGACCCTGTTCGAAATGTATCTGTACAAGGCGGGCGAGAAGAAGGGGCATGACCGTGAGGAGTGGGAGGCCAAGGCGAAGAAACTGATCGAAGGCGAGCACGTACCGATGGAGAGCTCGAACGTGCTCCTCCTGTCGGACCTTTCCAACTTCCGCGACGGCACCGTGCTGGTCAAGGAGCAGGCGGGCCTCCTCTTGGACATCTTCCGGTCCTACACGTCGGCCAAGGACACGAGAGGTGCCATCAAGGCGCTGCGGAAGTACGGGCCGGACGAGCCGCAGCTGTACCCGGCAGCGCTCGCATACCTCACGTCAGACCCGCGGGTGCTCGAGGAGGCGGGCCCCGACGAGCTGGCCAAGGTGCTGTCCAAGATCGACCGGGACGGACTCATGGCGCCGCTGCAGGTGGTGCAGACGCTGGTGGGCCAGTCGTCGGGAGGCGGCGTGGCGACGATGGGCATGATCAAGCCGTACCTCGACGAGACCATCACGCGCGAGCGCAGGGAGATTGAGGACAACCGGCGACAGATGGAGACGCTGCGGGAGGACACGGAGAAGCGGCGGGCCGAACTGGCGGACCTCGGGAGCAAACCGGCCGTCTTCCAGGCGACGCGGTGCTCGGACTGCGGACAGGGTCTCGACCTTCCCGCCGTGCACTTCCTGTGCAAGCACAGCTTCCATCAGAGGTGTCTGCGGGGAGGAGGCGGCGAGGGCGACGACGTCGAGTGTCGTCAGTGCGCGGGCGGCAACGAGCTGATACGGAAGATGAGGGAGGAGCAGCGCAAGGCGGCGACGAAGCACGACCTGTTCCAGACCGAGCTGGAGGGCAGCGAGGATCGGTTCGGGACCGTGGCCAAGTGGTTTGCGAGGGGGGTGATGGATGGAGATGATGATGACGACGACGACGACGACGAACGATGAACGATGAACGATGAGAGGACATTTGTGTGTGTGTGTGTGTGTGTGTGTGTGTGTGTGTGTGTAGTGGGTAGACGAGATGTTTGTGGTGGTGACGGACGACGACAATGCGTGCGGAATGCGAAGGGAAAAGGGGTTTGTTCGTTCAGTACATGATGCAAGCGTCAACTTGGCACTCTGTTGTCGGCGCGCGAAGCCGCGTGTTCCTTAGTCATAAAGAGATGTGTATATATATTCCATATTCCCACACGCGTCAGCCGCCGCACCTCCTGTCGTCTATTGTTTTCGCCTCGACGAACCCCCCTCACACATGCACATGCAACACGTACTCACTCGCTCGTCGAACCAACCTCACCGCCCTCCTCTCGAGTTCCATCAACATTCACGGTGGACAAAAAGATAACAAAAACCCAAAGACCGAAAATAAATCAAGAATATACCAGGAAAGAAAGAAAGAAAGAAAGAAAGAAAACTGGGGAGGGTATTTCTTTTTAGGCAAAAAAAAAAAAAAAAAAAAAAAAAGAATGGCGCAGTCGCAGTCTCTCCTCCCCTTCTTCAAGCGCTCCCTCGCCGCCTTTCTCTCCTCGACCGACGGCTTCCGCGTCCTCTCCACGGCGCCGCACCTCCCGGCCGGGCCGCGTGGACCCCCCTCCCCGGGGATCAAGACGCTCGTGATCCTCGACTCGAGCTTCAACCCGCCCACGACGGCGCACGCCCAGATGGCCCGCTCGGCGATGCGAGACGCCGGCCCGGACGCACGCCTCGTGCTCCTCCTGGCGGTGCAGAACGCCGACAAGGGGTCCGGCGCGCCCGCCGCCATGGCCTCCCGGCTGGGCATGATGGACGCGCTGGCCAGGGAGATGGTCTCCTCCGCGACGACGACGGAGGTCGACGTCGCGGTGACGCGGATGGCCCTCTTCGGCGACAAGGCTGAGGGGATTGCTCGCTCGGGCTGGTACGCCGGGCGGGAGCAGCCGCGGCAGGTCTTCCTGTGTGGGTTCGACACCCTCGTCCGCGTCTTTGACGAGAGGTACTATCCCGGTGGGAGGGGGGGGCAGGCCATGGAAGCCGCGTTGGGGGGGCTTTTCGCGGCGGCGAGGCTGCGCGTCACGATGAGGCCCGGCGGGGAGGGGGACAGCGAGGAGGAGCAGCGCAGGAGGGCCGTTGCTCTCGTTGGGGGGTGGGGGTGGGGGGTTGAGCTCGTGGGCGGGCTGGAGGGCGAGGTGAGCAGCTCGAGGGTGAGGCGGGTGATTGGCCGTCGTGGTGGTGGTGGTGATGATGATGATGAGCTGGAGGGGCTGGTTTGTCCGGGTGTGAGGAGGTGGATCGAGGAGGAGGGCTTGTATGCCGGGGAGTGAGTGGTTCGTCCATTGGTCGCGATGGGATGTGTTTCGTTTGGTTTTTGGTGTTTTTGATGTTGCTACCCTGTAGGTAGGGCTGTTCGTCATGCTTTTTTATTTTTATTTTTTTTTCTTAGGGCCGTGGATTTCGAGTGTGGGTGGTATCTATCGTTTATTCATGATTGTGACAACGAACAACGATGGGTTATCTTGCTTTCTTGGTGTCATTGTGAGGAAGATGTTGTCCTGGAGGGAGAAGGATGGGGATCTTGGCAAGACTGTTTTCCATATGTCTTACTTCTCCAACGACGTAGACACGAATATTTTGTAGACACGAACATTTTGTAGACACGAATATTTTGTAGACACAAACATTTTGTAGACACAAACATTTTGTAGACACAAACATTTTGTAGACACGAGCATGTCCGTGCAAGAATACGAATGAACAATGTGGGCAACTATCAAACATACCACTATGTATATAGCTCGCACCAGACAATCACATGCCCGATTCCATCACAACGCGTACAGGCGCAAATCTCACACGAAACCCGTGCTCTCCAAGCACTCAAACACGAGACCGCCGCCTACCCACACGACGTAGCCCAACTGGAAACGGCCTCCAGAAAAAAAAAAACCACAACAAAACACACACAAAAAAAAAACACACGTGTCGAACTCTGGATCCGAAACAACTGCGCAACCAACTGCCCGCCAGAGGAGCCTTCCAAAAGACCCCACGACCTGATCTAGAGCGATTTGCACGCACACAGCTGTCACGCATCTACCCCATCAAAGAAACCGTGAAGCCAACCGAAACCGTAGCAACCTTAAAGACGCAACGAAGAGACCACGTCGGGTATGTATGGTATATTGCAAGAGATCATCAGCCCCAAACACCAACAGGATCCAGACATCCAGAACCCCCCACCCCCCTTCTGCTCTCGAAAGTCACGAGATAAAATCCCGCCGAACGTGACTCTCCCGAGCAGAAGGAAGGCAAGATTTCCTGAAGACATTCGAAAAGCCGATGGACACGAATATACCATACCCCCACCCCCTGCCCCGTCGAGCTTGCGCCCGGAGCAATCGCAGGTAGCTGGTCTAGGGCCCCAGACTCTTGCGAATCCCGGCCAGACGTAGCGTGGTGTGTCGGGTTCGCCAAAGTGGCCTCCAGGTTGCGTCATAAAGTTGCTGCGGTTTCGACTGGACTCAAGATGCCTTTGAAAGAGAACACACACACAATAGCAGGTATGTGTGTGTGTGTGTGTGTGTGTGTGTGCGTGTGCCATGTCTGCTAAAAAAAAAAAAACAAAAAAAACCCAAAAACCCAAAAACGCGAGAAGGTCTTCCTCACAAGCCGTTGCGGGTTTGTTTGGCATCCAGCATTCGAGGAAGGTGGGATTGGGTTTGGTGTTCTCGAGAGGCCATTTTCTTCTCGTCTTTCTTCCCCTGAACAAACAATGAACAAAGGAATAATAGTTGAAACGAACAAAGGAATGAATGAATGAGTGAGTGGATGAATGAACAAAGGAATGATGAATGGATGGATGGATGAATGAATGAATGAATGAATGACCAGCAGGATGATGGATGGAGAGCTAACCAGGACCGAAGGACCGACTCCCGCAACGCTTTTAAGCAAGACCAGCAGTCTGGGAAAAAAAAAAAAATCCTGCCCCCTCCCAAAAGAAATTATCATTCGTGTAACCTCCAAGAGCCAGTTATGCAATAATAATCGGTCCTGTTCTCGCACTGCGTGCTACCCATGGTACGTTGTAACCGCGGGATTTACGAGACCAAGGTGGAACCAGTCGTGGTACCATTTTGTATTGTGTGCGACACACTTTTCCCGTCCTCTTCTCTCTTCCCTGACCGGTGTCCATCGCTTTCTCTTTTCGTCCTTCAGGCATCAATCGTTGTGACGTGGGCCACGTCATGATTGTTTTGATGCTACACGGCAGTGCTACGAAAAAAAAAAAAAAAAAAAAAAAAGAGCAAGAAGCACGATTTTTTTCTTTTCTTTTCTTTTTTTTTTTTTTACTTTTTTCTTCCCCCCCCCCCCATGCCTACTACGTAATGTAACCAACCCTACGTAGTACGTAATAGACACTAGCGTTTTTTTTTTTTTTTTTTTGGCCAGGGATACCAACAAGCAATCTTGCCAGCAAATGTGGGCAAATGACCCGCGGGCCCCACTCAACCAATGCCCCATTCTCCTTCTTCAAAAAACCTCAAACCCTGCCCTGCCCTTCCCAACCACCCCGTCCTCCCCAATGCCTTTCCACCAATCCCATTTCGCCCACCATCCCCCCCACCCCCCATCCACCGGCGCAATTTTAAAAAAAAGTTTTTTTTTTCTGCCGCTCGTCACCCACCATTAAACAAGGAGACCGGGAAGGAAAAAAAAAAGCCAGTTGACCTCACCGCCCGTCCGTACAATCCTCTATAAAAAGACCACTTCCCTCCGTTACTTTCATTTTTTTTTTCCTTTCTTCTTCATGTCGACAATACTTCAGTATGTCCCCCCCTACCTGCCCTGACCCACACACAACTACCCACACATTTCTCCGCCTCCCGTCTCCACCATCTCGGATCAGCACATACTAACCCCCCTTTCAGGAGAATCATTTCTATAGTATTCGACCTCCTCTTGGTTCATCACAAGAGCCACAGAATCCACCCTGGTTGATGAATGTATATCCTCGACACCCTAGAGTGAAAGCTTTGGTCCTCTCGCCCTGTCCGCAAGGATGGCGGTCGCTCGTGATGCTTCGGCATTTGGGCTTCTGTATAGAGAGTTGTTCCCGCATGGCCATGGCAACATGGTCGGGAAGCTTTTTTGATGATCTCGACCCCGTCTGTGGTTGCTCTCGGGCGCCTGGACGGGGTGGGTGCCGATGGACGTCTGACAGGTGTTTTCTTCTTCTTTTCATTGCTGTCTGGGCTTGCTCGGACGTGAGGAAGAGAAAAATTGATGTGATTGCGCAGTGCACAAGTAGCAATCGTGTGAACACCGTAAAAGCCATTTGCATGTAGAGAGTAGACTTATATGACTGCTCCGTAAACCCCATCTGTCGACGTGGGAAAGTAAAACCACCCCATGCAAGCACAACACTATCCACAACACCATGACGCAGACCACCACAACAGTGCAACCCATCTGAAACAACCACCCGTCACATACCCCAAGCAACGTAACCCCAAACCCCCACCCGACAGTCCAATTCTGTCCGATTCCATCCCGCACCCACCCCAACAGCAAGAACCACATCTCCCACCCACCCATCCAGCCCATTCAACCTCAAATTCAAATCCATCTCGCGATTCCCGCATAATCTCCCATTAATTTAACCTCCTATCAATACCACATGATATCCACAAACGCAAGAAAACAAAATCCCCAATCAACAGTGACAGCAAGAAAGAAGAAAAAAATAGAAAAACATGAGACGAGAAAAAGAAAGAATGAAAGAAAGGGCCGATATAAACAAACAATCAATCAATAGGAATACTGCAAGCGGCACTCTGCGTCATACCATACATCCATCCGTCCATCAATACGTGCATAAAGAAAAAAAAAAATTAGAAGAAAAGCGCAACCCCATCCCTTCTACAATGAATGCGTTGACGCCTGCATGTCTAGTATCATCAGGGCAGTCTACAGCAAAAAAAGGACCAAGACAAAAAAAAAAAAAAAAAAAAAAAAAACCACACCACGATCCCTTCTCCATATGTTCTTCGCGCAATTCACAATTTACACCGCATGCACTTCCTCCCCCCCCCCCTTCTCCCTTTCCTTCATTTCATCATACCTGATAGGCTCGTCCACTGCCGGATCGACCAATCGTCTTGAAGCTCTGATACTCGCCATTTGCGCCCATGACGTCGAACCGTTTCATGCCCATCACCTCGGACGTGAAGCCGCTGAAGTAGAAGCCAATCACCACCACAAAGTACGTCAGCACCAGGATGCTGCCCTTGAAGTAGTTGCTCTTCCCTTCGCTGTACACGTAGCTCAGCAGAAACACGCACAAGATCACCGTCACCATATCCCACTGCGGGAACAACAGCGAAAACGTGTAGTTGCTGGGATCCCCCCCGCTGGGTATGTTGGGATACACGGCCGAGAAGAGCACCAGTGCCGGGATCTGCAGCAGGCACACCTGCAGGGCGTACGCCGAACCGATTTCCATGGAGAGCGCAATGTTGCCGTTCATGGCAAACGAGATGGCGTTCTACGCGCGAGTCGAGTCAGCAACGCGCAAAACAAAAATTGGTTGTAAGAAAAAAAGAGAAGACAATGAGATGGAGAGAGAAAGAGAAAGAGAAAGAGAAAGAGAAAGAGAAAGAGAAAGAGAGAAAGAGAAAGACGACGTCTTTTTGTCGTTGTGGGACCTTACCAAAAACTCAGTCGTGTTGGGAACCAAGGCAAACAGTGTAATGCCCAAAAACTTTTGGTCAATCGAAAAGCTCTCCAACACAACGTCTACCGTGTCCACCAGGATCTCGGCAATCACCGCATACAAGATGGTGGCACCCAGCAGGATGATGGCGCTCTTGGAACGGCCCCAGTTCGGTGCATCATGACCTCCGTGCCCACCAGCATGTCCCGTCACCGTCTCGGCCGCCACCGTCGCCTCGTCGGCAGGGACTGCGTGATGTCGAGCTGTCCCGTGCGCCGTGCCAGCCATCGACGACAGCTTGCGTGAGCGCTCTCGGTCTCGAGAGGCCAGGGTGACAGCCGTCGCTGCGATCTGCGCAACCTCACGCACGAGAGCAGTGTTGTCGGCCTGACTAAGACCCGGCACGTTGATGGTCGACCGAACACCCTCAGAGCCGCCCTTTGGGGGAACCATGTGCACCGTCCCGGGTGCACCGCCGTTGCCGTTCCCGTTGCCGTTGGCGTCTTGGAGGACGGCCGACGTCTGGCGGGAGCATTCTTCCGACCGCGTCTGCAGTCCAATCTGTCTCAGAGACTGTCCCAGGATGCGCTTGTAGAGGTTGGATTCGCGGACGTCGGTTCCCGTGGCGTCGACCGTGGCATGGTGCGGGCCTCGCAGGACGGTCGACTGCTGCAGCTCCTCGTGGCGCTTCTCCTCCACTTCTGCGTTCCAGATGACGGCCGCGTGAGTCCGCAGCGTGAACCAGAGGCCGATGAGATAGGAGAAGAACAGCATGGCTGCGGCCAGGTAGCAGTACGGTCGCACGGCCTCGAGGTAGAAACGGTCGTCCAGCGCCGGCGCCTGGGAAAAGTAACACCGGCGACAATCGCGAGTGTCGCCGGATCTGCTGCCGCCGCCAACACCCGGGCTCAGGTCTTCGCACTCGGTGCAGCTGAGCTCGTGAGTACCGTAGATCTGGTAGAACAGCGTTGGCCCGAATGCGCCCACAACGGCGAAGAGGAGCATCGTGGACGTGACACCGGCGGATCTTGCGTTGAATCTCTGCGTCTTGCGTTTCAGCGCGCCGAAACACATGGAGATGCCGGGTAAAAACAGTACGCCCGCAAAAATGCTCCCGACGATGCTGCCCTCGACGAGGGGTCCCTTGCCCTGGTTGAGAGCCACGCAGTAGAGGAAAACCTCGACCACCGTGGCGAACAAGGCATTGATGGCGGCTCCCAGACCCATCGACGACTGGGCCGATATGGACGCCACGGCTTGCCCGATGAAGTAGGCCAGAGGGATGATGGACAAGAGGCCGGCGGCGAACAGGAAGGCGGGCGAGGTGATGAAATTGTCCCAGTGCATCATCCCCTCCAGAACCCACCAGTCGAAAATGACGAAGCAGACAACCGCCATGAGGTTGATGAGGAAGATGTTGGTGCCGTCGACCGTGTACTTCCAGTATTTGGACCCCACAGCCCGGTACGTGCAGACCAGGATGGACGAGTCGGCCGCATCCTCGCTTCGCATGTAGTCGACGTGCGATTCGAACGACAGCGCCAGAGGATGACGGCGCAGGTGGTCAAAGAGGAGGATCGTCACCTTGCCCATGGGGATCCAAAAGACGAGAAACCAACAGATGGCCGACGTGATGAGCAGGGACGGCGAGATGAGGCAGTAAAAGAAGACGAAGAAGATGACACGCCCAATGTTCCACTCCCCGCGACCGAACAATCGCCTCTTCATACGGGGGGGCAGCTCGTGAGATGAGGCGCCACGTCTACCTCTTCCTAGCAGACTGTCCGTCTCGCTGCGCTCAGAATCGATGCTTCGGCGGGATCGCCCGATGATGGATCGGTTCCGGTCGGGGCCGAAGAAGAGGCGTCCGTATTCCAGGTCGCCATTCTGCCACTGCTCATACTCGGCCATGGTTCTGCCCTCATCCTGGTCCTCGTGAATGTAGGCCTCATCCTTTTCCAGGCGCACAAACTTGCCAAATGGATAAAAGAGATAACCGGCGAGACCCCAAAGAACTCTGCCATACTCCTTGCCGCTGGGCGCCGCTGCGAACAGCAGACACACAATGGCGCCAAAGGCAGCCAGAGCGGCCATCCACCAGCCAAAGACTAGCGTCCAGACGAGATTGAAGAGGACCAGCCATTTGTTGACGCGGCCGCCCGGGTAGGAATGAATGTCTGCCTGGGCAAACTTTTGGATGGACCTGTCCTTTTTGTAGAGAGCGGGCTTCCAGACCCTGATACCAAAAGGATGGGTCTGGTTGATGGCCTGTTGTCTGTCCTTGAGGGTGAAGCTCTCGGCTTCGCTTATGTCGTCTTCGGAGACGGAGTCGACGGGCTCTTCGAGCGGCGCCTCGCCACTGCCCTCCTGTTCTTCGTCCTCCTCGGTCGTTGTCGTTGGCACGCCACCGCGGATATCGGAATCATCCTCCACCTCGGCGCTGCGATGCGACTGGAGACGCGACAAGGTGGCCGTCTGCTGCTGAGATCTCCGCCGGGTCGTGTATCCCTGACGCTCGGCAGCAACTTCGTGCATGTCATCGTCGGCAGAGAATACATCACCTCGGTGGGGGGTATTGGACGAGGTTCTCCTCGGCAGGGGCGGTTTTCGCAATCGAGTAATCGATTTGACTCTATGAGGTGGCTTGAAGCCCGATCGTGATGGTTGGGGCGTGCCCTTCGGCGTGGGGGGCTCCTGTGAAGACTCGCCGCTCCGCTTCTGGCTCTGGCTGTTATCTGTGGGTGTCGGAATGTTTATGGAACCTGCAAAGGGACCATGTCAGAGATGTCCCTGGACGGGAAGATGGACGGAAAGAGAGCGACCAGAGAAAAAGAAAGAAAGAAAGAAAGAAAGAAAGAAAGAAAGAAAGAAAGAAAGATGAAAAAAGAAAACAAGACGAAAACGGAGGAAAAGTGGAGGAAGGATAACAAAAATAGTATGAGAAAAAAAAAGACAAAAGATTCTTTTCTCGCCCGAGATCGGCATAGAGTACTGACCATATCCAGTACTTTCCGGTCGGTGTCGCACGGTGTCAGTAGATTGGTAACTCTCCCCGAAGCCGTCGCCTGGCTGACCGGCTGTTGCGTCGCCGTCGCGGGGGTTGTTGTGGCTGGCATCGGTGGGCGACGTCAGAAGAGTCGAGCGACGGCCGGCAGATGCGCCATCCTGGTGGGAGGGATCCATGGTTCACTGGAGGCGGCGCCGCGGCCGAAGACGTGTTTGATGTCGTAGCAGTCAGATTCGTGGTTTGTTGACGGAACGGTGTTGTGCGAGGGCACGGAAGGAGGCAAACGAAGACAGTCTAGTCGACAGGGGCAACGGGGACACGGCGACGACAGTGGCTTTTTTTTTTTTTTTTTTTTTTGTTTGTGGGGACCGCCCGTAGCTTCGAAAAGTTCAGGCTGATGTTTTTTTTTCTCCTGCGACGGGAACCAAGAACTGACAGCAACCAGATGAGGAGGCCATAAACGAGTTACTCGCAAACAGGGGTTAGAGGACGGGCAGACAGGAAGAAACAAGGCTCAGAGAAATGACCAAACGTCTCAAAGGTGGGTAGTAGATGGAACAGGTCGATGGGGGGGGGGGGGGGGGTGCCACGCCGACGACAACGGGGATGGCAGATCCGACAAGTCGATAGGGTTAACGCGATGGCAAAGATGAATCGCTCAAGGATATGGGAGAAATGAAAACCAAAACCAAAACCCCAAAAAAAAGAAGCAGACGGAAGGAACCTCTTTGGGAGTTATCCACGTGCAAGCATTACGCATTACTAGTAGTAGCTGTAGCCAGCTGGCTCCCAGCTGGAGCCAGCTGGAGCCAAAGGGCAGCCAGTGAAAGGGGAAGCGGAAACGAGCAGATGACACAAAGCAAAGGTTGTCGCCGTCAAAACCAAGACGCCAAGGAAGGGAAGGGAAGGGATGCATGGGACGTGAGCTAGTTGGTCCGAGGAATGACCCGGCTTGACTTGGTTCTTGCACCGCTTCCATCGAGCCACCAGGGCCGTGGACAAATCATCATGGAGCGGTTGCACGTTCCAAGACGGAACACCGCGTCCAGGCTGCGGCTTTGCTGTTGCTGACGACGATGATGCATCGCAGATCGCAGCTCGCAGCTCCCGGCAAGCATCGATCGCTTCTCCGCAAAACTCCCTCCCTGTGCCGAGGGGCGAGGGGCCACAACGCCGCCCCCTTCCTTTGCCTGTGCAACCTGTGTATGCGTGTGTGCATACATGCACTTGCTATACGTGGCATGGATGCAAGCTTATCTCGCTCGTTGGGCCTTGTGTAGAGAAGATCTGGAAGATGGCACGGGAATGTTGTGGCCGGCTCGCCTCTGCGGCCAAGCAGAACTTGGTCTTCTGCTTGGTCGCAACTTCCAGTTGTCGGCGACGAGCGAGTCACTGAGTACTAACTATTACGCCATCACTCTTGGTAGTCTAGTGACTATAGCACCCAATGGCAGCGGCTGATATTGACGCTAGCCCACTTGGTCCACTACTAAGTAGTATAATATGTGTACTATACATACTACTACTAGTATACTATACTAGTGGTATTATATGCTAGATGCTACTACTAGTACAAATCAGGCACCTAGCCAGTACGTAGTATCCACCCACCGTTGTCAGCTGTTCCATTACGGAAGGGAAGGGAACCATCGGCTCGGAGAACGGATGAATCCTCATTCCGCAGCCACTTCTTGGAAGCACCAGCACCAGCCTCACCAGTCTCACCAGCCTCACCCATGCTGCTTACGAGACGACTCGACTCCTGCTTGTAGCCTTGCTGCTTTGCTTGTAGCTTGAGCCGGCTTCAGTTCCGTCCATCGCAACGGTTGAACGCCCACCAGCAGCTCCAACCACATCACGTCTTGTCGTCTTCCACGCCTCTACGCCCCCCGCGAATCGCGAATCTCGCCCGTTTCTTTCTCGCAGTATCTCCCTCCATCTACTCACCCGCGGCGTTTCAGCCTGCAAGAAAGTCACCGCTCCCCTCCACCCAAACCAGCACTTCCTCCTCTGGAGAGCCCATCGCGACCATGGCGCTCGACGAGTACTACCACAACAAGATCGAGGCCATGAAGCTCGAGATCCTCAAGGGCCAGGCAGCCCTGCGGCGTCTCGAAGCTCAACGCAACGACTACAACTCCCGCGTCAGGTTACTCAGGGAAGAGCTGGGGCTGCTCCAACAACCTGGTTCGTACGTCGGCGAGGTGGTCAAGGTCATGGGCACGAAGAAGGTCCTGGTTAAGGTCCATCCCGAGGGAAAATATGGTGAGGACATACTATTCTTTTTTTTTTTAAAACCCGGACCGATCCTCTGATCTCTTTCCTCCCGCCGAATACTCACATGCCATGTCGTCAGTGGTCGATGTCTCCGACAACGTCGACGTCACCAAACTCACAGCCGGCAAGCGCGTTACACTCCTCTCCGACAGCTACAAGCTCGAGAAGCTTCTTCCTTCTTCGGTCGATCCTCTCGTCTCTCTCATGATGGTCGAAAAGGTTCCCGACAGCACATACGACATGATTGGTGGCCTGGATCAACAGATCAAGGAGATCAAGGAAGTCATCGAACTCGGTCTCAAGCACCCCGAATTGTTCGAGTCTCTCGGAATCGCGCAGCCCAAGGGCGTCCTGCTCTACGGCCCTCCCGGAACGGGCAAGACGCTGCTCGCCCGAGCCGTGGCACACCACACCGCCTGCAAATTCATCCGCGTGTCGGGTGCGGAGCTCGTCCAGAAATACATCGGTGAAGGCTCCCGTATGGTTCGCGAGCTCTTCATCATGGCCCGAGAGCATGCTCCGTCCATCATCTTCATGGACGAGATCGACTCGATCGGTTCCTCCCGAGTGGAAGGCTCTTCGGGCGGGGACTCGGAGGTGCAGCGTACCATGCTGGAACTGCTCAACCAGCTCGATGGCTTTGAGCCCACCAAGAACATCAAAATCATCATGGCGACCAACCGCCTGGACATCCTGGACCCGGCTCTCCTGCGTCCTGGACGAATCGACAGGAAAATCGAGTTCCCGCCGCCTAGTGTCGAGGCGCGAGCCGACATCCTGCGCATCCACAGCCGCAAGATGAACCTGACGAGGGGCATCAACCTGACCAAGATTGCCGAGAAGATGAATGGGTGCTCCGGTGCCGAACTGAAGGGTGTGTGCACCGAGGCCGGCATGTACGCTCTGCGGGAGAGGAGAGTCCACGTCACGCAGGAGGACTTTGAGCTGGCCACGGCCAAGGTTCTCAACAAGCACGACGACAAGGAGGTTTCATTGGGCAAACTGTGGAAGTGAGGAGGAGGTGTCGACGACGAGGTAACGGTTCCGCGCGGCTTTAGAGAAGGGATGAGTGAATGTATCAATAACTTGAAGACGATTTGCATTATCCAATTCTTTTTTTTTTTTTTTTTTTTTTTTTTTTTGCGCGGGCCATTCATCCATCACTGGGTAATCTGAGTGGTTGCGTCGGAGTGTCTTTTTTTTGTTTATCTACTATTTCTCCCCATCTCCCTCCCTCCCTCCCTCTCCATCTCTCTCTCTCTCTTAAACACACACACATATACACACACGCACACACATATATATACACACCCATCCAAACTCTCATTCGCCACCAACACCTACCTGCTGTCCCCATGAGTAGAGTCTTTGCCCTCTACACTTTGCTTCTCGCCCTCTGGATAGATGATGCCGTGCCGACCACTATACGCAGACACCTCGGCGGGTTTCCACCCCAGCCGGCCGAGAAGCTCCTCGTCCTCCAGCACGTACACCTGGACGTGCAGCGGACGGCAGCACTTGATCATTTCCTTCTCGTTATCGCTGCCGAAGCCCCAGGCCGAGAGGT
Organism: Claviceps paspali; assembly: GCA_013435705.1. Lineage (NCBI taxonomy): Eukaryota > Fungi > Ascomycota > Sordariomycetes > Hypocreales > Clavicipitaceae > Claviceps > Claviceps paspali. The sequence goes on along the minus strand of JABAEC010000054.1, from coordinate 124,893 downwards.
CGCCGCCGGGACAGGTACCTGGTAGTTTCCGGGTGGTGAATACGACAAGAAAGAACGCACAAAGCCGCGGGACGAAGCAGTTATATATATTTTTTTTTTCGTGTAATGTTGCGAGTCGAGCGGGGGAAGGGGAAGGGGGAAGGGGACGACTTACTCAGGGCCATGAGAAGAGGCTGCTCGGCCAGAAACTCGATGCAGTCCCCCGCGCGGGCCGGGCACGGGTTCATAAAGTAGCGGCCGCGGTCATCCAGCCCCGTGACCTGGAAGATGTTTATGACGTCGTGGACGTGCGACTCGTCGAGGCCGAAGGGGGCCACGGCGCGGACGAGGTTGGAGTGGCAGTGGTAGTCGTACTGTTCGCCTGCGAGCACGGCGTTGACGTAGGGATCGCAGCGCGTGCCGAGAAGGTCGTGCACGCGGCCGCCGTGCCGGTCGACGCCGTACCAGGCCAGGCTGTCGTGGAGGATGGTGGCCATGGGCCTCATGTACGGGAGGGTTGACCAGAGCCGGTCGCGCGTCGAGAGGTGCGTGGAGTAAAGCTGTCTTGTGCGGCTGGCCCAGAAGCGCTCTCGCGGGTTGTGCCGGTTCCAGATGTTGAGGTCGCCTTGATATATATATATTTTACCCGTCAGCTTTTTTCTTTTTCTTTTTTTTTCACCCCTCCGGCCCTTCCCTTGAGATGGGAAAAATTGAAATGAAATAAAAAGAATGGACATCTGGGATTCGAGTAAAAAAAAAAAAAAAGGAAGAAACGAACCGACCTGCGGCCCGTCGGGGGTGCTGATGCGCACAATCGACCCGGCGGGCGCCTCCCACGCTCGTCCGGACCGGATCGGAAGCGTGAACTCCTCGACCAGGCGCCTCGGGGCCTGCTGGATGGTCGTGTAGGTCTGCTCGTCGACCGTGAGCGGGGAGCCCTTGGTCGCGAGGTACGCGGGCGGCGCTCTGGGTATCTTGTCGCGCTCCTGGAGCCGCTCCTCGATGGTTGCTGCCGCCGCCGCCGCCGCCGCGGGGGGTATCGACGGAGCCATGGTTCGGGAAGCGCGCAACCTGACCGAGACTGAAGTGCCCGCCAATGCCGGGATGTTCCGGCCGGTGTGAGCTGCTGGGGGAATCGCGTACGTCGGCCGACACTCGTGTGAATCCTGCTCGGGAACGAGACGAAGCCACGCGGAAGCAGATTCTGCAAACTCGCCTTCTCCTCTCCCCGCCTTCCCCCTCCCCGCCCGCAAAACTTAGCGCCGGTAGATCCGGCCCCCCTCCCCCCCCCCGGCTCTTGCTTCCACACCCTCAAGACCGTGTTATTCCCGACAGCCGTGCCGTTCCGTGCCGTCCCCTTCATCCCCCCCCCCCCCCCCCCCTTGTGGCCACCTCTGCAAGATGGGCTGTGCGTAAACACGATCAGAGATGTCCGCTGCGGTGTGATGAGACACTGGGCGATGCGTCGTCGAGCTCGTCCTGAGGGAGGGTCACCTTGTTCTTGTCGCACCCCTCCCCCTCTCTCTGTTCATCACAAACACGTTTCCTTGAATGCATGAGTGATGATGGCCTGTTCTTCGCGATTGCTCGCAGCTCCGCAAGACAGTTTGACAGGTCACGGACTGGAAGTCGTTTACCCTCGTTGTGTTGCTGCGCGTATCAATGCGACGCTCCGAGGCTGATGCCACGAATTAGAGCCGATAGCAAGAGTCCTCCGCGTCTGATGCAAGATGCAATGCGTAAAGGGGGCTCGTATTCCTGCCACGGTGTCCCTGCGAGCGCGTGTATCAATATCTTTCCATGGCTGGAAATGAAATCCAAATCGGGGCGCCTCCCCAACGAAACATGTTGCTGAAGCATGTGGCGGGCCGACGGACGCGTGCGAAAAGGTGGTGGTGGGTGGGTGGATTGTGACTGGTCTGGATATCTTCAGCCTTCCATCGCCAAGTCACCACCGACCATCGTCCCCAGCATCTAGTTGTCCGCATTTGGTATCATCTTCATGCATGACCGCCATGAGGGCCAACATCACCATCATCCATCATCATCTTCATCATCTTCAATCTTCAACAACAACAACCAGCGACAGGACCCCGGTACCCGCGCATGGGGTGGCCTCCACCACAGACTTATTATTAGCCGCTTTTCATTTCGGCAATCACTTTCCTCACCTTTGCCTGAAACGCAAATCAACATGGTCATCAATCAGCTCGGAGGCTCTCTTCTGTAACTGTAACGCAACGACCGTCTGTCGGAGCCGGCCAAACCAACACGAAGAACCAACCTGGTTGCCGCCATGATATCTTGAGTCATTTGTCCGTCCACCCATAAGCCGTAAGCCATAAGCCCGTGCGCTCGTATCCACCGATGATTCAAGTCGAGAAATAAAGGACGATGAATTCACAAGAGTGCCCAAGGCCCCACGCATCTTCATCCCTCGCCCCCCAAGGCCACCCTGGCCACTCACTGCTCGCCTTGCTCTGTTGGGTTGTTGCCACACCCAGAAGGTCGAGGGTAGGAGAACCTGCATGCCAAGACAGTAAAGTACCATGAGGCATCTCGATGAAATGGCTATCTGGACTGGGCAAGCCAGAGCAGGAAGGAAGCCGGGTCACTGACACACTCGAGAATCGAAGGCCTTCAAGAACAATGCGGTGTCCTCGTCCAACAGGAATTTTGTGCCTCCACGCATGACGCGGCTCACCAAAACGCACATCCAGTGCGTCGCATCGCACTGTTGACTCTTGCCGTGCATCACGGTCGCCCGAGGCGGCGTGAAGAACGACCGTGAATTCCCTCCCGCGCCTCTCTGCCATTACTCTGCCATGCAAACACTGGTGGCAAAAGGACGCGCGGGGAGACTTGTCTATCGTGGAATCCCACCGGAGGCCGCTACTGAGCTTACTGACCTGCCTCATACCTCATACCTTTTTAGCATGCCACACCAACCTCGTCACCATCATCCGGGTTCATCCTACGCTCTCGCCAGGGGTCTCCTTCAAGTATATTGCACCATTTGAAACAGACAGCGAATGAGATGCGAGCGCGTGGATTCATCGATGGCTGGCGTAGGGGAAAAGCAGGGCGAGTCGGTCGCCAAGCCTGAATCAGCGAATCGAGTCGTGTTTTTGCGGCATGACCCGGTTGAATACACCGACACACACGAGATTCTCGAATGGAACACGGTTGGCTCACCATCGGCGGGCTACTATGTGCGAGCGTGTCACTTGAGTCGCGAAGGGCAAGCGTTCGTGGGTATGTGGTGGGTGTGGGGTGAGGGCCTTTTTTTTTTTCTTTTTTTTCTTTTTCTTTTTTTTCTTTTTCTTTTTTCTTTTTCTTCCCTTCTCTTTTCAAATAGAGCAGCAGCAGCAGCAGCAGCATCATCGAAAGATTCGAGCGTCGGACCATGGCAGAAATGGGCCAGTGTGTGTTGCCAACTGTGGAATTGAAGGATTTTCTCTATGCGATTCGCGATCGATCACGAAATGCAATCGAGGGATTGCAAAACAAGTCCAGACCGCAGTCCGAGGGGGAAAAACCAAATGAGGGATATTAAAGTCGCGAGCCATCGTCAATGCATGTGCTTATTTTTCTCCAGTCCGCCGCCGTCAGCTGCTCGCCTCCGGTGCGCCGGGCTACCCAGTCGAGATAGAGCCAGGTCAGTTTTTTTTTTTTTTTTTTTTTTTTTTTTGGTGTACCATGTCGGAATCAATCGTCGTACATTAATTAGTACACGTAGTACGCGCACATACACACATACGATCATGTCATGTTAAAAAAGAATGCGGGGTAAAAAAAAAAAAAAAAAAAAAAAAGCCATCCTAAAAAAATACCGAAATGCGTGTCATTTGTAAACCGCATTTGTGGCTGCTCGTGGCTGAAGACCACACTCTGTTGCTTGCCCCATTATCCGATTCCGCCCTCTGATTGGTGTGCTTGGTGTGCAAGCCTCCCTTGAATCCCGGTGGCTTTGTCTAATACTACCGTGTCAGCATTGCGCCAGCCACACGGTATACGCCGTCTACAACTGTAACCACCATGCGCCATGCCGTACCCTTGCATCCCTTCGCCCACACCCACACCATGTTGCCTTCTTAATCTGCCTTTACCGCCACTCCCTCCCTCTCTTGTCAGGCCTCTGACCTCTGACGTGCGTCTGTCTGTCCTGTCCGTCCGTCTGCATCTGCATCTGCAGCTTATTCCTGGTCCCTTCTCCTCCTCTTCAACCTCCCCCCGTCCCCGTCTCCATCCATCCATCTCCATCCATCGTCAGCGCCAGCGCCATCGCCAACGCCCGTCCCATTTGGCTCTTGTTCAAGGACAATGTCGAGTCTCCGCGACTGAGCAAACTTCCCCGTGCTCGTCGCCGTCATCGTCCATCGTTGCCCCCGGTGCTGTCTCCCTTCGGCCGCCCATCAGCATTTCCACTCTTTTGCTCCCCCCCCCCCGTTCTGCTTGCCTCGCCATTTCGTTGCTTCGTTGTTTAGTTCCCGGTATCTTCTTGTACACGGTGCCGTAGCTATGACGCCATAGTTGTCAGGTTCATCGTCTTCTTGTTACATTTTTGTGACCTACAGCACAAGCAGGCCGGTAGGCTGGCTCCTCGAGACGCCGCGCGATCCAAGATTTCTACTTGCACAACCCGGGCAAACAAAGTAAAACAAACAACAGCGACAAGAGCGACAGCAGCAGCAGCAACAACAACAAGATCGACAAAAAAAAACAACACCAACAGAAATAACAGCTCAAACATCAACAAAAAAAAAACAAAAAGGAAACGACGCTTCAAGCTCGTCCGTCTCAACGATTCATCATGAAGACACAATCGCGGCGTTCTCCCGCCACCATGACTCCGTACCATCCTCATCATCATGGCGCACGCACGCACAAGGTGTTTAAATCGACCACATCGCCAGCAACGCCCCCCGGAGCACCGTGTTCCGTCAATCAAAGTTACACACCCATGCTTTCGCCGACGATGAACGCGGATACTGTCCGGGCACCGAGTCCCAATTATTTTGGTCTTGTCGTCGAATCTGCCACCGATTCTAGGGATTCGTCGGGGCCCGCGAATCACAATTGGAGCCCCAGCTCGTCGGTCAAATCGTTTGGCGCCGCTCTTCCGAAGCAGCTGGCATTGGAACCGAACCACGACTTCGAAGCCTTCAAAAAAGCGGCCGATTTCGATCGAGCAAGATCTTTTTCTCTTACAACCACACAGGCCTTGACCCCGACCTCACATCCCACCCCGGTACGGCCCCGGCCCCTCAGATGGCACACTTTTACCAGTGACACGGGCTCTGATGTCTCCTTGCCCAAGTCCATCGACGCTTTGAAAAGTTGCTCAGTCAAAAAGGGCGATGTCGATCGCGACGCCGGTCACGACTCGGCATATGCCTCTTCGGAGTCAAAACGCAATTCCGATTCTTTCCCTCGGCCGCCTGCCCAGCTCACGTGTACGCTGCGCGTCGAGTCTCCGGGATTGAAAGAAAGACCGACGCCAATGTCGCTGATCCCAAGCCGGGAAGTAACCGATTCTCGCCTGTCCATCAATCTACCCAAAGCCGATCCCCCTTCGCCACGAATGGGTGACGCAAGTCGTGTTGCGGCAGCACCGCCCTCCAATCTGGACCCGGCCAACATGGTGTCCGGAGAAGATCTACGATGCTTGATCGAGACTGTCGGATTCGAGAAGCTGTTGCTGCTCGACATCCGTTCTTCACAGAGTTTCGCCCAGTCTCGCATCAAAGGAGCGCTTAACCTCTGCATCCCCACCACGTTGCTGAAGCGACCAGCCTTCGACATTGAGAAGCTCCAGCAGACGTTTCAGGGGAACATGGACTCGGCTCAGTTCTCCAGGTGGCCAGACATGGAATGGATCATCGTCTACGATGCGCATGCATCTGATAGGCGCGATGCCGTCGCCGCCCAGTACATGATCAACAAATTTACCAGCCGCAAATACGCCGGCAAAACGGCCATCCTCCGCGGCGGATTCTCCATGTTCCAGTCCTCCTTCGCCTGCCTCATCGACACGCACTCGCTCTCCTCTCCTCCCACGCACCAGAAATCTACTTCTGCAAAGGAGAGAGGCAGTCTCGCACCTGTCATCGGCGGTGTCAGCTTGCCCGCCGTTCAAAACAACCATAATCCTTTCTTCTCTAACATCAGGCAGAATATGGATCTTGCTGACGGTGTCGGCCAGTACGAGATTGCTCGACCGCAAGACCTGCAATCCCCTTTGCTGCCGTCTTGGCTGCGGGATGCCTCGAGCCAGGCAGACCGCGGCAAGAAGGTGTCCAACAGATTTCTCCACCTCGAGTTGGAGGAACAATCACGCATGCGGACTGCCTATGCAGCCTTCAATCCCAATCAAAAGTCTCCCTGCAAATTTCAGCTGTCTGGTGTAGAGAAGGGATCCAAGAATCGCTACAAGGATATCTTGCCATTCGAGCACGCCAGAGTCCGACTACAATCACCACATGACGGATGCTGTGACTATGTGAATGCGAGCCATTTGTCGGCATCGAGGAGCAACAAACGATATATTGCGTCTCAAGGACCTTTGCCATCCACATTTGAGGTGAGATCCTCTTTTATAACCCCCCTCCTCCTCTTCCCCCGCGGCATAATTTTTTTTTTTTTTTTACAAAAAAACAAATAAACAAACATATTGATTGATAATTGGTGCGTCAGGACTTTTGGTCGGTCATTTGGGAGCAAGACGTGCGTGTCATCGTCATGTTGACTGCCGAGAGTGAAGGCGGCCAGCTCAAATGCCATCCTTATTGGAAAGGCCGAGACTTCGGACCTCTCAGACTAAAGGCTCTATCGGAAAAGAAGGCATCGTTGGATATTGACAGGCATCGATCGGATTCGAACTCGACGTCCGTCGCATCGTTGTCTCAGGAATTTGCACGCAGAAGAGCAAACACCACAACCAGTTTCCAACCCCAAATGCAGCCCGCGGCCGGATCCCAAAGCGCAGAGGCGCCGTATGTGACGATTCGGAAATTCGCCCTTTCGCACGCTGCACATCCGTTTGCACCAATTCGAGAAATTACACACCTTCACTTTTCCGCTTGGCCTGATTTCGGAACACCAGCTCAACCGTCTCATTTGTTGGCTTTGGTTGAATTGGCCAACGTGATGCAGCGGGCCGCGATGCCCCTCGAGACGTCGACAATTGTCGACTCGAGAGTGACGACACTGGATCCGATTCCATTCGCCTGGTATAATGAGCCGGAACAAGATGCCCAATCACGACCGATGCTCGTTCATTGTTCCGCTGGATGCGGACGAACAGGAGCATTTTGCACGGTTGACAGTGTTATTGACATGCTCAAGCGTCAACGACAGGCCAACTCGGCGGCGGCGGCGTCTCGACCGCATGATGGGGACGGTGACACGCTCATGGATGGCACGGACCGGTCCGTGTCGTCGCATGTGCCCGATGGGTTTTTTGGCCGAGGGGGGGATGGACGCGATTCCCAGACACGGCAATCGACAAACATTGATACAAGCTGGCTTCACGACGACCAGGTTGACCTGATACAGAAGACGGTTGGAGACTTCAGGCAACAGCGGCTGAGCATGGTGCAGACCCTGCGGCAGTACGTGCTATGCTATGAAACCGTTCTGGAGTGGCTCAACAGAATGCAAGACAGATGTTCAAACGGCGTAGCTGGAGCGAGGCGAGCGCGGAGTGGCAGCCTGCAGCAGCAGGTCCGACAGTGAGGGAGGGAAACGAAAGCAAGCCCCAGCAGAGGATGGATGGGATGGGGCGATTCACCTCGAACACAGGTTCGAAAAAGAAAAAAAAAAGCATTCTGGATGACGGACGGTTTTGACGGTGCCACAAAGGCATCCCGGGTTCTCAGATTGCCCAACCTTTTTGAAGTCGTCACTGTGAGTTTCTCTTGTGCGATGAAGACAAAGAACGCATTTACAACACAATGAGATACCCGCATCAGTGTACACACAGGCGAGCGAAGCGACAAGTTCAAGCCACGGAGTTTGGGGATAATAAATGGAGCAGACTGACTTGGTATAAGAGAAGTCGGGTCGCATCCATGGGAACGGCGTTCAGGTTGAGACGGACCGAGACTTTTTTTTTTTTTTTTTTTTTTCGAGTCCGACACGAGACGATGAGGAAATTGAAACTGAAATTGAAATAAAGAAAGAAAAAAAAAACGAAAAAGAAAATGAGGGATAGGACACGGTCAAAGAAACAGTCAAAATGAGGGCAAGTCTGGCCATGCTCCGTCCGCGATACCTATGTTGTAGTTTTAGCACAGTATGATAAGTCAGTTCCCCGCTTTGCTGTACCTGATTGCCAACGAGGCGAGCATCTTGCCTGTTGTCTAGTACTATGCACGTAGTAGTATGTACTAGTACTATGTAACTATCCACGGTCTCGGGAGTCGAGCCCATCTCGCCTTGCAGCGACAGCATGCAAGCATGTACCCCTGCCGCGAGTGCTACGGCTGATGGGATGGCCGCGTCAGACCAGGAAGGAGGAAGGAGGGAGCCGGCATCGGCATCACGAGACGCCGGGCCATGTACATGGTGGTTGGAGATGAGATTCTGTCATGTGCCCGAATCCGGCCGTCCGTAACCCGCAACAGGTGAACGTGACGTTCGCGGGCTGTTGTCTTCCGCGTTTGCTCCGTCTTCTCCGCGGGCCCCAACTTGGTCATTTCGTGGAACCCACCTTCCCCCTTCTTCACTCATTGTAACAATAATTTGACATCATCAATAGGACGGAACTTGGCGTGGCGGAAAGCCCAAGAGGCCTACTACTACGTACTAAAAGGCCCCCCCCCCCCCCTCCTCTCCCCCTTTAGCGCCCCCCACAGGCCCCACTTGCGCATCCACCATCGCACCTGCCGCCGCTGCCCACCCACCATCGATTTCATCTTCCATCCACTTCTGTTGCCACCAGAGCCCTTCAGGGTCATACGTAGTATTTCGTCTCTAGGGAAAAAAAAAAAAAAAACAACTTACCCATCGCCTCATTCAGTTTCAACCATTTCGTCGTTCTCCGCTTTCCGCGGCTTGTTCTTTTTTTTCTCTCTTCTTTTTCTCTCTTCTTCTTGTTCTTCTTCTTCTCCCTTTGTTTGACACGACCACTTGCCATGCATGACCGCTAGTGGCGTCTTCTGCATGGCAGATCTGAACTACCCATGAACAAATAACAGGAGTCTCGGATGAATAAGGCCTTATTATTTCTTTGTTCGATTTGGGCTTGAACAACTACCCTCCCCCCCCCCCCCCTTGACAAGTTGGCATTTGTGATTTCAGTTTCCTCTCTCCTCCTCCCCCTTCAATTTTTTTTCATTTTCCCCGTACGACCCCGGCACGAAAAAAAAAAGAAAAAAAAAAGAAAGAAAAAAAAATACCAATCGTACACCCCCTTGGATTGGTGAGACCTTTTCTCCTTCGGTTGTTTCAAGCCTTGATCACATTCGCCCGCGTAGGTGACGCGACATTTGCAGGATTCGGATTGGATGGTGCGAAAAAGGGGAGGGGAGAAGAGGCGAAGACCGTTTTCCGGAGGGGACAAGAGGCGCGACCGTTTTCCCGCCCTAAACTCTCCTCCCTTCTGCTTTTTTTTTTAATCTCATAGCGCGGGAACACGACGATTGCCAACACACAACAACCGTCTGTTTTTTGTTTCCAAACCTGGGCGATACCCCAGCTTTTCTTCACGCCGTGCGTGCCGCGAAAAGCTCACTTAACTGGCTTATTGTTCTGTGCCTCCATTCCCCCTCACCCGCACCAACGGCCGGAACCGCAAACGGTCGCGCCGGTGCAATCCCACAAACCACGTTAGGTTCCTCCGGGGTTCTGCGAATGCTCTCCCCGACGATTGATCTTCTTCCTTTCTCACAAATCAGAGCCACGTCGCTGAACCCTACCGGGCTCCCGCTGGCTGGCACTCTCAAGTTCCACCCGAGTCCGTCATGCGTCATCCCCCGAGTCACCCGAACGAGCCGCCCGACAGCCACGATGACTCCTCCAATGGGCCGACTGACGACGACGTCGCGGCCATGGACCTGGACCTTGCCATGCCGCCGTCCGAGGACGACGTGCTGGAGCAGGACAGCAGGATTCTCACGCCGCCTCCACGAGTAGCTGCTCGCTTCTATCGACCCTCACAGGCTCGTCGCCGCGACTCGGCCGCTTCGTCGCGACGGAACTCCATCTCATCGGCGCACTCGCGTTGCTCTTCGATGCAATACCCATCTGCCCGCGACGGCTCCGAGCAGAGCAAACATGTCGCACAGCACCTCCGCCGAGCCACCTTTCTCGAGGATCGGCGAGCTCGTCTTGCTGATCGAGCAGCTCACGCCGAGAAAGTACGCCTTCGTGCCGCGCTGGCCAAGGCGGCTCCGCGCGGTCCGACCGCCTCAGAAGAGCGCGCTCTGGCTGCCCAGCAGGCCCGAGAGCGCAACTTGGCCGAGATCGTCGCCACCTGCGCAGAGGAAGTCAGAAAGGCGAAGCAAGTCGCCGAGCTAACCAAGGAGAGGAGAGAGCAGGGTGTCGCCAAGATGCGCGCGCAAATCGCAGAGCGCATGGCCGAGGCCGAGAGAAGGAGGGAGGAGTTGCGCTCGAAATCTGTCACGAAACGGGCCCGTGGCCAGAGCATCGTGGCAAGAAAGCCGACGGATGATTCGACACAGATAAATGAGGATGCCAAATCCAGCTTGTCTGAGGACGCCGCCGTGGCCCGAATCCAAGCCTGGTGGCGCGGGCGCTCGAGGAGGAACACTATCAACGAGTTCAACAGTCTCGGCCTGTCTGTCGACGGCATCCGGGACACTTCCTTTGATACAGTCGTGGAACTGCTGGCGCAGGAAAAGGTGCTCGTCACCATGGCGAGGTTGCTTCGCATCTGTGGCTTGCGAGAGGGACAACCGTGCTCGGTGGATGAGATGGCCGCTGTGCGCACATTTCTGAGCGCCTTTCTCATCCTCGGCCATCCGAACCAGGTCCTGAGCAACAAGAACGAAGACGGGACGGACCAGGAGCTGGCCGACACCATGAGCACCCACCGATTGCCCAGCACGGATCTGGCCAACCCGCAACTGCAGGATCTGGTTGGCAAGGCCAAGGACCTGCTCGTCAACTTTGAGAACATACTCGCCAGGCTCACTGCCGCGAACCGATACACCATGCCGCCCGCTCTCAGGGATGCGCTCCCCGAGGCGTATGCCGTCTTCTACAACGCCTTCATCGCGTGGAAGTCCCGGGACTCGAATGCTCTCATCGAGGTGATGCTGATGCAATTCGTAGAGCTGGATGCCATCTTCCAGACCGTCAAGGACACGACGGACGATGCCGCGGCCGCGCTGTACCGCCAGAGCATCCAGGACAGCCAGCTCATGCTCATTGTGCGAATCAAGAAGCTGGCAGGCGCCGAAAAGGGCAAGAGGCTCATCTTCAAAGCCGTCAGCGAAGCGAGAAAATCTCGCAAGTCCAAGAAGCAGACGGGAGATACCAAACCGCGCGTGGCCGAGGGCTCGGCAGACGATGACGCGACCGCCACGGCCACGAGCCTCGTCTCTGCGGAGCCGCAACCGCTGCTCACGCCTCCGGCAACGCCTCTGGGGAAAGGCGAGAGCAAGCCAACCTTTGTCAGGATGGGCCTCAACGGCCTGCTCCCCGACAATCGTGTCGTCGTGCACGAGCTGGCCATCAACAAGGAGTATCAGATACCTAGCCATGAATACGTAGAGCAGCAGGCCGTCATGGCCGGGCCGCTGTACATGCAGATGCGGGCCGCCGTGGCCAAGAACGACACGGAATCCCAGTTCAGATACTTCATCCTCATGGCGGGAAGCATCAGAGACAAGCTGCAGCGGCTCCTGAAACCCGGAAACTCCATGTACAACCTCGTTAGAGAGATGCTTGACCCCGAGATGGCCGAGAAACACTTCGTCTTGGGCAGCTTTTCCTACGAGAAGTTCTTCACGGCCATGGGCTCGCTGCTCCCCAAACTATGTGCCCCGTTCCGAGATGACCAGGTCAGGTCCCTGGTGCAGGACAAGCTCGGCAGTGGTGATCTTATCGATCGAGTCGAGACGCTGAACAGCTTCATCGACACCATGCTCTGCGACTACATCAACTACCTGCTCCGCATAGCTGCACCTCAGCTCATCGAGTCCGCCGCGCAGTACGAGAGCAGGCGCTTCAATGCGGCCATCGTCGAGGGAAGATGCAGCCTCGTTGCCGCCGAGTCTGCCTGGCGCAGAGCCGCGACCAAAGTGATGGCCGAGGCCCAGAAGCGCGACCCCGAGGGCGTCAACCACGTCAAGAGCCAGCCGACCGCCGCGCGGATTTACGCACAGATGCTTGTCGACGTCTTCACGCAACCTGCGCCCGTCATAGTGAGCGAGGTGCCCGAAATGCTGCGTTTGGACCTCGGCCGCATCAACCAAGTGTCGAGAACAATTCAGCGCATCATCACAGCGGGGGCTGTTCTCCTCCAGTGCAAAAATCTTCTGAAGCGCGATGTCCGGTCACCGTGGAAGACGGAGGCCTCGCGCATCATGGCGGTTCTCGAGAGCAACCCGTCTTCGATAGAGGCCACTCTGCAGGGGACCATGGCGGCCCTCGAGACCGGACGATCCATGCCGGCCGTGACGAAGAGCCACCTCCGAGCGCTGGTGACCAAGGTTTTGCGGGCGAGCTTGGAGATGGGACCGCACAGCAGCCACGCGGAGCCGCGGGAGCCAGTGCTGCGACTGCTCCTGACGAGACTTCGAGGCAACATCCTGGCCAGGCTGGCTCCTGGATCGGCGAGCGAGAAGGTGAGAGCCGCGAACACGGCAGGCGAGAAGCTTGCCAGTCTGGGACTGAGTGAGTTTATCGAGAAAGTACGAGAGATAGCGGCGCTGCTGGAGAGAGTCGGCGGCGTGGACAGAGCCGCACACGGAGAATGGTGGGACGTTGTGAGCACAAAGGTGCAGCAGGAACCAGTGGCGTGAAACGATGGATGAGTTTTTTTTTTTTTTTTTGTTTCCCCTTGTTTTCTTTTCTTTTCTTTTCTTTGCAGCGCTGGCTGATGAGGTATGGTCTGAATGATTTCTTTCAATCTTTTTTTTTTTTTATGATGGAGAAGTTGGCATATGATTGGGCTTGGTATGGTTTGATTCGAGGTCTCGTTTTGTTGCATGTCTCCTCTTTCTTTTTTTCCCCTGTTGACTTTCTGCGTCGTCTTTGAGGCGCGAGCTGCAAAAGCGCAAGGGGGGAAAGGAAGGTACACCATATGCGGGCATTCATCTTCATCCGAGGCGTTTGCGAGTTTTTTTTTTGGTTGTTGTTGTTTAATTCAGCGGGATCATTGGGGATTTACTTGGATTAGTAGCCAGTTTTGGAGCTGGGATTTGCCATGATGCATGATTGGCAGTCGGTCGGTTTGGTGACGGGGGGAACAAACCGATTTGCTATCAAACTGATGTGTATTGTGTACTCATCCATGGCTTCATGTCACGACCATTACCCATTACTGACAGGCTCGAGTGAACAAAATGTCGTGCGAGCTCCCATCCCCCCCCCCCCCACCCCTTTTTTTTTTTTTTCCCCATAAAGTGACAGACGCACGTACCTGTTACGGTTGTACAGTGTACGTCGACGCCTTGCGGCACAAATCGACACACGCCTCGACTCGTCACGACGTGTCAAAGACGTGATGGGACGCAGCACCAGCACCGGGTTTCTCACCACGACGTTCCCGGGAACACGAACCGCATCTGGCCATTCTCATATTTTGTGAGCTGTCATCTTTCAGCGCGCGCCCCCCTAGCAACTCCCATCTCGTCTCATCCTTCCTCCTCTCCCATCCTTCCGAGGATCGCATCGCCGGAGGGCCATCCGTACCCGTGTCATTGCGCGCCGCCAAGGCGACATGGCTGGCGCGGCAATGTCTTCTGGAGGGGCAACCGGTCGAAGAACGAGACAGACCGAGGCCATCTTCGTCGGGGCGCCGTCTCTTTTGGGTCGGCGGAGATTGCGGGTTTGTGGGGGAGGGGATGTCCCTTGTCGGGATGCCGCCTTCGTTTGTCGCGATGGGCTTCTGCGAGGCGCGTTAGGAGGGGAAAGGGGATTCCTTGTTTTTTTTTTTTTTTTTTTTTTCTTTTTCTCTCTTTTTGTTTTGACTCCTCACCCCGCCCCCCCCCCCTCTTTTTTTTTTCCCACTGTCACATTTCCTTTTCTTTTGAAGTATTTATCCATGGTCTTTTTTTTTTTTTTTTTTTTTTTTTTTTTGTTTTCATAAAGCATCTTCTTCTTCTAATCTTGTCCCACTTTCCCAAAGTCCATCGCCAGACTCGCGCTAGTCGGAAGTCGGCTTGCCGTGCTTGGCGACTAGTAGATTGAACCCCGCTTTCTAGTAAAACGTACAGCTGGCAACGGCTGTGGCTGCGCAGCAGCATGCAGCATCCGATCCTGGCTACTATAGCAAGGCCAGCATCATGCATCAGAGTGACCCGGCGAAATACTCCGCCGCCCGCTGCAAAGATCCTTCGTCCCATGCCCCACTATTACGTCGTCCCACCGTGCGACTGGGGGGGGGGGGGGGGCGCTTGGCCGGCGGGCCAAATTTGACTTCGCTCAGTTTTTTTTTTTTTTTTTTTTTTTTTTTTTTTTTGTCTGCCCCCACAACCCCCCCCCCCCCCCCCCCCCCCCGCTCATTATATATGCCCATGTCCACCGCCTGCCTCTACAGAACACGAGTAAGAAGAAAATTTCACTCGACGCCACAATTAAGCCACGATCAGCGCGTCAAGCCGTCGTCCCTCTTCCTCTCTCCCTCGTCTCCCTCATCAACGAACATGACCTTGACAGCCGTGTCGCACCACATCTTCTTCAAATGGCGATAGCCAGAGTTCCATGGCGACCTCTGGTGTCTTGGGTGGGCTCGCCCCCAGCTGGTTTATACAGCATGCCCATGGCTCTCGCGCACCGTGCTCACACTGCGACGGTGGCGCCGAAAAAACCAAACACCAAGGGCTACAGCTCACGGAGCGTAAAGCGATTTATCCCCGAGGAGGCCAGGCGATTCATGAAACCGGACGGCAAGCTCATGACGAACCGCGAGATGCGAGACTTCCTCATCCAACACGACATCGATCCTGACAACGGCAACATGACACGCTTGTCTACCGACTCGCATCTGTCTCGTGTCGAATCCGACTTCAATGCTCGGTTTGCCTACAGTCCCAAGCATGTGCTTCATCCTTTCGATCTGCGCTACTTTGAACCCCGCGGCCACCCGCTCGGCGCCCAGAAAAGATGCGACTATGCTCGAAAAAAACAAGAGCAGCCGATGTGGATCTTCACCACCTCTCTCGGCGGCGCGTCGACTCTCGTGCGGAGCATCACGCAGCGAAGGCTGGTGCGGTCTGTTCACCAGGCCTTGGAAGAGCTTAACTGTCGGCCGACGCCTGGCAGCGCGGGTCACCCGAAGGTCTGGGGGACTCTTTGGATCATGTTCTACGACTCCGAAAAGGCTGCGAGACAGTCTCCGGAACGATTAGGCCGAGCCGTTGCCGGTGCTCTGGCGGCACGTTGTAGTCGCCAGACGAGATGACCTTTCAACTTCATCCCCGCATCATGGCATGCATGTATGTACTATGATGGACTGTAAATCAACATGAATACTCTACGGTGGGATGCATGTACATGTATGTACATGCTGCATAGAGTAGTACTAGTACTACTTAGTAGTAGTAGTACTTAGTACTAGTAGTACTAGTACTTAGCAGCTGCTACTACTACCAGTAGATGTACTGTTCTCGATATACTGGATGTACCTACTACTGTAGTAGTATATTAGAAGGAGTACTACTACTACTAGTAATACGTACTACCACTACTACTACTAGTAGTACTACGTAGTACGTAGTACTACTGGTAGCTGGTAGTAGTATTTGATTGGCTGTAGCTCACGTGGGGCCGTGACAAATCACAAGAGCCAGCAGCTTCCCGTCTCGTTCCGCGCCCAGGTGTCGACCAACTTCTCGTGCCAACCAATGCCAACCAACCTCATCTCCGACCTGTCCTCTCTCCTCTGATCTCTGATCTCTGATCTGAGCTGCCTACCATCTCGACGCAGTAGTAGACTCCACTGCGCTATCTCGACTCGGCCGGAATCCTTCCTAAGCTGTGCGCCATATAGTCGTTTCACCCTACCAAAAGTCGTATCCGGACAAGACTGGGTTTCCACTCACGGCTGCGGGCGTCTGGGGAAGAATGCTCGTTTCCCTCACCGTCGGCAAGGTCGACGCTGGCGTCACTGTCCTCTTGACGCCGGACAAACGACTGGTTTGTCTCCGAACCACCCGAACCCGCATGGCAGACGCACGCTGTCCATTCTTCTTGGCCTCCTTTCCCATCTAACCACTGCCATACCCGTGTAGATTGAGTTCCCCTCGATCCTGCTCCCGCCCAACATCTCCTCCGGCAGCATCGTCGATATCACCGTTTCGCAAAACACCGACAAGGAAACCGCCGAGGAGCAAAAGTTCCGCGCGCTGCAAGACCGCATCTTTCACTCCTTTGGCGCATCGGAGCCCACGAGTCCTGCCCTGCGCTGCCGCAATGCCACGCAGACGTCGGTGGTTCTCGAATGGGATCCCGTCGAGCTCGCCACCGCCGATTTGATATCGCTGAGCTTGTACCGCAATGGACAAAAGGCCGGCAACATCCCCCGGCCTCTTCAGATGCACAGCACAAAAATAAGCGGCCTGGCCGTCGACACCGAGTACACTTTCTACCTGGTCCTGAGAACGACGGCCGGCACGCGGACGAGCGACAAGGTGACGGTCCGCACGCACAAGATGACGGACCTGAGCGGCGTCACCATCACGACGGGAATCCTGCCCGCTGCTGTCAAGGAGAACTTGACCAGGGCGGTGGAGCGCATTGGGGCCAAGATTGTCGACGGCGTGCGCATCGATACGACGCACTTCGTCACCACCGAGGGACGGGGCACTGCGTGGGAGAAGGCTGTAGAGACGAACATACCTGTGGTGCGACCGGAATGGGTGGACGCGTGCGAGAAGAATGGCCGCATCCTGGGCGTGACGAAGTTCTACTTGGATGCAATGAGGCCTGGGCCGCCGAGCGACGACCATATCGTTCCGCAGCGGGGCCCACGTTCGAGAGACGAGGCACCCCCAGCAGAGACTTGGTCCAGGACAAGCGAGCCTGCCAGGAACGGCGAAAGAGAAGGGGGGGGCCAGGGCGACGACAAGGAGCACGAAGAGGCGAGAAGGGATGATAACACGGCTAAAGCCGGCGGCGCCGAGCAAGAGCAGGGGCAAACGGCCAGGACGGCCGCACAACCAGATGATCAGAGAACCGGCCTGGAGGAGGAGGAGGAGGGGGAGGAGGAGGAGGGGGGGGGGAAGGAGGAGGAGAAGGAAGAGAAACAGGAGGAGCAGGAAATGGCCCTTCGTCCGCGCTCATCATCTAGTAGCCAAGGCGAGGTAGCCAAGCATGCCGATCAAGACGAAAGCGAAGACGAGGACGAGGAGGGCCACGTGGCGAAGGAAACGGGGATGGGGGCAGTCAGCACACCTGATGTAGGGTCGTTCCAAGAAGTTGAACTGTAAAGGAGAGGAGAGAAGGCTGAGGCGGGGAGAGGCGGGAGGGAAAACTAATGTCCCAAGAGGAAATGAAATGTAAAGCGGCGCGAGCTCTAACGATGGAAGAATGAATCATACACGAAAAAAAAAAAAAAAAACACCGCCAAGTTCATACACCGCCCCCCCCCTTCTATATTTATCCTGCTATTTTTTTTGTTCAGAACTTGCCTCTCATGGCGGAATAACCTCGCCCTTCCAGTCCAGACAGCAACCCCGATGGTCCAGGTCCAGCCCCTCCACGACGGCCAGCATCCTCTCAACGGCATACTCGACGTCAAACAACGACTCCTCCGGCACGGACCGCCAGAACTGGCGGGTGAAGTCGGTCTTCACGGTACCGGGGTGGTAGGCCAGGGCGAGGGCAGCGTCGCCGCTCCTAGCCCGCAGCGCCAGGTCCAGGCTCCGGGCGATGCTATTCACGGCGGCCTTGCTGGCGCGGTAGGAGAACCAGCCGCCGGAGCGGTTGTCAGCAATGGAGCCGACCCTCGCCGACATGAGCAGGAAGGTGGCGTGGGCGGGCAGCGGGCCGACGGCGCCGCGAAGGCCAGCGAGATGGAGACGGGTGGACTTGCGGGGGAGGAAGTCGAAGAAGTGCTTGGCGAGGAGGAGCGGCCCCGCGGCATTGACGGCGAACATGGCCAGGCTGGACGGTCCGTCGACCTGCCCGGGGCTCTTCTCCGGGCGAAGGATGCCGGGCATCGCGAACGCCGCATGGAGGTGGTGCGTCCGCGGGGGAAACAGCGCGCGCGCCAGCTCCGCGGCATCGGCCACGCTCTGCTCCCGCGTCACGTCCACGCGCGCGACGGCCAGTCTCTCCGGGTCCACGCCGGGCATTCCCGACAGAATAGCCTGCTTGGCCGACGCGAGATCCTCGCTGCGCGTGGTGGCCAGCACAGGGAGCGTCGTCGAGACCAGCAGCCGCCGCGTGAGGTGGTGGCCTATGCCGCGGCTGGAGGGGCAGACGAAGGCCCAAGGGAGGGAGGACATTTTTTTTTTTTTTTTTTTTACAAAAAAAAAAAAAAAGAATTATTATTACTATTATTATTATTCAGGGAGAAAGAATAAATAAGTATATAAAAAAAGTTGACGACGCGAGGGTTGTGCTGGTTTCTTGACCCATCGCCGTCCGTGGACCGACATGGCAGAAATCGGGGATTTCCTCCGTTTACGTCATGGAACAAACCATGGACGGAGAAAATCCGGAAGGCGCAGCCGCGCTGCTTCCTTCCACGCCACGGTTACTAGTCTAGTAGTTATGTACAGAATGCAAGAATGGCACGACAAACGCCACGCAAGAGACCAGTGCAAGATCCCACTCATCATCATCATCTTCTTCCGCCCTTTCGTCCGCCAGTTTTCCCAGGCCAGCTCTTCTCTCTTTCTCTCTCTTGGGAAAAAAAAAAAAAAAAGAAAAAAGAAAACCTTGCTCGCCCTAACCAAACAGGCTCTGGCTTCTCGCTAGCCCCCTTCTCCTCTGCAGCTCCCCGCCGGAGCTCTTGGTGCGTCGTGGCGTCTCGTCGCTCGCCACGCCCAGGTTCCTGTTCATGCTGGCCAGGACGGGAACCAGCGCCTGGAGCCAGACGTCGCCGTTTTGCTCCAGCTTGCGCAGCCGCTGCTCCATGTCGCGCAGGAGGTCGTCTCTGCATGCCTCGTGCGGCCGCGGCCCCT
The DNA here is from genome assembly GCA_013435705.1 of Claviceps paspali. Lineage (NCBI taxonomy): Eukaryota > Fungi > Ascomycota > Sordariomycetes > Hypocreales > Clavicipitaceae > Claviceps > Claviceps paspali. Next base: position 105,592 of record JABAEC010000054.1, on the reverse strand, counting down.
CCTCTTCCTCGTCCTCCTCGCGCGTTTCGTCGGCGGGGGCCACGTGGCGCGTCTCGGCTCCGGCCGCGCGCACCGTCTCCTGGGCCACCAGTTCTTCTGGCTCCGTCGTGACGTTTGATTTCCTTCGCTGACGTGTCATCGCCGGGGGGTCCGTTCGGTCAGGCTCTGCATCAGAGGTCGGCTGCATGTCCATGACGACCATCAAGCTGCTCATGGTGAGGGCCGGTCCCGATGCAGACGCCGCACCGGCAGTCTTCGATTCCCCTCCGCTCGGCAGAGACGCATGCGCAGTCAGCGGCCGCCGGTCTTCTTTTTCACGCCCCGGCTTTCTCCCGTTATGCTCGCCCTTCAACTTTGCATGCCGCATGGCCTCGAGGTCCCTTCGTTTTTTGTCCCTGACCAACGCCTTCCTGCTTGTCGTCGTCTTTGATCCGAGTGTGGAAGGACGGGGCTCGTCTTGCACCTCGTCCATGGCAGACGACGAGACACACCCTTGACTTCCGTTTCGCTTCAAATCCGGGCAAGAGTGTTGACTGCACAGCGCGTTGGGCGTCTTTGGTGCCAGCCGACGATCGGTCTTGTCAGCTTGGCTCGTCATGTCGACGCTGTCGCCCTCCGCCTTGCTGTCATGTATGGTCGAGGCTGGTGCGGCTGGCCCTTGATGAGAATGCTGCATTGCGCTGTTCTCCATCGACGGTGCGTCTCTTCCTCTTGTCGGGCGGAGAGCAGCCATGCTTGAAACACGGACAGGATAGCCGGATTTCTGGAATGCCTCTTGATCTCGCCCGTCTTGGCCTCGCATCTCACCTACCAACGAGGTCCGGGGCGTGTGCCACGGGGCTGAACCATCATCCAGCAAGGAGTTGCCGAAGCTCGTGGGGAGCACGCCGATGTAGTCGTGCGTCAGGCTGCCCGCGCTGCTGGTCGGCTTGTGAGGCGGCAACGGGGGGGGCGGATGCCCTCGAGAATTCACATAGGCGTGTGGAGGACGTTTCTGTGTCGCTGGCCGGTCGCTTGTCTCGCGTGCCTCGATGACGGGTCGCAAGACGGTGACGACGCCCTTTTCGTTCCTGTAGGTCCGGACCAAATCCTTGCCGGGCGCTCCGTCCTGGGGTTTCGTGGTCGAGACGGGATGATCTGATGGCATCTCTGGATCAAGTGGCATGGCTTCCCAGGGAATGGAGATGGCAATGTGCCTGTGGCCATCGATGGTCACGCCCGCTACTGCCGAATCCGGGAGCCGAATATGCTGCGGCTCCCTGGTTACAGACGAGCTCCTCTTCGCCGCGCCCTTCTTCCTGATCTTGGCCCATCGGCGCCAGCCGTCCCCCTTCTCGTCGGGATAGGGTATCGACATGAAGTTCTCAGGCGGGGGGGGGTGATTGTTCAGAAAATCCACCAGGGCGGCCAAGTCGTCTCGCGCGCGGCGTGCACGAATCCTTTCCTCCCCCAGCGCGGAATCATACAGGTCCCCGGCATACAGGCTACTCTGGAGGCTCGGAAGCTGCGAGCCGGGCCGTGGGTGTGCCCGCATCCGTTCGGAAGACGACGACGAAGGAGGAGGAGGAGAAGAAGAAGAAGAAGAAGAAGAAGATGCTGATGATGATGATGATAATGATGAAGACAGTGGTGACGAGGGGGAGACGACGTCATCTCGAGACGACGCCTGCTGTCTTGGTCTTCTTGGAGAGAAGCGTCGAGCCATGGCGGCCGATTTTTCGTCAACGCCGGCCCACCGGTGCTTTCCGTCCAATTATGGACCCCTCTTCCCCGCAGCCCGCAGTAGCTAGTAGCTCTGATTGACAATCGACGTGTGACGGAGCTAGCGATGCAGACTAAAAGTCCAATGGAGGTCAAGTTTCTCGTACCCAGTCGCCTCCGCCACCATGGGCAGTGTAGTCCAAAAAGCGTCGAGGGCTGAGAAATGACGGCACGAAGAAAAGAAAGCAAAAGCAAGAAAAAGGGTCGTCCGATCATCTTAACAAATCAACCCCATCGAGAGACTTGCTCTCTCCCATCATTTTCAAATAGCTGAACCCCTCCCCCCTTCCCTTCCCTTCCCTTCCCGCCGGTCCTCTCTCCACGGTCGACGACGGCCTATACCGAGGCGAAGAGGACGGCCGTTGCTTTCTTTTTCTGCTCTCGGTCTTTAATTTCCCAGGCTAGCCGCGCGCACTACGACAGAAGGAAAAAAAAATAAAAAAGCTAAAAACAAAAAGGCTTGTCTGATATCGTGGTCCATCAATAGAACGAGGATGAGTGGTCGGTCGAATGGACGAATGGACGTGGGTCAGCGCGGCCCACTCGGCCCAGTGAGTTGTGCAGGGACCCACCCCTTCAGCCCTGACAGCTGCTGGCTGCTGGCCAGCTGCTCGGGTGCCCCCCCATGACATGGGACATGGTCACAAACCCGGGCGCGTGTCCCGACGACTCGGCGGCTACGACTCCGCCAGCCAGCCAATCGGGACGCCTGGACGAGACCATTCGGGGCCCCCACCCGCAATTTGCCCTTGGCCCATCGCAAGTGAGTGCGCAGTGGCAGTGGCACGATTTGCATTGCCAATCTCATGCCGAAAATGGAAAATGGAAAATGGGGACCGCAAATCTCAACTCTGGCTGCTGCTCTTCTTGCTCTGCTCAGCTCAATCAACCATATACACAATGTTAATCTATCGGACCAACCCGGTTCATGAATGAGCTTGTGAAGGAAAAGAAAAAAAAAAAAGAAAGAAAGAAAACAAAGGCCCGCTGGCCTAAAGCAACAACTCCAGCCTCCTCCTGCGTGACCCTGCTGCTGATGAGGGGGGAAAAAGAAAAAAAAAAAAAAAAAAAAAAAAAAAAAGGCCCGAGACCACAGGACATGGGTTGGCAATGCCTCGATGGCTTCTACATGGGTTCACCTAGTTTTGACTGCCGAGAGTCTCGGTCTCGGCAGTGATTGATTCGTACGAGCATGCATGAGAGGCCACCACCCTCTTCTGCCATGCACGAGAACTCAACAGGCAAGTGGTAGGAAAAGCAAAATGGCGCGGGGGGGGGGGGGGGGGATGAAAGACGAGGGTTTTTTTTCTTTTTTTCGTTGGTAGAATCACGATATTTGCGACCTGTTGCTGCTCGGGCTGTGCGGTGGCTGAGCGAGCCAGCTTGCCACCAACTCAACTATCCCTGAATCTCCATTTCCTCCCTCCCTCTTACGTATCATATTCTCATATTCTACGCCCCCCCTCCCCCCCTCCCCTTGAATGTTGCCAACCACAAAGAATACTATGGGTAGTAGTAGAAGAAGAAAAGAGGCCATGTAGAGTTGCAAAAAAAAGGGGAAAAAAAGAAAAAAGAAAAAGAAAAAGAATACATGAACATGGCAGGAATACATACAACCTGGAGAGTCCAAAGAACGCCTGGGAGGTGGGGGAAGGGGGGGGGGGGATGCATTCAACCGTCTAAAACGGGGGGCAGAACACCACCGCAAACGCTGCTAAAACATCCATGGGATGTGAATTGAAATAGAGGAGGAGAGGAGAAAAAACCGAGAGAGGAAAAAGAGAAAAAAGAAATAAGAGAGGAGGGACCTCAAGTTATTCTATCCACCCCTCGTTGTTATGCCTCCCTTTTTATTTTATTTTTTTTCTCTTCTTTTCTTTTCTTTTCTTTCACCTCTTCTTGGGCACAAAGAGACTTGGTTTTGCTTTTTTCCGCGGGGCCTGTGGCGGAGGTTTATTCATTGCCTGGCGACCGACGTTAGCGGATTCGTTTTTCGTGGTTGTCGTTCTGGTCTTTGACGTGCGGCCACTTGTGGTACTTACGAAACTCTTGGCGGGTTGGCGGGACGACGATGACGACGACGACGTCGACCCGGCGGGTGTTGGATTCGGGGCCTTCGCTTGCGCGTTCGTTGGCATCTGGGCTGGCGGTCGTTCCGGCGGCACCATCCCCAGGACGGACATGGCCGAGGGATCCTTGGGCTGTTGGAATTGGGGCGTCGGTCTCTGTCCGAATTTGCCCATCAGACCGCCCCGGGGTCTGCCGCTCGCAATCTGTTGTCACGCTGTCAGAAATCGTGGGTTTTTTCCTTGCTGGCCGTTTCTTTCCTTTCCTTCTCTCTGTCTCTCTCTTCTTTTTTTTTTTTTTTTTTTTTTTTTTTGCACGTACCCTCTTCGAGGCCTGCTGTCCAGGCTCCAACCCTGTGTCCAGAGGCCGTTTCTTTTGCTCGGATTTCCGAGCTTCGGATGCGCGGATGGCGGGTGGACCGCCTTCGCGTGCCGCCGTCTTGACCGTGCGACTGTCGTCGTTCGCCCGGGCTTGCTGCGCTTCCGTGGTGACGGGGGATGGCGTCGAGGTGCTGTTGCCGGCCGCGGGACCTGGCTGCCTCGTCCGCACCGCACCCGTCGTGGTATCGTCGCCCGCGGGCGGTCCTGCGTCGGCCATCTCGACGTCTTTGGGGGAGGCCGGGTGGGTTGAGATGGCGTCGGGGGGACTGGCCTGCTGCAGAGGCCGTCTGAACATGCCCAGGATGTCCCCCTTTGTGTAGCGATCGCGAGCCTTGGCGTCCTCGATCAGCTTTTTCCAGAACTCGCCCTGCACCAAGGCTCTGGAGTCTCCGAGGATCCACAGGGACGACTTCGCTCGCGTCAGACCGACGTTCATACGTCGGATATCTGTCATGAAGCCTATGCCGCCGGTTGGGCTGGCGCGCACGCACGAGAATATGATGATCTCGCACTCCCGGCCCTGGAAGGCGTCCGTCGTGTTGAACTCAATCACGTCGGTGATGCCTTCGCCATATCGGTTCTTGAAGCGGTTCCGCAGTTCAAACAGCTGCGCTTTGTACGGCGTGATGATGCCAATCTTCCCCCCCAGGTCGCACTGCCTGTACTCCCTGCTGAAGCGGTCGTACATCTCCATGGCCACGTCCAGTTCTCTGGTGTTGACCAGGGACTGGCCTTTGCGCCCCTTTGACTGCACGCCCTCCACGTCGAAGAAGCGGTAGGGGCCGAGCAGGGCGCTCCTGTGCCACGGCTGCTGGCGGAGCTGCAGCATGTCCTGCCCGTCCCGCAGCTGCCCCTCGTAGAACTCCTTGCTGGGAAACATGCTGATCTCGGGGTGCATCCGGTACTGCATGTCGAGGAGGTGCACGGATTTGGGATGGTTTTGCTGCATCCGCACAAACAGACTCTGGTCGTAGCCGAACCTCGCGGCAGATTGCGACAGGACCGTCGGCGGGAGCTGCTTGGGATCTCCGACGAGGATGCACTTGCAGCAGCCGTATTTCAGGGGGATCAGCGCGCTCAGCTCGACGCACTGGGCCGCCTCGTCGATGATGACTGTCTCGAACTCCACGTCGAGGTTCCGGAACATCTCGTGCCCACTGCCGCTGAGGGTAGCACAGATTACGTGCGCCGAGTTGAGGATCTCTTGCTGCACCTGTCGTCGTCGCATTTCCATTTCGCGAGCCAGGGAGTTGCCGCTGTCTTTGTTGGCGTCGATCTGCTTCCCGATTTGCATTTGCTTTCTCTTCAGCTCGTCAAACTTCCTGCTGAGACCATTCACGGTGCCGGCATCGTCTTTGGCGCGCGCCTCGTCCAGTCGCGACCGGATCTCCGACAGTTCTTCCTTGAGTTTGCCTGCGTCCTCGTGAAGCTTGTCTCGCTCTGCCTTTGTCTTGTCCTTTGTGTTGTCGCCTTCTAGGCGGAGGCGGACAAGCTCGTCCAGGGTCACGTCCTTGACGGCCGCGTTGATCGCATCGCTTCTGCCGAGACGGAGCACGGTGATCGGTTTTGTCTTGCCGCCGCTTGTCCTGACACCCGCCTTGAGACGGAGGACCAACTCATCCACGGCAGCGTTACTCGGAGCACAAACGAGAAGCTTCTTGGGGCGTCCCTGAGGCGCCGGCGCCAACGACGTTGCGGGCCGCAGCGGCGCGCCCACGGGCACGCCGTTCGAAACCAGCGCGAGCTGCTCGGACAGCAGGGAGCCGACCATTGCGGTGATGGTCTTTGTCTTGCCCGTTCCGGGAGGCCTGTGGTCGAGTTAGCAACCTCGGTCGGCATGGTCTGCCCGAGTGATTCCCGTGTGAACGTACCCCTGGATGAGTGTGAAGCCGTCGTTCTCATAAGCGCCGAGCACCGCCAGTGCCTGGCCGTGGTTGAGCGCCCAATTCTCCATTGCGTTCTTTATTCTTTCATCACCGTAGCGGATGATGGGCGATGGCTCGGCTTTGAGGATTTCATCCATGAGGTCATAGTACTGAAGACTTTCCAGCGCAGCATACTCCCTCTCTATTGTTGTCATGTTTGTCACCTTGATGCCGTGCACGTTGGCCCCCGGCATCAGGCCGGGAGACAACGGATTGCTTCGCGAGGCGACGCGGTACGTGATTTCGACCATGTCCTTCTTGAACGTCTTCCGATGAACCCTTGCCAGGCAGTGTCTCGCATTCGGGCTCTGCAGCGGGTTCTCGTCTTCTGAGACGAGCAGGATATCCCCTTCCGAAACACCCCTTTCTCGGTTCTGGACGACGGGCATCGTGAAAGACACTTCCAGAAAGCTATCCACATTTGCGCGGCTCGTCACTTTCATGCCAAAGGGCTGGGACGTGATTTCGTCCTTGGCTGTGACGAAAGAGCGCCACGCCTCCGCCGCGAGCAGCGGGAAAAAGGTGGATTGGTACGATCGAGGGTCGGCATACTTGGTCGCGACTTCAGATGCTGCTGGTCCGTTCGGTGGGTCGTTGCCTTGGTGAAAGATGTCCCAAGCCAAGATGGTGTTGTGCAGTCTGTCCATCGGCGGGATCAACCGAGCCCTCATCTCCTTGACGGATCGTTGTTGCCGAACCTTCTTGACGGGACGGCGAAGTCGGTCTCGCAGGGCCTGTTGTCGTCTCCTCTCATGTTCATCCAAGCCCTTCTGACCGCCAGCGCCCAGGTTGCAAAGTTGTTCATCGGAGCCAGAGTCCTCGCCGTCGTCATCCGACTCCTCGTCCGAGCTGTTGACCATGATTTCGCTGCGGCCGTGGTCTTTCCCAATGATGCCGAGGCTCTGAATACCCGATCCCTCACCGGGCACCAGCTCTCCTCGAATCTTCTTGGCTCTCGCGATAATCTCAGCATCCCTCTTCGCCTTTTCGGCCTTCTCCTTCATCCTGCTCTCCTTGAGGGCCGATATCGCCTTTTGATCAAGCGTCTTGGTCTTGACCTTTGCCTGCTGAGTAGCGAGCTGCTTCAGAATCGGGCTGTCGGCAGATCGACTGAATTCCAGGACATCATCGCGGTTTGATCTCACGGGCTTGGCTGACGGCTCGGGGCCCATGCTGCCCGGGGGTGCCGATCTGGACCAAGCGTCAAGCTTGCTTTGCTTCTTGGCCTTGGCACTGCCAGCGACGCCTGCGCGTTGGTCCGAGGAGTCTGACGATATGCCGAGCTGAACAATCTGGACTTCTTCGTCGTGGCCAAGCGCCTGCAGCAGCTCCGCTCGCTGTTGGTCATTGAGGTTCGTTGAGCGGACATACTTTCCCGGGACGCTCGTAGGAATGCAGGCGTCCGTGATGAGCTTTCGGGAGCCGGCATTGATTTCCAGTTTATTCTCCCGGAGACGCGTCAAGATCTTGCAAAGCACTCTGACTGTGACATCAACCAGCCACCTGTCCTTCAGCCGAATCATGTTTTCCATCCCTCGGAAGTTATCTTTCGCCGGCCCCAGGATGATGGGCATCATATGCCCCTCGTCCTTGCCCAAAGCCGTAGCAGACGTCAGCAAACCATCTTCTGCGATGAGGGCCTCGGCCAGCTCCATGATTTCCCGGCAAAATTCCGTCATGGTGCTATTCGGAATGCAAAACGACCACGACTCGATGTTCAGACAACTCTTTGAAACAAATCTCCACTGCTCGTTCCACCAACGGAGCACTATGGCGACGGACTTGGCTTCCAGCTTTTTCGTTCTGAGGACCCCGGTAGATGTGTTGGACAAGCCTTGGAGGACGTCTCGGTTCATGTTGAGGAGCGGGCGGATCGGGCCCCAGGGGAAGGGTGGTTTGAGAATCCTCTCCAGCGTCCATACGATGGACGACAGGGTTTGCTCGGGGTGATGTTCCGACATGTGCTGCAGTGCAGCGCTGCGAGAAATTTCTCCCGTCCAGCTCTTGAGTATCTCCGCCGATCCCTCGGCTAGATCAGAATCGTCGTGTACCGAGAGCCCCACGATGACCTGGAACGGCAAGCGATCGGTGAACATCATGTTCAGGTCTGTCGTGTCCATTTCGGAAACCCGCGTGAGGATGCGCGTCAATGCGCTGGCCGTGGCGGCGAGAGATTTGTTGAACCGTTGGCTGGACTCGTCTATGGTCGTGGCGCTCTTGCGCGGTCTCACCTGTTCCACGGAAATGAGAGGCCCGAGAGATATCAAGATGCTCTTTGCGAGAGGGACCTGATCCAGAGACGCATCGAACATCTCGACGATGCCTTCCCAGAATGTCTGAGAGTCGCGTACTACTGTTGTCTGCAACTTCTTGCAGCTGTGGATTGCTTGGAATTCGTCGGAAAACATCTTCATGTCCAGCCTCATGGCTGCTTGGAGGACTGAATTTGCGGCGTCCGAAACCTTCAAGGTGGTCCATCCTTCGCAATGGTCTCGCGGTGGTCGCAGATTGGCCATGATCAAATCTTTGTACTTGCCAACCAGATTGAATGCTGCGCTCGCGTAGAGGTGGACAGTCCCCGACACAATCTGCGTGGATGGATCCAAAAACGACTTCATCGTGTAGTTCATGGCATTGAAGCCGGCACGGATGCACGCTGACCGTCCTGCTTCGCTGATGGAGGGGTCATTGATCATTTTACCCAGCAAGGTTTGCATGAGAACCTCGCAGGCGTCATATCTACGATCCCGCGTCAACGATGTAAGCCAGGGCTGGATCCAAGAAGTAGGGAAAGGAGTGACGTCGGTATCCGGGGTGTATCCAGTCCAGCAGTCCTCGAGGGATTGGTTGAGCAAGTGGTTGTAGACTGGGCTGCCAAAGACAAGATCGGCAATAACGTTTGGCCTTGCATCGCCAACGACATCCCAGATGGCTTTGGGACATTGCTCCAAAAACGTCGTCAGAACCCGAATGGTCGCAACCAAAATCCCTTCAGAGCGGCAGGAAATATGGCGAAAGAGCAAGTCATAGATGTTGGCACTGCCGGCCCGCAGCTCCATGCTGCGGAGGCGACTGACGACGAGAGCTTCTGGCAGCTTGGTGAGAATGGTTTCGAAGCCCCGCCAAAATCTTTCGATTTCCAAGAGGATTTCCGGCTGGGCCTGGTTGACATCTTTACGGCTGATGTCGTCGATGGCGGAGATCAAGCCAGCGCTCACTGCCCAGTCAAACTGATCGTCTGTGATGGACTGAGCCTCGACTGCCTTCCAATTTTCCTGCGCCCACTTTTGGCGGTCGTCGTTTTTCTGATCGAATAAGAAAAAGGTCATTCCCGGTAGGGGATCTTTGCTTCCGAGTTTGAGGTAGCTTTTGCCCTGCAAGCGCACGAAGACGTACTGAAAGATCCGGCGATTCTCTGGGTCGGCCATGTACGGCATGCAGCAAAGCGCCTCGTAGACAGCCAGGAGAACAGTAGCAAGGTTCTCCCCAAACTGTGTCTTCTTAAAAGCAGCGCCACTGTCCTCGATTTTGCCGATGTAGTCTTTTGCCCAAGTCAGATTGTGCGCGATCCTGGCAGTGTCTAATCGTTCGAGCATGTCTCGAATATGCTGGACAACGTCTTCGTTCCATTTCCTAGTCATTGTTAGCCGCTGCTGCCGGGCTGCTGCAATGCGACCAGAAAGGCTTACTCGGAGAAGTTCTGCAAGTAGACGGGCCGGCGCATGTGCCAGTTCAGGACGCAGTCTGAGCATGTTCTCAGCGTTTGTTCCAGCCTGTCCTTGAATTCTTCAAGCCATTGTCCAGCAGACGATTTATCGAAGCCGAATATGAGGCTGTTCCAATAAGTGATCTCGATGCGACGATGGCCCTGCTCAATGCGCTGTCTCTTTTCTTCGGCGGATATTGCTGATTCGGGATCATGGGTAAGCTTATAGTTCTCGCCGTCGTCCGCGTCGATTTTCGGGCAAAGTAGGTGACGCTCCGGCGGAAGTTTTTGAAGTTCGTCGTACCATTTGGCGAGCTCCTCATTGAGTTCCGACATTGTGGCTTCGGCGGCCTTGGCTCATCCTCGACGATGCGACCTGGGGGCCTTTTGCGAGAGGCCAGCGTGGTCGCAGAACTACCTCCGGCGGCGGTGGAATCGGATGCGTCACGACCTGTTCAGACGCGTCCGTGTCCAGAAGTCTTGATCGTAAGCGAGCAGACGGTGAAGGCTGTTCGGAATTCAGCACGCCATCCGAAGTTCAGGGCAGACTACCAATCTACGAAATGAGTCCAATGAAAGAAGAAGAAAAGCAAAAAATAAACTAGCAGCAGGTTCCACGCGCGCAGTCAGGGAGGGGACTGGACGGCAAGGAATCTCTTCTCTGTTTCCTCTATGCCAAACTTGGAATTGCTTGTCTGAATCACAAGTGATTGGTTCTTGATTACGACGGTGCGATGTGTTGAGAGAAGAGGCAACGAACTGCACATGAAAGGAGAGTTGAGATTTACCGGCAGCAACGCTTCCAGACGTAAAAAAAAAAAAACGAGTTTCTGCCTGCTGACTGACGCGTTAAGTGCAGAGCTAGGTGGGGGTAGTTGCCTATATAGGACTAGCTGAATTGAGTTGGAAACAAGGTGCGCGTCGGCCAGGCTGAGTAGAGGGTCAGAGGCGACAGCTGATTGGTCATTGGCCTGGTGCCATTCGGAAACTCGACGCCTTGCATTCACCATGCCATCAGATCCCCATCACTCTCTTGAACTTCATTGAGGCTGATGCGGATGGATGACTCTCACCAGCCAATGGTGCATATCAAATGATGCTCACCTACTTCGCGAACTTCTCTACCTGGCTTCCTTCTCGAGCTGCCACACATGATGTTTTCCCACCTTCTCACCCATGATGCCTTCTCACCCATGATTTGTTTTTTTTCTACCAGAGCGTACACCAGTCCACTTTGCAGCCCATGGCTTCAATTCTCCAAACACAATATGATGACAGGCGACAGCGGGGGATCAGTCCCGCGAGGTCCTGTACTCTCGAGCCCGATACCGACAATTTGAATGAAGAATATTTTCAGGTTGGCCAAGTCATCGAGGTCAAGGACACAGTGATTGGCCAGTATCCCGTGAATTTCATTAAAATCACAGGGATATCGCTTCAGTGTCGAACGTATGAGGGTGTTCCCTTCATCAGAACACGGAGCATGAAGGGGAGACTCCCTAAAAAATACAACGAGACTTGTATGATGCTCCAAATCCGACAACAAGACCCGGAGTTAGTCGTTGTCAAAGCACATCTGGTCGTCAGGAGACGAAAGATGATCATGACAAACTCCGTCTATCCTGAATTTGCAGTGAGAGGGAACGTACGGCCATCGACCGACTTCACACCTGGCGAATTCACACGGCCAGATGAGGACACCACTCTAGTCTGCCGGTGGAAATGGACAATAACGTTTTCCAGAAATCAAAGACAGAGTAAAATCAAGGAAGAGGCGATTGAGCGCATCTATGCAGAAGAAGCATCAGGGCCACAATTTATGCTTTCTGAGAACGTACTCTGCAACCGATGGCGCGGTGGCCGAACTAGGGGTGGTGCTTGGCCCAGCGATCAAGGTCAATTTGTCATTGAATGCGAAGATGGATGTTCCGTCGGGTCCCAGCCGTTTCGACGGCGAGGTCAAAAATTCACGCTTTTCGATTCCTTCGCGGGCGCTAGGGGCGTCTCGAGAGGCGCACAGAGCGCGGGATTCAAAGTATCGCATGCCGTCGACCGAGACCCAGCGGTATGGGACACGTACTCGATCAATTTCCCAGAAACTATCCTGTATCGGATGTCGGTTGACCAGTTCATTCAAGAGGCGAAAGATGTTTTCCTTCGCCCAGATGTTCTTCACATGTCTCCACCATGTCAATTCTTTTCGCCGGCACACACGCAATCCGGCGCTCACGATGAAGAAAACACAGATGCTATCCTAAGCTCCCATGCGCTTGTGCACAAATTACGTCCGAGGTTCATCACGTTGGAGGAAACGTTTGGCTTGTATTTTGAGCAGCATCAAAATTACTTCCATTCTCTCATCGGAGACCTTACTCACCATGGATACTCTGTTAGATGGAAAGTCGTGGAACTATGCACATGGGGGTCTGCCCAAACTCGCAAACGGCTTATTATAATCGCAGCGGGACCTGGGGAGCGACTCCCGCCATTCCCCCCGGCCACTCATTCAAAAGATCCGGCTGATTCCCTGCCACCATATAACACCATTCGCAGAGCATTGAGCAAGATACAGCCTGGTGACGATCTGCATGATCTGGCTTCTGTGACGCATTTCAGCCCTCCTCGTCCGACTCTCAATCCCGATACGCAAATCGGGACCATTTTGACAAGCCCAGGTGGTATCTACCACCCGGACGGAAATCGAAACTATACACTCCGGGAATATGCATCCTTACAGGGTTTCCCCCTGTCTCATCAGTTTCTGGGGACCAAAACAAGCATAAAAAGACAGATCGGAAACGCGTTTCCGCCCAACACGGTCAAGCATCTGTATCGACATCTCCACAAATGGCTTCTGAAAGAAGACGAAATCAGAGAATATAGGCCACCATCAACGGAGATCGTTACGCTGGGCTGAACTTGTGAGAATGAGGAAACAACGTGGCAGTTGTAACCGTTTAGGGGGGAGGTCTCTAGTGTGTGGTTGACTGGGCTTTGTTGATAGGACCTTTTCTTTTTCCTCAACCACGGGATTCTCAAAGCTAGAACTTGCCATATTCAATCGAACTTGTATCGCGCTCACGTGTTAGACACTCCACACAACGATGGTGCCTTGTCAAAGTTGTCAGGTCGATCGATTCCTGCCATGGAGTTGCTGAGCACGGATGGGCATAGAGAGCAGTTGCCAGAAGTGGGAAGCAGCTGTCTGACAGCTGCACAAAGTAGTATAGTGGTCGTCAGAATTTTGGTTTATGAAGTGAACTCCAATCTCTCCGCTTCACCTTCACCTTTAATGCTCTGTTTTCACATTAGTCTTGAATTTTGTTTTCCTTTTTTTTTCTATAGGAAAGATTTTTTTGCTACAGGGCTTCTTCCAGTCACAGAGCTGTTTCTTGATCTACGTCTGGCTTCTTATATCTTTCTACCTGTACCAGAGAAAATCACCATTTTGCTACACAATGCAGACAGTGACAAATCAACGGGAAGAGCAGCAGGTTCTGCCTAATACGGTGGGTTCTGCGAAGAATGTCCAAGCACAAGACGCTTCCTGGCAGAGTCTAATGTAAAGCACAGCCTGTGGTGCCGCTGCATACGTTTCCCGTGAAGGATGAATTCATCCTGAGACACGAACGAGGCACCATGATCGAAATGCGCAATGAAGAAAAGCTATTCAGACAATTAAACGATAAATCGCAAGCGTTGAGGTGCTGGGTCATCAGCTCCATACCCAATACCACTACCGCGTTTCATCGATCATGGCTGCTGTTGGTCCAGCCATCGGACGACGTGGACGGGACTGTCTTTCCAAGCACAACCGACAGATTCAGGATTGGCATGCTGTCGACTGTGTGTCACGGCGGCAATGAATATTCGCTACTGCACCTCTCGGCCATTCGAATCCCAAATCCTTTCGATTCGGTCGAAACGATGAGAGATAGCAGGGCAAGAACTTATGCTGCTTTCAAGGTCGAGGTGCCCCGATCATGGAAGAATGCCGATGGTGAATATGTTGAGGTGGACCTTATGATGAGATTGCAGACCAAATGGTCTGTCGAAAATGTTGCTGACATTCTTCTGAGAGACGATGACTGTCAGTTGTTGAAGATTGACTGGGACGTGCAATCGACCACATTTGAGATTGAATTGGAAGCCCTTCGATATTTGACTGACGAAAGAGACCTAGAAGGAAGGGGGCCGAGCATCAAGTCCAAACGTGCCTTCCACATGATTCTTGATTTTCATTCCTGCTGGAAAGATTTCTATAATCTGCACAAAGTGTTTCCGCAACTCAAAGATCCGGCACATGCCATGTACGGAATCCCGGCATCAATTCTGGAGAGGTACCGATCGCTCAATCAAGACCACCTCGATTCTCTGAATGGGCTGCAGATGATTCCCAACGGATTGTATTTTGTCAACGGGTGTCCCGGGTCAGGAAAAACTGAATGGAATCTGATTCTTGCTGCAATCGTGCAGGCAGGCGCAAGGAAGTGCAGCCTGAGGAAAAGTCGTGTTCTTTTTCTGGTGGACATCAACAAAACGGTTGACGACGCAGCAGGTCGATATTTCTCGCTTTGCACAGAGGCAAACTTGGATCTCCGTGTTGTGAGAATGCACGGCTGGCCCAGGGAGATGCGCGAAAGCTCCAGGATCCATTGTCTCCGGCCCGAAAAGCAAGAACGACAGAACGACATGCTTGGCATTGATTTCACCACCAGGTTCTTGACCACGGCAGGATTGTCCAGATGTTCCAGGGCGGCTCGACACTCCAACGCAGTCCCGACACTCGACGAGGCCTCGTGGCAATATTTCGAAGAGAACAAAAAGGAGGCATTCTCAGGTCTTCAAAGGCTTCTGGATAAAATGGAAAACGACGAGGCGCTTTCCACGGACGATTGGAAGACGCTGAGGAGGCTGGTAGCAAAACTATATCGAGCCGTCTTGGCACGCACTGATTTTGTCGCGACCACGCCGGTGGCGGCTTTCGGAAGATTCGCCAAGTTGTTCAAGCCGGACCTGATCTTTGTGGATGAAGCGAGTCACGCACGGGAACTTACTACCTTGATTCCCCTGGCTTACTACAGCCCAAAGGCGTGGATATTTACGGGTGATGTGAAGCAGACGCAGCCTTTTGTCAAGAACTTGACGGCTTGCAACAAGGGTCCCAACGCAGAGCTGCAAGTCAACCCGTTCGCGAAGCAGCTGCAGATAAGCACCATGGCCAGAGCCAGTTTTGTTGGCGCAGTCAATAGCGAGCTGCTCATCAACAAAAGAGCGTACGGGAACCTCCATCGGCTCCCCTCAGATCTCTTCTACGAGGGCAGAATGAGGTCCAGTCACATTGGCGAGGAGGAGCTGTACCCGGAAAGTGTGTCTCATCTCAGGCGTTGTCTGCAGACCCTCGCAGGGGGCCGTCGCATAGATGAGAACCGTCTGATTGTCGACTTGACGACAAGTCGAGAGAAGCGCGAGCGTGAAAGTTTCTGGAACCCGGCCCACCACCAGTGGATCGTCGCGCAGGCGGCAAGCCTGCTTGGAGATGATGGGTTCCGGAGCATACGGCGCGGAGGTGCCGCCACAATCATGATCGCCACCCCGTACAGCACGGCTTTCAAGCAGTATCAGGCTGCAGTGAAGGCCTGGCCGCAAGAGTGGCAAGACAGGGTGCAAGTCTTGACGGTAGACAAGGCCCAGGGCAGCGAATCCGACGTTGTGCTCCTGGACATGGTGCGAACTCGCACCTCTGGTTTCATGGATGAGCCCAGAAGACTCAATGTGTCGATCACGCGAGCTCGGCAAGCCGAAATTATCCTCATGCGCAGAGCCATGGCGTACATGCCCGATAGACGCGGCAACGACGTTGCTCGCAGCACGTTTTTGTCAAGAGTGTGGGACGACACCATGTCCCACAACCGGGTACTGTCTTTATGATGGATGTGATATACGATGATGGCATGTGGCCCCTTTCTATGTGTTGACTGTTGCTGAGGCAAAAGCAAAACGTGCTGGTGCAGAGTGGCGGCGAGGGTACAACATAATGCGTGGTTGGCATGTGGGTAGCAGAAACAGACTAGAGTAGAATGATGTACTCCCTCGCAGAGAGAGAAAAAGAGACACCCACCATGATTCTCCCAATGCAGAGCAGTAGGTTATTTTCAATCACGAATGCACAAGCTAGTCAACGCCCTGCCGGTTGCAGTTCCTCCACCCCCGAGACATTTGTATTCCATGTCCAATTCAAGGGGGGTGTGGTAGTTTGGGAGGGGGTATCACGTCTCCGGTGCATCAAGAGGGACGCCAAGAGAAACAAGAACAAAAACAAGGGAAGACAAACATGATTCCTCCCCCCCCCCTCCCTTCCCATAGACAAGGCGGGGTGGATAAGAGGGAGGAGAGAGACAAATGGGGTATAAAGGCTTTTCTTCTTCTTCTTCTTCTTCTTCTTCTTCTTCGTGACTCTGCAGCAGCAGCGGCTCATACAAGTTCCCATCTGGCAATCCAACCAACCTGCCTGCCTGCGTCGCGAACAATGCACAAGTGTCCCTCGCGGGGGTTGGCCCTCACGCCTGGGAGGACCATGTGAGCGGCGAGTGTGGCCTGGGCGGAGGGCTTACCGTCGCGAAGGCAGTAGGAGCCGGTTGTGACGAAGCCGACGAGGTCGTGTTGGTCCGGGACGAGGGGATGCCGCCCGGCGCAGAGGTCGACGGAGTTGGGGGCCGGGGGCGGGTACGGGTCCGGCGGGGCGGTGAGTTCCCGGGCGAGGAGCTGGCGGCGGAGGAGGGGGGTTCGGGGCCGGCGGGTTTTGGGGGGTCCTCGCGTGGGCGGGGGGAGCTTGGCGAGCCACTGGGCTCGGAGGTCGGGGGGGAGGATGTGGCTGGCGGGGGGGTCGGCGGGCGTGGCGGGGACTTGAGCGGTCGGGGAGGCGGGCCGCGGGTGCTTGGGCGTGGGGAGGCGGTATATGCGCGCGCAGGCGGTTGCGGAGCCGCCTGAGAGGAGGGTGAGTCGGACGGCGATGATGGCGTTGGGGGGGATGGTGGGCGGGTGGGCGGTGCGTGTTGCGGCGAGGAAGTCGGCCTTTGACATGGCGTTGAGGAGCGTCAGGGATGGGGGGGGCGGCGGCGACTGCTTGCTCGGTCGCTGCTCGTCGATGTCCATGGCGTCGTCAGCCGGGGCGGGCTCGTCGGCGCGGACGTGCTCTTCCGGGACTGCCTCGGCTTGGGGCGGCGGGGGGCGCGGCAGGCCAAAGACGAGCTCAAAGTCGCAGGCGTGCGCGTCGCCGACTTCGCCCCGTCGGCCGGCGCCCATGTCCACGGAGGCAAAGGCGATCCTCTTGCTCTTGGGCCGTCTCTCGTATTCCCGCGCCCTCCTCCTCCTCTCCTCCTGCTCCCAGGCGGCGCCGGCGTCGGTGGCGACAAAGTCCCTCGGGAACCACGGCAGGCCGCGCTCAAAGGCCACCTGCATGGTCTCGTTCAGGCCGGCGAAGCGCGGGTTCCAGCCCGACACGAGGGGGCAGTGGACGATGCTGTGCCACAGCGGGGGCACGCACTTCCACGGCAAGAGGACGGTCCACGTTCCCTGGGAGAGCAGGGCGTCGGGGGATCGGGATGTCACCAGGATGACGGGGATGGGCGGATCGGTCAGCCGGGATGGTTTCAAGAACGAGCCGGGCGCCGCCAGGCTCCTTCTTTTGCCGATGGCCTTCTGAGACGGGAGACACGTTGCCCGGAAGCGCGCGCCCCGGTCGAACAGCCCGTGGGGCTCGAGGCCCTCTTCGGCCGGCCATTCGGCGAGCAGTTCCATGACCTTTTCGGACTCTGCCGCCGCGAGGTTGTCCGAGGAGGGAAGCTCCATCTTCCGCGGCGGATACCGCAAACGCGGGTCCTGGATCGAAAAGCCGAGGACGGAATCTGCCGGCAGGGATGCGGGATTCGTCACAGCCTTGAGGGACTCGAAAAGGCCGGCGTGCTTGTTCCTGGGCTGGTCCGTGGTGTCGTACGGCGTCATTGTGCCCACGAGAGCCTCGGTGGAGGCCGGTCCTGTGAGCTCGATGCTGCCGATTTCGAAGCGCAGATCCTCGACAAACACGCCAGCGCCTTTCTTCTTGCACATGCCGACGAGCTCGGTGAAGACCTCTAGGAAGGCTGCGGGGCTGAGGCGCAGAAAGACTTGCCTCTTTCCCTTGCTGGCATCCGGCTCATCGGTCGACAGAGCTGGTTGTGGATTCCATATGACCGTTGCTGGACACATCAACCTTGGCTGGTCGCCTCGCTTTCGCGATAACAGCCCAGACCAAGCCCTCGTCCCCATGGTCCACTTTCTTCCCTTCTCGTTCCAACACGACTCTTGCGTCACGCCCATGCGCTTGAGAATCTTTTCTATGCCGGCAGGGTTTCCATACAGGCCAATGGTGCTCATGTAGCTCATGTCCCAGACCAGAGTGCCCTTCTCTCCCTGGGCGCGATGGGCAGCCCGGTAGATCTTCTCGGTTGGGGTTAATGGTATGGCGAAGCGCCATAGAGGGTTGGCGGGCTCCGTCATCCTTGCTCTCTTGGCATGCCACTTGTGGGTTGGCAGCCAGGTCTTGTGTATTTGTCGTTTGCGGAACCTCGCGGGCGGCTTGGGGGGAACGTTGAGCATGTTTCGTCGAATCCTGGGTCTCGGCCGCGACTTTGCCGACGATTGCAAATGCTCGGGTGCTTCTGCGTCTTGTGGGTGCTCCGAGGTGGCCGCCTTCTTCTTGAGCAGTCTTCGTCGCTTCCGAGCTGCCAGAAGACCTAGCCGCTTGGCGCGTTCGACTCGTATGCGCGCTCTGGTGGTTGTCGGTCTTCGTTTTCTGGACTCGACCAACGGCGTGTTGTCTTCATGCATCTCCCTTTTCGCCTTGGCTCGCAGACGGCGCGGCACTCGTCTGGGGTTGTGACTGGCTGTGCGCCGGCGAAGGCCTCGAGGCACTTGTTGGAAGGCGCGGCTGGAGCTCACGGCCTTGGACGTGGCCATGCTTTGCTGCAGGGCGTTGATCTCGAACTCGTGAGCCTTGAGGAAGGCCTGGAGATCTAGCTCGCCATCTTTGAGCGCGGCGTCGGCGGGCTGGGCGGGAATGTGGCGAGCGGCGTGCACCTTGGCCATCTTTTGGCGAAAGGCATCGCTTCGTCCATTGGCACCGCCTGGTGGTGCAGCGCCGCGCTTACCCGACGGTGCGCCAGACACCGGCTTGGGCGCCATGGCGTTTTGAGGTTGTCGCGATGACACGATGATGGCTCAATGGCTTGTCGTCTGGAGAAGTGAGGCTGAAAAAAAGTAGGGTTAGACAGTAGTAGTAGCTACTACTAGTAGTATTTACTATGTTAGTACTTATGTAGTAGTAGTAGTAGTCAGTCGAAAAAAACGTGCCAGAAATTTGTCACTATCTAGTATCTAGTATCGATAAGATAGACATCTTGCCAAGTTTGGTAGCCAATCAAACCACTTCTTGTTTTGGAGAGCCCGATTCCTCCCCCCCCCTTCCTTCAACCTCCAGGGCCATCATTATCGACCATCTGTCGAGGCGTCATCGGTTTTTACTCGCCTCACTGATTTTCAGTCCAGGGCTGGGCCGGCTTGTGTTTGACGTTTGACGTGCGAAACCACTTCTCCTGCTGCTTATCCTGCTGCGTCTCCTGCTGCTTCTCCTGCTGCGTCTCCTGCTGCTGCTGCCGCTGCCCTTGCCGTTGCTTGCCGTCTTTCTGCAGCGGCTTCAGACATGGCGTCTTTCAGTAAGCTGACCCACCTTGCCAATATTGTCGTTGTTGTTATTTATTGTGTCTATTTTTTTTTTCTCTCATTTATGATTCTGTCTTGTTTTGCCGCCACCTTTCGCCACGTATTCCTCTTTCGTCGTCCTGTACAACACCATCACAAGCCCCCTCCCCTTTTCGGGAGCGTCATTGCTGCGTCGCAGATTGTGTCATCAAGCATCAAGAGGAAGAGAAGGGGTTCGGGGCAGGAGGAGGAGGAGCCGCCATTTCCTTCCCGTCGATATGCGCCACGATGGGCCACCAGTCCTCATGAGGAATGGGCAACGCTCTCCCTCGCGCAAAAGTCTGACTGAGCCGTCGGTCGGGACGAGCTAATGTCCCTTTGTCCCATGTCTCCTCTCATCATTGTTTATCTAGGCGCATGCAGCCCCGGTTTCTGTCCCTTTGCCCTTTGTTGGATCCTCACGAGCCTTCGCTCCGCTACATTGTGTTCTGCTTGTCTTGTCCACCATCGGCCGTGACGGAATACTGACATGTTTTTCCTGCCAAAAGTTGGCAAGTCGCGCAGGGTATCGTTCCCCTTGTCCAAGAGCATCGAAACAGGAGCAACACTCGCGCCAAGCGTTCTTGCTAACATGACCCATTTGTAGCCCAAATTCGAGCTGCATCTTAAGGTGAGTCTCAGACCTGACCACCTCGGCTACGCACCAGGCGCTCTCTGACGCCTCAAAAACCGTCCAGATATTCGATCTGAACAATATCCCTCTCGTATCAGGCAATTCTTTCATCAAATGGCACCTTTCTCACTCGATACACGCCGAGCACCGCGGCCGCACCGAGAAATGCCCCATCTCCAACCACAAGGTCGACTATGGATACAGCAAGCTCGTCACCGGCGTGCGAATATCCATAGATAAGAACAACATGCTTGGTGAATGCCCCATCGAGTTTGAGATCCTGCAAGAGTTCGCCATGACCGAGAAGATTACCCTGGGCCATGTCAAGCTAAACCTGAGCGAATACATCGAGGAGAGCGAATCGTTCGGCCGCGAGCTTGGCTCCCCCCCTCGCAAACGGAACAGCACCTCGAGTGAAGGCGGAGACAAGTCAGAGGTGTGTCCGGTGGAAGAAGGCATCGTGCGACGCCATCTCATGCAGGACAGCAAAATCAACAGCACCCTCAAGATCGGCATTCTCATGGTCCAGGTCGACGGCGAGAGAAACTTCATTGCCCCGCCTCTCAAAAGCGCCTCTGTCTTTGGGGGAATCGCCGGGCTCGTCGCCCCCGAAGCAGAGGACGACAAATCGCGTATGTCTGACGTTTCCTCAGAACCCCGGGGGGGCCTATCTTTCCTTTTTCTCCCCCTACGCGTCCATCGCTCGGTCGCCCGCTAACAGACACCTCTTAGCCATGCCCAGCATATCGAAATCCAGAGACGCAGCCGAGGTGCAAGATCTCTACCGTCGCACCCTCGCCGCCTCATGGTCACGCCAGCTCAACGAGCTCCCGGCGGACGAGTGCATCGAGGACATCTTCTCCGGCGGCAACGGCTGGGGAACGAGAAAAGACAGCAACCAACACACACACGACAGCGAGGACGACGACGATGATAAGCTGGCTGGAACACTGCGGCCCAGCGATTTTCGACGCTACGCAATGCATCACCACAGCCACGGCGCCAGTCACGGCCGCAACCACCATCATCGCACCCACAGCGCCTCCAGCGCCAGGAGCGTGTCCACGGTCCGGACGGGGGGCCACCGGCGCGGCGGCTCAGTACACCTCGAGGACAGCAGGGACTTGCGCGACGACGACGCCGCCAGCAGCAAGAGTGGCAGCCTGGGCAGCCTGGCCCCCACTATGGGTAGCAGCAGCGACGGAGGCGGAAGAGGTGAGTCGGGAATGAGGCGCGCGAGGGAGCTGGCCGAGTTTGATCTCAGGGACGACCTCGTTGCCTGGAAGCTCCCCGGTGGTGTGGCGGTAATCTAAGAGGCCTACTCCCCCCCCCCCCCCCATCTACCCATCCCTAATTGTACAGTAGCAAATTTGCCACATCAAAATACACATACAAGCACAAAGATTAGAAGAAGAAAAGTTGATGAAAAAAAAAAAAGATTGCATTGATCCCCCACATCCTCCTAAACAAACACCCTTCCCCGGCTCTTCCTTCAACCTCTAACCTCCGACCCCATCTGTATCTAAAACGGTAGCCGTGAACGAACCACGAACCAAACAAACGAATCGACGAACCACCACTTCATCTTCCACTCAACATCTACATCCAACATTTTCCTTCTCCATATTATCCACCCCACCCTATCAATCGTAACCCATAACCCATTCCCTCTCTTACCCCCCCCCCCCCCCACACCTCCCCTTTTAATCCCAGTTTCAGAAACGAAAACCAAAATCAAAATCACCAAATCTATCCTTTATTGATTCTTTGTTTTTTCCTTTTTTACCCCAGCTCTTGTCTTGCCTGGGTAGGTATTCGCATTTACCGAGTTTGTTTTTTGGGGGCAGGGAGAGGGAGAGAAGGGAAGGGGACTGGAAATTGAACTATTGAATATTGGTGGGTGGGGAGGGATCCTCGGGGTTGAGTGGGTGGTTTTTTTTTTTTTTTTTTTTTTTTTTTTTCCGTCATTGCTTCATGTATAAGTCTCTGTCGGGTGTTTCTGATTTATTTATTTGTGGGTTTTTTTGATGATTTTTCTTTCCTTGCTGGAAATTGTGTTTACATGTATGTATATGCACATGAATTACGCAGATATGGTGCCGCGGATGCCGCCCTTGTCGCCGACTTCTCGGGCTGTGACGATGACGGTGAGGTCGGCGGCGACGTTAATGGTGACTTCGACCTTGCTGCCCTTCTTGACACCCTTGATGGCTGCCTCGGCGAGCGGTGCGCCCAGCTTCCAGACCTTTTCGCGCTTCTCCTCCTCCTCTTCTTCGTCGGAATCGGACAGGTCCGAGTCGTCGTCTCCGTCCTTGTCCTCACCGCCCTCGGCAGGCTGCTTGGCCTTGGGCTCGGGCTTCGTCACCTTGATGTGGGTGCCTCCTTCGATGATCTTGATCAGGACGTCGCCGCCGTCCTTGGGTGCGGGGATGTGTACGGTTCGGCGGGCGGGAACGGCGGTCTCGGCCTGCATGATGGGGGTGAAAACCTCCTCGCCGTTCGCGCTGGCGGTGACGACACCGACTGCGTTGGAGATGTGCTTGACGGTGGTGACGGCAGGATGCGTTGCCTGGTCAATGTCGCCGGCTTCGTACTCTTGGATCAGGGAGGCCTGCAGGGCGGCGCCGCGGGCCTGGGCCTCCGAAGGGTTGATGGCCGTGGTGTTGGTGGCAGGGGCCATGATCTTGGTCGTCTCGGGGAAGATGCCGCGCAAGTTGTTGGCGATGCGAGGGGTGTGGGAGGTGCCTCCGCACATGATGACCTCGTCGACGTCGAGCACGTCCAGCTCAGCCTTCTTGACGACGCTCTCGACGAGCCGGCTGAACCCGTCAAAGACCTTGCGGGCCAGCATTTCGTACCGGAGACGGTTGATGGTGGACGAGAAGTCGAACCCCTCAGCCAGGCTCTCCACGCTGAACTGCGCGTTGGTTCCTAGACTCAGAGCCTTCTTGGTAGCCTCGGCTTCCTGTCGGAGCTTGGCCAAGCTCTTGGCGTTGGATCGAGGGTCGGTGCTGTGCTTCTTGATGAATTCCTTGGCGAAGTGGTCCATGAGGACCTCGTCCAGCTGGGCACCGGCGAACTCGTAGTCGTGGGCAGTAGCCAAGACGGTGTACATGCCGCCTCTCGAGGCGACCACGGCAACGTCTGAGCGGGTGCCGCCGAGATCGGCGACGACAACAATCTTGTCCCCCAGGACAGCCTCGGGGCGGGCGTCGTAGGCGAGCAGGGCGGCGACGGGATCGGCGACGAGCTGCAGAACTTCGAGACCAGCATCATTGGCGGCCGCGATCAAAGCCTCACGCTGCTTGTCGTTGAAGTTGGTCGGCACCGTGATGACGGCCGAGGTCACCTTCTTGCCCAGGTAATCCGAGGCGGAGGCAACCAGGCGGCGCAAGTAGCGGGTCGCAGCTTCGCTGACGGAGACGGATGAGGGCTCGCTCTCTCCATCTTTATCTTTGACTGAGAAGACTACGTTGCCACCGTCGTCCTGGGGATGAGCAGCGGCGTGGCAGTGAGTAGGGTCGATGGACTTGAACCTAAGACGAGCACAGATGTTGGGTTAGTTTCAGGAGGATGCCGTGGTTTTTTTTTTTTTTTTTTTTTGTTCACAAAGACGGCATGGCATCATGTATGCAGCAAAGAGACAAGATGCAAGAAGCACGTACTCCTTGCCCAGAAAGTCGCGGAAATAGGCAATCGAGTTGGAGGCGTTGCGAACCAAGAAAGCCTTGGCCTGTGTGCCATAGTACTCGTCGCCGTCTACGTATGACAGGGCAGTAGGAATCTGTCGGTCTACAAAGAGAGCAAAACGACGTCAGCAAAGGCACACGCATCCTCACGATCCGCTTCTCTTCCCTCTGGAACGAGGTCCAAAAATCGCAGCAGCAGCACCACGCTCCGTCCTTCTCCCCTCCCGGATGGAACATTACACACCTCCATCCTCGTTGGCAATGACCTCGGCCTTGTCGTCGACCGTGAACGCAATCGAGCTGTTCGAGTTGCCAAAGGTGATGCCAATGACGACCCGGTCCGCAGGCTCGAGGCCGGGCTTGACACCATTGCTGTCAGACATGCGGAAAATATGACGGTTCGTTTATAGAAAAGTTTGATTTTTTTTTAAAAAAAAAAAAAGAAGAAGAAGAAGAAAAAGGTATGAAAAGCTGCAAGTTCTCGGACGAAAGGGTACGACGGGATCGTTGGTTATTGTTTCTTCTTCCTCGTCCTCAAGGTACGCTGTGGTGTCGGGAGAGAAAGGCGTTGTTCCAGAAATCAGAATCAGATAGTGGGGTCCATCTCTCGTCCGTTTTTTTTTTTTTTTTTTTTTTTTTTTTTTTTTTTGTCCCGCCGATTTCTCACAAAAGCCAAAAGCCAAAAGCTCACCCACCTGCCCACTTCGCCCCCACCTTGTTCGTTTGGTGAGATCAGGACCACACAGGATTTGGCTGACTCTCTTGACGCGTTTAACGCAGAAAGTCAAGTAACCTTCTGGCTGGCCCAGGAAGCTTGCCGCATTTTTTTTTTTTTTTTGCCGCATCGCATCACTTCAACCAAAACGTCATGTCCTCAGAGCCGGTCTTCGTCCTACCGGGTGACTACCTCGATCCCGATCTCATACCGTCGCATCCCAAGAAGCCTCTCCGTATAGGTCCCGGTCTTCGCCACGTCCCACCAACTCATGTTGTCCCTACGCTGGCCGGCCAATTCGTGACGGACAGAAACAAGAATGCGATTCGGATAGAGACTTCTCACGGACGGGTAAATACATGCCTTGCAATTGTCTATTTATCTATCTATCTATCTATCTCTTCCTCGCGTTGCGGTGAAAATGTTCGTCGTGACGTGGGGGGGGGGCTGGCTAGTCAAAGAGAGAAAACGTTTCGCATGATGGCTGACATCTCGGCCTCTTCTCCAGTACGTGCCCAGAGTAGGAGAGCTCGTAATCGGAACGGTTCAAAAGAGCGCCGCAGACATATACTACGTCTCTCTGTCAGATTACACCGCGCCCGCGCTGCTGCCGCAACTGTCGTTCGAGTCGGCCACCAAGAAGACGAGGCCGATCCTGGCCGCCGGGGCGCTGGTGTACGCGCGGGTTAGCATGGCGAATAAGCACATGGATGCCGAGGTGGAGTGCGTCAACTCTTCCACCGGAAAGGCGGATGGCCTGGGGCCTCTGGCAGGCGGTATGCTGTTCCATATATCGCTGGGCATGGCGAGACGCCTGATGATGCCGAAAAGCGTGCAGGAGGGCAAGGTTGTCGTGCTGGAGGAGCTCGGTGCCCTGGGATTGCACTTTGAGACGGCAACGGGCAGGAACGGTCGCTTTTGGGTGGAGAGCGAGAGTGCAAAGACGGTCATTGCGGTGGGAAAGGCAGTACAACAAACAGACGAAAAGCGTTTGAGTGTGGAGGATCAGAAGAAGCTCGTTAGAGGGATAATAAAAGAATTGAGCTGAAGCTCTCTGGATGCTATCACCACATTCTCTTTGATAGAACACTCCACTGCGCTCTTTTCTTTTCTTTTTCTTTTTCTTTTTCTTTTTCTTTTTCTTTTTCTTTTTCTTTTTCTTTTTCTTTTTCTTTTTCTTTTCTTTTTCTTTTCTTTTTCTCAAATGTTTTTTATTTTTCATGATGAACAAACAGATCAATTGCTCGCCATATACAAAGTAGCGCGCTGAATCCCATTGATTCCTAAACGCCGGTGCCCGAAGCCTTGCTGTGAAGAGCGAAAGTGACATGTGACATCCTGTAGGCATAAACACTGAACGTCAGAGACAGGCTTTCAAGCCCAACAAAACGCCCACATCTGCTATCCTGTTGCCGAGCTTGCTATTCCTTCCCCAGGTAGTACGTAACGAGCGATGCAGTAAAGTTGGATAGTTGTCCCCCAACCAAAGTAAACAGCTTTTGAGTCCCGATGCCAATTACAATACCAATGCCAGTGCGCTCCGATCAACGTGTATATATATATGTGTGTGTGTGTGCGTGAGTGTGTGCGTGAGTGTGTGGGCGAGTGTGCGTGTGCGTGTGTGTATAAGTGAGTGTGTGTGCGTGTTCACCTCCAATCCCATCATGTCAAGCACCGCCCATCTCAGAGTCAGCCTCAATGGGTTCAGGAAGCTGTTGCTGATCCATGCCATGTATCTTAGTCATGTGCCGCTTCCAATTGTCCTTTCTCGGAAAGGCTTTGCCTCCGGCTTTCGAATAATCACATCCCGGAATGGCGCAGTGGAACTTTTTCTTCTTCTCATGGCGGTCATTGATGTGACGCTGCAAATGAGTCTTGGTACCGAACCCCTTCCCGCAGTCCTTGTAGGGGCACTTGTGATCTTTGCTGTGATAACGTTGGTGGTGCCTGTCCCACAGTCAGTCATACTGGTGGACATGTGAAAAATGACACAGAAGAGAAGAAGGCCAGAGAGACTGAGGCCGGACAAACTTCTATACGGTGTTTCTTTTTTTTTTTTGTTTGTTTGTTTGTTTGTTTGTTTGTTTGTTTGTTTGTTTGTTTGTTTGTGTCTCTCCGCCACTTGCATGATTTGTATGTACTTACTTGAGCTTGTGTGGCTGATCGAAAGCCTGACTGCAACCGGGCTCATCGCATCGGAACATACCCGCTTGGGGAGATGCGTGTCCGTGTTGCGGCGAGGCACTTTGCCGGAAATCAAGGCTGTGTATTGAGCCCGGAGATGGACTGTCAAGCTGTGTCGAGGGGGTGTTCTCGGTGGATGTCACTGTAGAATGCGCGCCGGGGAAAGGGGTAGAATGGTCCGATGGGAAGCTTGAGCATCGGCTTCTTTCCGGGATCATGGAGGGGCTTAGATGATCGTGGCTATGCGAATCGGGCATGAGCACGTCGTTGCAGTCCCGCTTCGGCGCCTCCTGGCTCGCCGGAGGAGGATATTGCGCCGCTTGCGCCGCTTCGGCAGGAGAGAGTGCAGAAAAGGGTGGAGGTGTAAACGTCGAGGCACCCTCTCGGTGCGCTTGGTCGCCGGCGTGCGATGGGCGGGGAGGGCAGTAAGAAGCATAAGACGAAGCGGAGAGTTGATGCTCTGTCCGATGCCTCATTTCCGACTGAGTCGAAGCGGGCATGACATCCATTGGATTCACCGTCCCGACAGCAGGATCCGCTGGCGGCGATGGTGCCGACAATGGCGCGAACGGCTGCGGAACTGACGTCGAAGTGGGAGGAAGCTCGGTCGGAGAACCAGTCGGGCGTCCAGGGGCAGGAACTTGTCCAAGCTCATTTCCGACATTGGCTTTCGACGAGGTCGGTTCATCCTCCGCGGATAGGACTAAAGCGAATGAGCCATCCCGGCCGCTCGGCCTGTGGAAGATCTGTTTCAAGTTGTCTCTGAGCGAGCTTCCACGATGCGATGTCGTCACGGGCTCAACAGGATCCGTCGCGGCAACCATGCCAAAGGCGGACGAAGGTATGGAAGGACGATAATAATCGTCGCTTGTCCCCTTCAGGACGCCGGGACTGTCATCCGGGATGGAAGCCGGCGTGTAGAAGGGAAACGGCGCCGTTTCGTGACCGCCGTGATGATGGATCGCATCGACGTGAGGAGTAGCAGCATCATTCTGTTGCCAAACATCTCCCCCTCTTGCAAGATCCGTGGGCACTTGTCTACTCGACTCGAGACCCTCTCCCATCTGCGCGAGATTGGCATTCGCTGAAGCCCATCCCAGCTCCCTGTTCCGAGCCCCTGCACCAAGCCCGGTTCGTGATAACTCTCCGTTCTGCGCAAGGGAGTCTGTGGATGAAAGCCGGCGATGTAACTTGGAGCCAAGGGTCGAGCCCTTGACGTGTTGTACCTGGATGCCAGCCTCGACATCGAGAGGGTGCGCCGCCCGTTTGCGCCGTTTGATCTGATGGACAATGACGGGATAAAGACACAGCGCCAACAGAGCCACGCCGATGAAAACACCGACGGCGGTGCCGGCTATGGCTCCGTCACTCAGACCTCGCCTCGAGACTGCTCTTTTGGCAACAGTGCCTCTCGTGGTCCCGTCATGGCCAGACAATCGACGCAAGAGCGAGCGAGCAGTTCGGCCGCAATGAGAAAGCGTCGCGACATGTCGAGATTGGGGCGGCGGCGTCGCCTTGGATATGTCGTCGACGTTCATGACCATCCAGAGTCCAAGGTTTCCGGGTGGACGGCAGGGAAGCCAAGACGATCGCTTGAGTTGATCGCTTCGTGGAACGGTGGACTGGGAGGCCGCCCACGATAACCCGACGATCCGCACCTTTGAAAGGCCAGAGGCCGCGGCGGGCCGCACGGAAGAGCTGTACAGCAGACAGGAATTTCCGAGGTATCAAAAAATGGTCATGGCCGTCACGACAGAGGTCGAGATTCGCAGAGCAGGACGAGTCGCAGACGAGACGCGATGCAACAACTATCAGCCCGATTATCAGAATAAGCAGCAATTTGTCTGGTGGTGGCCACTGCGGCAATGTAGCCAACCAGATGGACCCGACGTGGCGGATGCTTACTATGTAAGAGACGGTTTTTTTTTTTCACTTGTGTTTTTTTTTTTTCCCTGAGTGATGATGGATCAATTTCTACTAGTATGTACTACTGAAGTGGTTGGTGAGGTCGGCATTGTTCTACACGCATTGCCGACAGCGGCCTAAACAGGGGGGCTTCATTCGGTTCGGGCGGTCGTAGAAGCAAAACTACTACTAGTGGTAGACGTGGTTCCGTAGCCACAGCCGGCAAGCTTGTTGATAAGGATTCTGCATTAATTTAAGTAGACGAATCTATCAACTCGGTTCGAATCATGCATCCCGATGCCCAAACTATTTTGCTGCTTGGCCCCTTTGCTACCTTGATAGTAAAAGTTTGCAGCTCTGTTTCTCGACGGCCGCTAGCTAGGCGGTCGTCGAACGGCATGTTCTGCAGGACATGACCGTAAGGGGAATTGCGCCACCTGACAAAGGACGTGCGTTCGAATTCATGTTGCAACACAGTAGCTTCAGATGTGATGACGACCAAGATGAGCGGCAAACGATGGAAGAGGCCAGCCTATGGTGTATCGTGTACACATACGTCACGGAAAAACTTCATAGTTTTCGTAACCTTCGACGAACAAAAGCGGCGAAGGTGAGCTTTTTGGCAATCAATCAATTTTTTTTAAAAAAATTGTTTTTTTCTATTTTTGCCTCTCGATTCTATTTATCCAAACTGCCCGGGATAATTCCCTGCCCACCTTCTGCGCCACCTTGATAATAATAAAACACCACAGGCCCCCTTTCTTGTCTTGAAGGCCGCAAACCCGCCGTCATTCGAATGGCATTCTCGCCATGTTCCCTTCCCTCAGCGGAGGTTTTTCGTCTTCGAATCCCCTGGCCAGCACTGTAATTCGCAACTTCGGTCGTGATTGCTTTCCCGCTTTCTTCGAAATGACCTACACAGTATGTGGTTTCACCACAAGACACTTCCTCTCAGCCATCTGTGCGCGCAGCTTTCCGAACCGTAAAACTACTCAGTTTTCGCAGCCCATCTTAATCGGAATATTTTTGAAAGTCGATAAAAAAGGATGCTTTTTTTTTTCTCTTTTTTTCGTTCCACTCTCGGTTTGAATCATGTATCCTACTGCCCAAAATAGTTTGCTGCTTAGCCCCTTCGCTACCTTGATAAAAAATGTTCGCAGCACTGTTTCTCGACGGCCGCAGCCAGCGGTCGTCGAACGGCATGTTCTGCAGACATAACCGTATCCCCAGGGATATTTTCGTGTTCGAATCCTCCCTCCCAGCCCTTCATCCGACGACTTCGGTCGTCATTGGCTTCCCCCACTGTATTTGGAACGACCATCATTCCACTATATGGTGTCACCAAATGGTTCACTCCCTCAGCGCCGCGCGCCGCGCGCCGCTTTCCGAACCGTAAAACTACTCAGTTTTCGTAGCCTATCCTGATCAGATAGGCAAGCTTTTTGACAGTTGATAAAAAAAATGTTTTTTTTTTGTTTCGTTTCACTCTCGGCTCGAATCATTTATCCTGCTGCCCAGGATATGTTGTCAACAATACCCCATGCAACCATGATATTAAATTTCCACAGGCAACCACTTCGACGACAGGTAGCAGGCCGTCTAGCGACATGATCGGCAAACATAAAGTCCATCAAGAAGGATTGCCAGAAGTCCGTTCCAGTGGGGGGCTCTCCACCCGTACCGTACCACATCATAGCTTGTGACAGTGATAGCTGAAAGGTCGTCCACGACGTCTTGACGAAATCAGTCCCAGCATCGCGAGAGGTCGATTTGTTTTTTTTTTCTCGACGAAGCGGTCAGAGCATCGCGTCAAGTGCCAAGGGCAACAACCGTTCTGTAGCGCCCAGCACAAAATGAAAAAAAAAAAAAAAAAAAAAAAAAAAAAAAAACCACACAGTTTCTCGTGGCCCACTGTGATCGGATAGATGAGCTTTTACGCATAAGGCAGATGATAAAAAATGCCGTGTCTGTTTTTTGGTTCTTCGATTCTCCGCTCAACCAACCCATCATCTACAGCTACTTAAATGAGAACAAGCGATCGAGATAGCGACATAAGAGTGCCTCAAACTGAATATAAGCGCTATCATCAACGGAAAAAGAAAAAAAAAAGGAGAAAAAGGAAGAAAAAGAAAAAAAAGAAAACACCATCTACAGCCATGACCTCCCTTCCTTGTATCCCGCCCCAGTTCCACACCCTGGGAAAAATCTCTCAAGTCCTCCCTCCCTCCGCAAATAATGCCACGAAACAAAAAACAAAACCACGCGACGCAGTTGTCTCTCCTAGTCCTCCTCACTGATTTCGCTCTCGTCTCCACCCGGCGCACTGGCCATGTCTTCAAAGGCCATCTCCATGTCCTTTTCCAAATCATCCTCCATGTCGTTCATGCCATCCTCCTGCTCGTCCTCCATGTTCTCGGCATCATCGTCAACATCATCGTCATCGTCATCATCGTCATCGTCATCATCCACCACGCGCTCCGCGTCATTCGACTCGACCGAATTCGAGACCGGATGATGGTTGCTGACCGGGCTCAGGGGTTTAAAGTCCATGTCTGGCTCGTCATCGCTTTCACCGTCCGCATCATCGGCCTCCGAGTCTCTCTGATCCATGAAATCGTCAAATCGCCGTGGCGGCGGGAACGCGGGAGAAAAGTCGGCCTTTTTGACAGTGTCCCCGCCCGGGTACTCGATGAGCAGGCCGCCGTCGTCGTCGTCTTCGTCGTCCTCGTCCTCATCTTCGAATGACTGAGCTTGCGCCTTGGGCTTTGGCGGGTTCTCCTTTTGGGGCTCGGGGAACGAGAGCGCCACTTGTTTGGCTTGCTGCTGCTGCTGCTGCTTTTTCTCCGCCGTCTTGCGCTTCGGCTCTTTGGCCTGTGCCTGCGATGATGACCTGGGTTTTGTCGCCGTCGCCGACTTGGCGGCCGTTTCCTTGGCGGTCGAGGTCGTCTTTTTTGCCGTGGCCCGCTTGGGGGCCGGCTGGCTGTCTAGATGGGGATATTGGCTCCGCAGACGTTCTGGGTCCGAGATGCCGGGGAGTCTGGTGATGTTCATGTGGAAGGTGGAGTCAATCTTGTCGAGAATGAAAGCCTTGCGCGCCGGATCAAAGTGTAGGACATATTGGCTGCTGTCGGTGTTTCTCGACCCGGAATATGCGTAACTGTTGTCGTCGTCGATGAAGGACAGGTCGTACGAGTCCGACTTGCCCGGGAGCGAAGGCTTGAGGCGGGCGTTGTTGGGGGCATCGTCCGACGATAAGGTAGGCTTGTGGTTATCTAAGACCCAGGGGGGGGGGGGGGGGGAGGAAGAGAGGGGGGTGTCAGCTATCACAAACAGAGCCCAGATGCAAGGCTTGGACGCGTACATCGTATGCCAGTGAAGATGCCGTCCGACGTCCTGTCCAGCAGACCATCGCCGAGGATGACGGGGTATCTACCCGCAAGAGTCGGGTCAATCAAGTCAGCCGTAGCCATGGTTGTAAGCGATGGGGTGGGTAGATTTTCTCGATTCTCTGTTGAGCCGTCTCGCACGTTTGAGAGGAATTTCGGGGCATCCGAGACCAAAGATGCAACAAAAGGTGAGTTTGCGCAGCCAAAAGCCCAAAGGCGTGTGACTTGGACGAATGCACAGTGTGGCAAGTAAGCCTTGGGCCGAGTGGAATGTGATTGGAGGGAGGAGCCATGGCGCAGGGAGGCGGGAAGGTCGACGCGAGCACAAAGTTAGCCTCGGCTGAAGGCACGCATCAGACTTCTTTCACACTTCTGACATGACAAATGACATCCTCTTCTCAATCCGGCCTTGAACAAATCGCTAAGCTGTTGCGCGAGAAGAAAAGAAAACCCCCGCAACTCCATTCATCCTATCAGGCTTTGTATCATCACGCTTGTACCAGCCCCCCCCCCCCCCCCCTTTTCCAGGGCTGAAACCGCCGACATGAAGACGTTTCTCCATGATCGAGTCTGTGTTTCTGGGATCGAGCACTTTGCGGACCAGACCAGGTCCTGATTGATGTCGTCGATGAGGTCTGTACATATCAAAGGAATTCTATTTATAGATATATTTTTTTTCTATTTGCAAAAGCGAATGTCAATCATTGTTTTGTTTTGCTGCTCAAACCTATGTCGAGAAGGAGACCTGTTCACAAACCGCAACCTCCACAGGCAGCGAGCGGCAGAATCACGTCAGGAACTCGATACAATCGACAAGCTAGAGGCAGACGCCGCAACATTCTCGTCATCCACAAATGCACGACAATGTTCATGGGGAGGGTTTTTTTTTTTTTGAATTGTAAAAAAAAAAAAATCAATGTCTTGCCCGTCAAGCCACCGTATACCTGCCAGCCATAATAGGCCAACGACTTGCAAGCATCCAGACGGACGGGATCGTCATACCTTCAGGCAATGGTCGGAATTCCCAGTTTTTGTCAGACTGCGGCCATATCCTGACGGAAATTCGTCAGCACAAGATCCCACAAGCCACCATGGTTCGCGTCAACATCTTAGCAATGTAGTTTTCGAGAAGGGGACGCTGGTTGACGGTTTCAGGATGTGGACGCGCCATGAGACTCGGTTATTTTCTTGAAACCTCCGTACTCCCTTTTTTTTTTTCTCCTTCTAAAAATACGATGAGGCATACTCTGACGTTCCGATTCAAGCGAGCGGCAGACGGACGTCTTTGGCATAACATAACGTCTTCCGCAAATTTCCGTGTTTTACAGCAGACCCACGTGTGTGCTGGTGCTGGGGGGGAGGCAATGTTTGCATCTCGAACGTTTGTAGGTATGCTTCAAGTGTCATGGGAGGCTGCTCGACGTTATTACTGGTTGTGTCAAGCGACTGGAGGGAGAGGGGACTGAGTTTCTTGTGGAGGGGGCCATATGTTCCAAGGATAGTAGTAGATTGCTCCTCCTAAGTCCTCTTCAACGTCTTGGTCCCCGGTTTTTTTTTTTTTTATTCATGAGAGCCGCTGGTCACCGGAGGATGAATTTGCATTTTCGCACATTGCATTACATGCCGGGGTTTTTATTTTTATTTTTATTTTTATTTTTATTTTGGCTCAGTCACAGCATATAGCACTGTCAGAAATAGGCGGAACTGACTGCCTCCTACACGTTTTGCTAGATCAATGAGAATGATACCAGAGTTTGACGATCCAACGACTGCCGAGGGAGATCCAGATGGTAGTTCTTTGGGGCGGTTGCTCGTGACTGAAGGCTGAAGCACGATGCAACCCGTTGGGGAACCGGACCCCCCCCCCCCCCGCCGATCCTCTATCCTCAGACGCCTGGAGTGTGATTAGCAAGAGAAAAGAAGAAGAAAAAAAATACCGAAACTCGAACGGGAAAAGCAAGAATGAGCAAAAAGAAAAGAAACATTAAATCCGACGCCTCCTCCTGCTGCCGCGAAACTAGAGGCTGGAGACAATTTGAGGCTCGTGGTGGCCGAAGTAGAGGCAAGATGTTTCAAGATCGATAGACACACTGACCAGCCGTTTATAAGAACTGGCAAGCGTTCAAGTAGGTGGCATGGCGAAGACACTGCCATTGCTGGGAAAGTTGTGCGGAATGGAAATCCTCTACTTACAAGCTTTTTCCTTTGGAAACATCTGTGCCCGAAAGAAAAGCCCGGAAATTTTAGTGCATGTGCGGATTACATGTTACCATGCCGCATGCCCGACTTTGCTTCGATGCTGTTCTTCTTGAGATAGCAGTCAGGTTTTCTTTTGTCGAGTGACACCGGAATCTGCAGACCCCGGCGACCGGCTCGCGTAGCCAGTCTCGATTCAGACTAATTACATGATTTTTTTTTTCTTTTTTTTTCGAATTTGTCTTGCCCCCCCCCTTTCCGAAGTCGGTGAAGCCTCATCGCAAAACACCGTCCAATACCAGTTCATCCCTGATCAAGTAGTTGTGCAGAGCATCTTGCTGGCGTGTTGATTGCTTGGCCGCCGGCTTCATGACAAAACCATTTGTCACTGTCAAGCAAGTCGCTGACCGGCAAACAATGGGTGAATTCATCTTGCTCTCGGTTGTGCATCCGGATGCTGAAGTGATGCAATAAGTGTCCTGGGGGTTGTTGGAGCGCTGGTCATAAGTCCGGTCATCAGAACGCTCGCTGGTCGGTGATCACCAAAACTCCTCTCCGTAGGACATCTTTTCCGGTCATGTGTGACAGACATATAATACGCTCATAATTGCTGTTATTCCTCGCCTGTTAATCGGCATGCAAAGCAAGGGGCTGTAACTTGTTTTCTATCCGGATATGGTTCTCCAGTAGACCGGGTTGTGATTTGTAAAACAAGCGGAAACGCGCTCAAGACACCAGATACCCCCATGATTAGGGTTGGCTATGAGGTCCACGTACCAGAGGGCTATTTTCGATCGCACTCGCAGAGTCCTGGAGCAAGTTTGCCTTTTCGGCGTGTGTCATCATCGTCCTTGCGACTCGGTCACTTCTGCGTGACATCACTCGTAAATTTTGCACTCTAGCTCCAGTGTGAGCCTGCGTAGGGCCAACAATACTTGCCCAGTGGCCTTGCCGGGGGATTTAGCTCGGCCGCTAAAAGCCCTGATTCTGGCGTTGAGCTGGCTGTTTTTGGGCTTTAATTCGCTTTGCTTTTGACCAACCATACGCCGTCGAGCTGGGTTGCGTTGGATATGGGGTTGACGGGTCCAAGCAGCCGCCCTGCGTCACCCCCCCCGTCCCCCTTTCGGTCGGTAGTCTCATTCATGTGCGAGGAGGAGAAGGGAGGCACAGCCGTAGGCCGAGATGATGGGAAATCAAAGAAAGCGCACTACTCATGCCCTAGATTGGCCGGCGGCAGTAGCAGCAGCAGCAGATGGTAGAAGGGCGTATGCATAAACGACGAAGGAGCAATTAGGGCGCTTCTGGCGGTTCCATGATGAAGGCTTCCAGCATCCAGGCCATTCTGCGTGGTTGGCAGACGGAAGTCACGGCCCGCAGAGCAGGCACGGGAGATTGCGGCAGGGAATGGCACCTCGGATTCGGATCTGGCACATCTAAAGGCCAAAGGTGAGAGATCGAAGCACGATGAGGCGACGGGCAGCAGGCAGTAGGGGTTCGCAGGAAGTGGTCTCCTCCCTGCCTTGTCTTTTTTTTTTTTTTCGCTAGGGCTTTTTGACAGTGTAATTGGACTCGCGGGATGGCCAATCGCGACGCAGGCCGGGTCGATTCCTGGCTCAATCGGCATCGTCAGTCGGATGCGCAGGGCAACAGGGCCGGCAACATTGATTCGATACCTTGCGATACGGCACCATGCCGCATGCGCTAGTAGTTAGCATCTTGTCCCTGCCATGCCCTCCCTCCCAAATTCCTTTCCCATCCCATGTCCTTATTGTTCTCAGGGATCGCGTTTGTTGTCAGTCAGTCGGTGGTTTGGAAAGGAGTAACAGATAATGGTGTTTTGGATTCATGAATGCCTTCCGTTGGGCTGCCGATTGTCTCTTCCCAGTCCCCACATCTTGCCACCTGCCGTAGCTACTCCGGGAAAACACCACTAGGAAGGAGGTGCGTAGCGACCGCCTACATTAACACCTGCCTCATGTAAGCTTGTTTGTCTTGAAATGTCTGGCCCCTC
Source organism: Claviceps paspali (assembly GCA_013435705.1). Classification (NCBI taxonomy): domain Eukaryota; kingdom Fungi; phylum Ascomycota; class Sordariomycetes; order Hypocreales; family Clavicipitaceae; genus Claviceps; species Claviceps paspali. The sequence goes on along the minus strand of JABAEC010000054.1, from coordinate 69,256 downwards.
AAGTTCTCAACACACACATTTCTCTCGACACACTCCCCCCCCCTTCTCTCCCCCCCCCCCCGCCGGCCAAGCCGCAAGCCCGGTAGAACGTACATAGTTCGTCACATCACTAACTGCTAAGCCATGCACGAATCTGGACGTCTGCCCTGGGGGGCCCCGAAGTTGGAAAATCTATTTGATCGTGGCTGCTCCCCATGTTTGTCTACGTCAGTCGGGTTTCGCTGTTGTGTCTCTTGAAGACCAAAAAGACATAAGAACATAGCGCCCACCTCCTACCGAGCAGGTGATAGGTATCCTGCGCAAGAAATCCTGCCGAGACTTTCTCCCAACCGCCGACTTCCATCAATTTCCTCTTGATGTGCTTTTCCCCCACTACACCGTCATGGACGACTTAATACAAATCCCGGAGCTTGACGATGCTCAGTTTTACACTGAGGTGATGCAGCTAGGCGTCGACCGGAACGAGGCGCAGCACGATCGTGATTTGCTCGCCAAGGCATTTGGCCTCGGTATCATGGCAACCTTGCCAGCTGTCTCAGAAACTCATCGATTGATGTCGAGCGCCATGTCAGACTCAACTGAGTCTACGTCGAGGGATCAAGCCTTTTCGAGCGTATCCGATGGGTCGACTATGACATACCCCACGCCTCACTCATCCATATACGGCGCTTCTAGTCCCAAACTGTCGTCCGCGGATAATAACGTCAGCAACAACAGTGTGCAAAAGGCGCAGACTGGGTGTCTGGAGTTTTCGCTCTATGACAAGTATTTGGCTCATACCCATCGGCTTGTTCGAGGGCCTCGGTCTGGAAACAGCACTCGATCGATCGAGAGCTCAAGTCAAAGCATATTCAGCGTCAGCAGCAGAAGAAGCCTCTCAGGCGTCACATCAGGATTCCGAAACAGAATTAAGCTTGGAAGGAAGTCATCTCGCATCTGTGAAAATCCCATGTACGTTTTTTTTTTGTGACATTCATGCTGCGACCCATGCGTGAGCAAGCCAACTAATTATCCGTGAAGTCCTAGATCTTGCTTCAAATGTCATGCTTCTCTCGGTGACCCAAACAAGCTGCAAATCTTGCCATGTGGACACGCAAACTGCTCATCTTGTCTGAGGGATATGACGGTAGAGGCAATCAAAGACGAGTCAACCATGCCGCCGAGTTGCTGTGCCAAGCCGGTACCATCTGATATATTGCAAACCGTTCTCGATCCTGATGCTCAAGAGTCCTTCTTCAAAGCCGTCCTCCAATATAGCACCCCCTTGGAATCCAGGATATTCTGCTGCAATCAAGAATGCGGAGAATTCATACCGCATACGACTATGTCCTCTACAGTTACCTGTCCCACATGTCAATCCAAGGCTTGCCCGTTGTGTAAGAAAGATGCACACGCCATCGGGACGCACTGTCCAGAAGATTGGGAGCTGCTAGATGCTCTCAAAATTGGTGGCAACGGCAGTTGGACGCGTTGTTACAGGTGCCGCAAACTGGTTGAGCTGACTGATTCGACAGCACCGGTCACCTGCGTATGCAAGGCACAATTCTGCTTTTCATGCGGAGGGGTATGGGATATCGTCACTGGCTGTCCCAACGTTTGCAAAGGCGGAGAGGATTTGCTCAGGAGACGGGATGAGGAGCAGAAGCGGGCTGCAGAAGCCGAGGCTGCCGAGGCATTGCAGCAACAAGAATCTGCAAAACGGTCGATGGATCACCCTGAAGTCAATGCCTTGCTAGAAGCCCAGAGGAGGGAAATGCAAAGAATGTTGAACTTCAAAGAAGCGGCTTTGAGCTCCTTGAAGGCACGACAGTCTGCCAAAGAGACAGCTTTGGCAGTCAGGCATGTTGAAGACAGAGAGGAGCTGATGAGAGAATATGCCAAAGACACAAGCAAGCTTGAGGATCGTCAGATTGATGAGGAATTGGATCTTCGGTCAACTTTGGATCAAGCTGCACGAACCATCAAGGTTCGCATCAAGCATATGGAGGCTTATTGCGACGGTTTGGGTCAAAATCCAACCTCGTCTAACCTGCCGCCCCGAGTCGTCACCGAACAAAACCTTCGAGACCTGAGCCATCAGTATAGCCTCCGAGACGACGTGGAACGACAACATCAAGCCAAAATCAACATGATGCGAGATCGGCAATCGAAACGAATGGATGAGCTCATTCAGAAACACGAGGCCGAACTGGATGCTCTCACCAAACGCAACCAAAAAGCATATATGGAACTCGGTGAAAGCTTGCTTCGAGAACGGAAAATTTTTGACAGTGTCTTCGAGGCTCGTCAGTCCCGTCTTACAGCAAGATGGGCTCTCGCGATTGAGGTTCAGTGCAAACAATTGCAAGAGAGAGATGGCTTGAGATACTCGACAGTGGCTCCGCCCTCGTGGCCAGAGCCCACCACAACAGATGCTTGCGCTTCGTGACATGCAACAAGAAAAAGTCCCTCTCTTGTCTTCCGTGGCATGGATGCGGGTTGATTGCTGCGTATTTATGATCCTTTTGTACGATGGTGTCATTAATTTCCACCCTGATCCTTCTCTCTTGTTTTTTTTTTTTTTTTTTTTTCGTTTTTTTTCGTTTTTGCTTTTGACCACTTCTTCTGTAGGCGTGAACATACCCAGGGCTCATGTGGGAACAGGTTTCAATTGGGAATTGCGACTAGAATGTCTGAACTTTACCAACAGATGCTTCACAGCTATGTATGGATCTATGTATAGTATTCTTGAGAGTGAGCAAGGACTACAAAGCTTTTTGATTTGGTTTCACAAGAAATATATTGGGCCACCACAATGATTTATGAAGAACAGTGGCTGTGAAACTTGGCAGTCTTGATTCCGATGCAAGGTTAATAGCCCGAGCAACTACAGATATTCGATTATAATTCGCATGGATACTCGAGTCACGTATCATGAGATGTTCTGGAGACAAGCCGAGATTCGGCAAATAAAAGACGGTGTCCCAAAATGGATAAGGGATTAGGGTGAGTGACATGCTCAAAGCAAGGGACTGGATGCGATCTGTCAAAAGAGAAAAGTTGTATAAAGTTTTCGTTGAATCGAGGGAAATTCGCTTCCTTGGGGGTGACAAATTTGAAGATGATGTGTGTCACTTACGTCATCTGACTCTCAAACAACAAAACGCATTGTTTCTTGCATGTCTTCGGAATAAGTATCTATCCGGCGCACACAAAGCTCGGGGCTTCTCATGCTATATCACGTGACTTCCTTTCGGCTGACGGGATCCACATCAGACTCCCACCGACCGGAGCGTCGAAAAAAAAAATGCTGGCGAAATGGCACAAAATAGCAGGCCCTGCCCACTTTTCTCGACCACCAACAGCAACAGCAGCCAGGGAACCCTTTTGCCAAATTTCGCCTTCCTCTCGACCACCACCACCACACGTCACGAATCGAAACAAAAAAGTCTAATCACACAGATTTTTTTTTTTTTTTGGCACAATGGATTCCTCCAAGGCTCCCGTCAAGCTGGTCAAAGTGACCCGAGTTCTCGGCCGAACTGGTACGAAATTCCACTGCACCATTCCCCTGTTCGACTCGACTTGCCAGCCAAGATGCTCGATGAGAAGATATTCCCAAAGAACAATAAGGGGGCTGGAGGAAGAAAGGAAAAGTTGAGATGAAGTTCGGCTCTTGCTTGCTGATCTCATCTTGCTCGACTCTTCGCCCCCCCCCCCCCTCCTGTTCTCCCCACTCGAGTGCCAGAGACGTGTCTCGTGATTTCGCTGGAGGACTCTCAGACCTGGAAGGAATCGAGTCGATGCGGAAAAAGAACATCTATTGCGCTTATGATGGTGATGTCTCTAGTGGCTGACGCAATGAGTTGATAGGCTCTCGTGGTGGTGTCACTCAGGTGCGCGTCGAGTTCATGGACGACCAGACCCGATCTATCATCCGAAACGTCAAGGGACCCGGTATGTCCTCTCCGATGCGAGCAGCAGCCCAATGCCAACCCTATGTTCACTCCCGATACCTTTCAAGACATCATCACCACAGTAACACTAACGAAGCATTTCTTTTCCGTCATTATAGTTCGTGAGGACGATATTCTCTGCCTGCTCGAGTCCGAACGTGAGGCTAGACGTCTGCGATAAAGAATCATGGTTTGGGTTGTGTGTTACATGGAGAGGATGGTATTAGGCCGAAACCTTTGGGAGGTGGCGGAGGACGGCCAAAAAAGCACAATGGATGATTTAACGGCAACCGCGCTTGGACGTTGATATCAGAGTGTGCGAGATGGATGATCTGGGAATAAATTAAAGATATCGGGTTCGAAATTCTTTAGGGGTTGAGGCGCTGGACAATTGACTCCTTGATTCATCGTTGTCAAGTAGCATGGTCGACATGTTTACCCTGATTGAGAAGATGGGGAAACACAGTCAGGCTCATTTTTCTCATAGCTGTTGGTTCGGAAATCCGAGCTGTGTTTTTTTCATACCGCTTCTTATCGACATGTTTCCCAGAACAACAGTCGACACTGGACATAGCATTGGCACGTCGTGCTTGTCACCGACCTCATCCTTGACGAACGCCACCTTTGGCCTCTAACATGGGGTGGCCTTGGGAGGCTCACGGGAAGCGTTGGAGAGTGCCGACCATGTGTCCGTTCTCCCATGTGTCTGCGGCACTAGCCACACCCTGGGCTTGTTAGTGGTTAAGCAAGTGCACTGTGAGGCTGCGTACCCGGGACGTCATGGGACACGCGACGCATGGCGGCCGACCGAGTATTCTGTACCCCGCAGTCAGTCAGTCCTGCGTCTCGCTGGTTTGGTGACTCGATTGTATACGAATGTGCATAACGCGGCGGAAGTTATTATTACCATTTCACCTGCCTTGCCAAACCCGTTGACCCGAACCCGGCCACCGTTCTCTTTTTCTTCTTTTCTTCTTCTTCTTTCTCGCGGTGCACAGCGTTTCAGCCTAATCTGCATCATTTTTGTCCCGGGAAGTGGATGATTGCTCGCCTCCGCGTGACACCATCAAAGCCGTTCGGTGTCGTACCTTGTTCGTTGGCGTTGCCGTACGAGGACCACGCCGGTCGTGTTTGCGTTGTGTTGCGTTGGGCGCCGAACCTGAAAGCAAACACCAAGTAACTGCCTATCGATCTGTCCCAACAGGCAATTGGTCTCCCAGGGTATCGACCTGGAAGTTGTCTAGACAGGTGGAGGTGGCGCAGACACCTCGCAAGACCAGGGCATCCATCACAGATTTCGGCTCCGGCATCCCTCGATCTACAAACCTCCGATCTCACGCGTCGAAAACCCCCTCTGTGTCCAATCCTGACTCCTCTCCTGGAGGCGTTGTGTGACGGAAGCCTGGTGACGAGTCGTCTCCAGTATCGAAATCCTGCCGCCGAGACGGGGCAACAACCAATATCTGCCCCCCCCCCGCCGCCGCCTCCGCCTCCCAATTCATCTCGCCACGTCTTCAGAGTCTATCTTGCCATGGCCGACGCACGAACTTCTGGCGACAATGACGCCTTGCCACATTCCCAACAGCACCATCACGAGCAGTCTACCAGCTTGATTGTGGAAGAATCGAAGCCGACGCACTCGGAAACAGACGCTGCGGGAGCTGACATCAGCTCAGATGGCCAACAAGATGCCGGGCAACGACACAACCGAGTATTGTCGGAACAAGGCCCGTCATCATCTGCTACGGTTCCCGCGGCGAATGAGCCAGTCAAATCGACAGTTGATCCAACGACGGCGAAGCACGTCAGCGACGTCTTGTCTTCAGAAGTAGAAGCCTCTCTTTTTCTGTTTCCATCACCCCTTTTCTCATGCGTCGTGTTTCTCATGGGGCTTGTGCTAACCTCCGGGCCATCCAGGTTGCTATTCCGACTCTACTGAACCGCCTCAAACAGAGCGTGGTGTCGGCCAAGGAATTTGCCTTGTTCCTGAAAAAGCGATCCACACTCGAGGACGACCACGCGCAAAGCCTTCGAAAACTATGTCGCCTGACGCAAGACAATTCGCGCCGCCCCGAGCATCGGCAAGGCACCTTTTCCCGATCCTATGACGAAATGGTCTTCATTCACGATCGCATGGCGGAGAATGGCTCCCAGTTTGCTGCTTCACTACATCAAATGCATGAGGAACTGCATGAGCTCATCACAAATGGGGAGAAGGGACGCAAGATGTGGAAGGCAAACGGCTTGGCTGCGGAGCAAAAGGTGGTGGACTTGGAGCAGGTGTTGCGCAAGAGCAAGACCAAGTATGATTCATTGGCGGAGGAGTACGACCGCACGAGGACGGGCGAAGTGAAGCAAGGCGGCAAGAGGCTCGGCGCGTTCAAGGCGCACAAATCCGCCGCTCAGCAGGAGGAGGATTTGCTGCGCAAGGTTCAGACAGCCGACCACACGTACCAGAACCATGTGCAGACGTTGCAGAACGAGAAGGCCCAGCTGGAGAGGTTCGCGAGGCCCGAAGCCGTCAAGGCCCTTCGTGAACTCATATCCGAGATCGATGCGGCCGTCACGCTGCAGATGCAGAAGTTTGGTATGCTTCACTCTCGTGCCTTGTTGCCGTTGCCGCTGCCCTGCCCTGGTTGTTCACGTCCACGGCAGTTCCGAGTGCTAACAAACTTGCACACAGCTGCTCTCAACGAGAAGCTATTGCTTGGCAATGGCTTGATCATCAGCCCGTTCAAGAATCAAGGTCTCGAGAATGTCGGCCAGCCACGAAGCTTGCGTCAGGCCGTCGCTGCGATTGACAATGAGAAGGACATGAACGACTTTGTTGCTGGCCACCACGGCAAGATTCAACCCTACTCGGAGGTTAAATATGAGCGCAATCCCGTACGTTTGAACTTTTTTTTTTTTTTTTCCTTTTTTTTTTCCTTCTCCCCCCCCCCCCCCCCCCTCTCCCCCCCTTGCATTTCTGCCTATCGAATTGCTCTCTGGACACCATTTATCTGTTGCAACCGCTTCATTAACATGGCTGTTCTCGGTCCTAGATCTTGAACCCCGCCCCGTCTTCGGCCGCGATGCAACCTTCCCCTTCCAGCATTCATGTGCCGCAGATGGCTGGCCAAGCTTCCGGCTCGACGGAAGGGCTGCCTGGTCAATCCTTTGGTGGTCTGGGACCGAAGAGCAGCACTGGCAACTTCGGCGCCACGGCAGGAGCTGCTTCATCGCAAGGCGCTGCGCTGGTACCGCCCCAAGGAGGCAGCCTGCCGGAGCCGAACCGATTGTACGGACAGAACCACGGACGCAGCTTCAGCCACGGCAACATGCTGGGCCAGCCCCTCTCGCAGCAGCAGCAGTTTTCCAACAACCGAAACTCGGCTCTGCTGGCTCCGCGTCCGTACGGAGACACGACGGGCTTGCAGGGGCCACCTCAGCTGGGATCCCTCGCCTTCCAAGGTGCTCAGCCGTCGCCGCAGTCCCCGACGCCGCCGGCAGGGCCAGGCTCTCAGTTCTTCAACGAGAGGGATTCTCACACCCGCGGTGGCCCGGCAGGCAGTCCCGGCTACAACGCTATGCCGCCTTATGCCGCGGAGTCGAGGGACCCCGAGTCGGCGCCGCCAAACGCCGTATTCGGTGTTCCGTTGGACAAACTGTTTGAGAGGAACGGACTAGCCGTGCCCATGATAGTCTATCAGTGTATCCAGGCCGTCGACCTGTTCGGGCTGGGTGTCGAGGGCATCTACCGACAATCAGGATCGCTCAACCACGTCAACCAGCTCAAGCAAATGTTCAACACAGGTACGTCGTCCTCTTGGTATTTCACAATATCGCGAATTGGGTCACTCTCTTTTGGGTGGACGAAACACGAAACGAGAAAAGAAAATCTGTCATTCATACTCACAGACGGACAGATTCGTCTGATGCCGCCCTCGATTTCAGAAATCCCGAGAATTTCTTTCACGATGTCAACAGCGTGACAGGTCTCCTGAAGCAGTTCCTCCGCAGTCTTCCGGAGCCACTCCTCACGGCAAAGCACCATGACGAATTTGTCAACGCAGCCAGTATGTTTTTTTTTTTTTTCAAACGTTGAATATAATATCCCCCCCCCCCCCTCCCCCCGATCAAACTGGGTTCCGCCCATGGTCACATCTCGCAATTTCTCTCTTTCTTTCAAAAAAAACATTCAACTAAACTCGTCTTTTGCAAAACAGAACACGAAGACGACAACGTGCGACGCGATTCCCTTCACACCATAATCAATTCCCTCCCCGATCCCAACTATGCTACTCTCCGCGCCCTGGCGCTCCATCTGTATCGCGTCATGGACAATTCGCACGTCAACAGGATGAGCTCCCACAACCTGGCTGTCATATTCGGACCGACCCTGATGGGATCGAGTCCCAGCACGGCGATCGAAGATGCCGGTTGGCAGATTAAGGTGGTTGACACGATACTACAGAATACGTATCAGATTTTTGACGAAGACTAGATGGGTTGTTATTGTCTTGTTTTTGATGTGTGAGTTGGGTCAAAAGGGGAGGTAGCAGAAACTCGACCAGGAACGAGTACATTTCAAAAGCGAAAGAGAAAAAAAGACGATGACTTGTCGCGCCGTTGTCACTAATTTCCCATATTTTCTCGGTCCCTCTTGTCTTTTTTTTTTTTTTTTTTTATCATTGTTGTTGTTCCTTTTATATGTTGGCCGCTTTCAACGTTCAGGTCGGGGTCACTCCGCTCAACGGCAATAGCATCACTTTTTATATCCTCCCCCACGTTTGTCCGCACGTCACGTTCTAGTCGGCTGCGTTTCCGGCCTGTATTTCAGCGTTGTCCAGCTCTATTTACTTCAAGTAGTACAGCAGAAGTGTATGAATCCATGACACGAGGGCCGATTGATGAAGTCAGACCAGGGAAGACGACGGAGCTTCGTTTATTCCTTTCAACATGATTGTGGTGCCCATCCCGTCCGAGTCACTGCACAATGTGGTTTTCAAGGTTTCGTTTTTTTTTTTAAAAAAAAAAAAAAAACCAATTCAAATTACACACTCCGTATCCCTAGAATAAAGAAGAATTCATTCATTCATTGAAACAGGATGGGTTGAGAGTCCCCCACATGTCCATGTGATATATGTACATATATGACAAGCTTGCTTTTGCACGGCAGATGAAGAACAATGAAAGAAAAAAAAAAAAAAAAAAAGAGAGTCATCTGATAAGCGGGTTTACTTTCCAGGATTGTTGTACAAAGAGTCGTTTTATTTCTGTGCAGCCTCTGCACGGGAGATGAAGAACGATGAAAGAATAGAAAAAAAGGGTCATACGATTAGCGGGTTTACTTTTTTCGGGATTGTTGTTCAAAGGGTCGGTTTTTTTTTTTGGGGGGGGGGGGGGGTTTGTGCAGCTTTTGCTGTGGAAGGGCACTGGGATGTGTTTTGTGCGAAAGGGCGAAAGGGGTTTACTTGAATTGTGAATATGAGCGCTTGTTTTGTACAGCGCTTTTTACTTGGATTTGAAGGAATGGAAATGCGGGGGTCGGAGGGGGGGGGGGGGGGGGGGTATGGGATTAAAAATAAAATTTTTGAAAAT
>JABAEC010000054.1:0-59728 GCA_013435705.1 Claviceps paspali | reverse complement strand
CCCCCCCCCCCCCCCCCCCCCCCCCCCCCCCCCCCCCCCCCCCCCCCCCCCCCCCCCCCCCCCCCCCCCCCCCCCCCCCCCCCCCCCCCCCCCCCCCCAGTTATGAGATGAAATAGATACTGTTTGTAACTGACGAGACATTATGAGAAGAAATAGATACTGTTTGTAACTGACGAGACATTATGAGAAGAAATAGATACTGTTTGTAACTGACGAGACATCATGAGAAGAAATAGATACCGTTCATAACTGACAAAACAATATAACAAGAAATAGATACTGTTCATAACTGACCAAACAATATAACAAGAAATAGATACTGTTCATAACTGACAAACCATCATAAGAGTAACATGTACGATTGACAAAAACCCATGACAAACAGGTAAATAAATAGTATAGTTTTACGTAAAACCAAATCTAGTACGTTATTCTATGGAAAAAAAAAAAAAAAAAAAAAGTATAAAACATTCTTTTTTTCAAATACGGCGGACCTCTCTCTTCTCTTCACCCAAATACTATCACGGGTTTTATTCCTTCCCCGTTCCCAAATCGATTTGAAGGGGAGAGGGGAGAGGCAAAAAATAAATCAAGAAGAAAAAAAAAAAAAGAAGAAGAAGAAAACAAGGCGCGCGCACAATTGGAACCATGCGGGACCCCAGACCGGGAGGAGAAAAATGAGCAAAAGACTGGCCTGCCAAGGGACAATCTACTGAATCTTGATGGCATCGAATAGTCCCAGGCTGAGACTCGTATCGTTTTCGCCCACGTTGGCCGCCGGCTCGCTGAGTATCTCCCAACGACGAATCACAAACGGACTGAGACGCTCGTTCGAGTTCGGCCCGATGCCGAACATGACGCCCATGCCCCTGGCCGCGGCCGCGTGTGGCGGCCACGACGACGACTTGTCTCGATGGGCCATCTTGAGATTCTCGGCCGACGTGGGACGCGGCGTGCTCAGCAGGTAGTACATGCGCGGGTCGGACGTGGTGCTGGTGCTCGCTGTGCAGCCTGGCAGGAAGAGGATGGATTTGGCGCACTGCGCGCGCAGGTCGTCGGGCAGGGAGTCGACTAGGAGGATCGCGACGTCAAATATTTGCTGGCATAACGATCCCGTGGCCTCTCGCGGCAGGGCCTCCATCTCGAGAAGGAGCCCGCACAGGACGATGATGATGCGGGCCTTTGCCTCGTGGTTGGCCGTTGGACAAGTCTTGGCCGCGGCCGAGGGTCCAGCCGCCGCCGGGCCAGTGCTGCTGGTCGTGTCGTACATGCTGTTTAGCGTGATGAACCTCAGCAGGATAGGCAGCCAGTGCTCAAAGACTCGTTCCCTGGCCGGGTTCCGCGCTTCGTCCCGAGACGCAATCATCTCCCACAGATCCGACAGCTTGTCGACCGAGTTGTTGGTCAGCGAAGGCGACCTCGGAGGTGGTGGCGACTGGCCCGAGCTGATGGCCTCTATGACGCCGAGCAGATTCTCGGCGAGATGAATTCGACTGCGGTCCGTCGCGTCGTGGACGATTGTTTCCGACTTGATCGATGGCATCAGATCCAGAAACCTCTTGTGCGCCTCCCGGTTGAACCCCTGCGTGATGTCCTCGCTCAGACACGGCAACATGCTCGTCCACATCATGTTTCGTGACTGGATGGCCTTGTCCATTGCCTTTGCGAAGGCCTCGAACCGCGGCGATCCGCCCTCGTCACCATCGACCGCGCCGGGCTGTTTGGCTGAGAGATCCAGGTTGAGCTTCAACTGGCAGAACGGCATCGTCAGGTCGTTGGCAAGACGCAGGATCTGGTCAAAGGTTGGATGATCGTGGCGCCGACGGCCTGGGGCTTCGTCGGGCAACAACAGCCTCGTCACCATGTCTTGGGCCACACTCCGCGCGGCAGGCGGCAGCGCGCTCACGTTCAGCACCTCCGCCACCATCGTCGCATCCGCCACGACCAGCCATCGCATGGTTTCTAGGAGACAGTCCTGGCAGTCTGTGCTGCCGAGAGGCAGCTCGAGGGAGGCCCCGGCAGGAGACTGCTGGAGGACCGAGAACTCCGTCATCGCGTTCCGTATCAGCAGCACCAGGGCTTTGGCATGGTTGAACATGGCGCTTTGCTGCTGGATCCGAAAACGATAGGCTTCCCCGGCCTCGAGCGTCCGCGTCGCCGGTATCTTCATGACGGTCAGCTGGAGCAGTTCCTGGAGGTAGGTCGCCGACTTCGGCACTGATGCTTCGTTTGCGGCATCGGCCATGACCGAGCATGCGTTCGCCGTGTGGAGAATGGTCGATATCGACAGGCATCCCACGCTGACCAGGAGCGGGAAGAGTTCCCGGAGGGGCGGCCGGTTCTTGAGCGTCCTGATGTGGCTGATCCAGTCCGCCATGAGCTTGTCGAAATGGGGTGCATCCAGCAGGCGCAGTCTCGAGAGCAGTGCGGCGAAGGCGCGCCGATTGTCGTCCAACTTGACCCACCCGGCCTCGAGTCTGGGGGCGACGTACCGGAAGAGACGGTTCATGGTGGGATGGTCGATGACATTCCCGCTGGCCAGGAGCTTGTCGATCTGCTCAGAGACCTCCCCTTCGGCCGTCTGGGCTTGGACTGCCATGCTGTCGGAGACTGGCGAGCAGGCATCGAGAGCGCTGGAGCGGTCGTTCTGCGCCAGCTCGAGCGACAGCTGCTTGGCGACGTCGTCTCTGTCCGGCAATCTGGGGGCAATGGCCGAGAGCGCCGCGAGCAACGACCGCACCGGAGTGGCGTGGTCACGGCTTATGTTCTTGAGCCTGTCGACAAAAACGTCGAACAGCGCTTCGGCGAAGCCCATGGCCATGAAAACATCCAGGTTCACATTGATAGTATCCACGCAAGCTGCGAGCGTCTCCGCATCGTCGCCAGCGGCACAGCTCCTCACCATGTCCGCAAGCTTGGTGAAATCTTGGACGGCCTCCATCATGCTCCGGATGGAGTCGAACATGTCTCGTGTCATGACAAACTCGGGATTGCAGGGAAGCCGTGTTGTGACGGCATCACACAAGTGGGCACCGATGGCACTCTGGACCACTCTGCTGCTGCTCATGACCTTTCGCAGCAGTTTCTTCCGCGGCATGGGCTTTCGGGGGGCCTCGGGGGTTCCGAGATAGCTGGCCAGGCCGAGAGAGTTATCCACGCATTCGAGTGCGTTGGCGGTGTCTTTTTCTTCGTCCGACACGGAATATCCGCCGGCGCGCCGGAGAAGGCTGCCTCTCTGGGAGATCTGCTCGGGCGACAGGCAGTGAACGGGAAGCTCAACCAGCAAGCGAGACGCACAAGCGCCATCGACCGGATCGATCTCGTAGGCGTTGTGGACGCCACCGCGGCCAATGAGCCACTGTATATACTGAGGGATGGAGAAATGTCCAGATTGTACCAACTCGGAGACCAGTCGAATCATGGAGCTTTTCCTGCCGTTGTCGCCCGGGGCAATGTCTCCGAGCACGTCGAGCACTGCGCAGGTAGCGCTGACGCAGGAGACACTCCAAGCTTGAATCAGACCTGCCGCGACATAGACTCTTGCCAAGCCCGGCCTATGGAGAGAGGTGGCCCATTCCACAACCCCTCTGATGATGTCGGCCTTGTCCTCTGACGATTCCCAGGACTTGACAGCCAAGTCACGAACATGCTTGCCCTGCAATGTCGAATCCAGCAGATGCACCAACTGTTGGCGGCCACCCGTCGGGCATGTCGCGTTCGCTGCTGACAGCCTCGCGTTTCGGAGCTTGATGTTGTTGTACGACTCTTGGGCCACGTGGTCGTCGGCCGGGAGATTCAGTCTCAGAGTCTCGCCGAAGCGTCGCCAAGCTGGTGGGCAAATAAAGCTCTCCGGATTCTCCTTGATGAGCGAAAGTGTCAGTGCCGACAACTGGCCGGACAGCTGAATGAGAATATCTCGGTCGGGGTCCTTGTCAATCTGTGAATCAAGAAAAGAAGGATTAGTCGTGTTCAAGAGAAGAAGAAATGGGAAGAGAGAGTGTGTGTGTGGGTGGGTGTGTATGTGTGTGTGTGTGTGTGGGGGGGGGGGGGGGGAGGGATTGCAGGGCTGCATTTCCATACCGTGTGCAGGTGATTGAGTATCGAAAAGACAAGTCTTCTGCCGCATCTTCGAAGCTGTAGTAGATGAGCCCAGTGGATTTTTGCAATCAGGATCCACATGGGGATCCTCGACTGAGGGCTGTTCTCCAAGCCGGAGACGATCCATTCCAGGTAGTGATCGCGATCCAACAAGTGTTCGGAATACAGGCAGGTCGCCAGCCGGATGCTGTTCGACCAAGGAGAAGAAGCGAGAGGCGAACACGCTCGTCAGCATACATCATCAAGGGGCCAGGACGGACATGAAAGGATCTCACTCACGCGTACGTCACCTTGGATTTCCAATCAGGCTCTCCAAAGGCAGACACCACGGCTTCGAGGAACTGTTCGACAAAGACGGTCCAGTCTCGAATCCACTTGAGCTCGCCACCAAGAACAAAGGCTCCGCTGGCTCCTTTCCTCTTGAATGCTCGGATCTCATTGGCACCGACACATTTGGCCAACCACACAGCCCGTTCTGTGGGGACGTCTTTGTTCAGGCACTGGTCGAGAAGCGTTCGCCCTCGAATGCCGTGAGGGATGGTTCTGCTCAAGCGCCGTAGCGATATGGCAGGGTTGGCCAGGTCTTTGAGCCAGATCTCGCGTTTCGTGTCGGTGAGGGTGACGCGGGGGGGCGGTTTGAAGGTCGAGGGTGCAGAGATTTGTCCTCGATGCCTTCGCTGGTTCATCACGCTTGTGAAAATGGTGGAGAGGGCGTTGAGACCGCATTTCTGTTTCAGAGGAGAAAAGATGGCTAGGCGAGCTGACGACGCCTCATTGTGGCTACCTCTGTCCCATGTGCCCTTTTGTATAGCCTCGGTACTCCACTCATCTTCGTGGTGAAGACCGGACCAGGGGAAGAAATCGGCATGGCCTGAGAACAGACCCTTGCTGAAAGGATCCCGAGTGGTTGTATCACTACGATTCGTACTCGCATACCGAGGCGCCGCGGCGGGCGTCTCGACCGTGTATGGTCTCGGTCTGATGTCTTTTCTGGCCGGAGTCGTCGCGGACACTGTCGGCCGTGCAGAGGGAACGGTATGGAAAGGTTTGGGAAGCCTACGTTTAGGCATTGGCATGGGGGGGTTGTCGAGAGCATCGTGCTGGGAGGCCCTGGACAAGGCTGGGCTCATGTTGTCGATTTCCATGGCTTCGGAAGAAGCAGTCATTATCCGGGAGGGCGTGAGGATCTTCGGGGATTCGGACGCCGACAGCGACCCGGCGGCAGTCAGTTCGCTGGACAACTCGAGCCGCAGCTTTGAGCCTTGCCGCCTGGGTGTTGACACATGGCAGGGCCGGGCCGAGGAAGCATCGGTGGATTCGACGTTGGAATCGGACACCGAAGCAGGATCCCGCCGGGATGGAGATGTGGGAAGATATTGCTTTTGAGATGATGACATGGTTCGTTGATGATGAACCGAAGGCCTCTGAACCTGCAGCGTCGAGCCAAGCCCTCTTTGGGGCGGTCGCGGCTGGGCACCCATGGGGGTCCTCGAGGTCATGATTCGCACGGGCGAGGGGGCGCCATCCCGACGAGTGGTGGAAATTTATGGAATTCGACGGCGTAGAGGCGAGTGTGCGATGGACAGAAGAATCAGACTTTCGGGCCCAGGGCGGATGTGTCCAGCAAGCGAAACGGGCGTCGAGTTTGCCTCCCGCCGGCAGGTGAATCTCTCGCGAAGGCCTCCTCCTAGTACGAAGGGGGGACAAACACACAAGGTTTCCCCGTCGATGGGCCGCAGCCGCAACGAGCCAGGGCAAAGAGAGGAAGGCGGCTTTGTTCCGCGTGCAGCTTTGGGAGATGTTCAATGTCGAGAGGATCGGCTCAGCGGTGTCGCTCTGTGTTGAGAAGTAGGCAGAGTTGTAGTTGTTCTGGAGGGAGGTCCAGGCTGCGTAGGCGGATGTTCAGGATTGGATTGGCAGGAGGAGGTCAAGAGTGGATACCGGATGCGGGCGTCGGGCGTGCAAAAAGCAAAAGGCTTGGCGCGGGAGAAGCGAGCGACACGTCTGTCCGTCCTTTGTCGTCCTATCTATTCTGTGCACGCGCGGGCAAGATTGGACAGGTCAGCTTGCCACCGAGACCCCGCCGTCGGTGCACGTTGGTGCAATCTGCAAATCTACATAGTATATTGATTGTTGATGTGACTGACGGTGACGGGGGGGGGGGGGGGGGGGGGGGTGATGACTGATGATGGATGATGGATGAGGTGAATGAGAGCACGCGGATCGTGGCGGGGGCGTGGGCGATGGCGCAGGCAAGGAAGGCAACGGGATGCACGGGCGTGTTGGGGTGTGGCTTGTTGGGGTGTGTGTGCTGGTTAGCGCATGGCATGTAGCGTATCACGTGCCCCTCATGTGAGGCGGGTGTGGTCTGTCATCTGTCACGTGTTCGTGTGTGTGACGTAGAAAAACTCGGCAGGATCCCGTGCTGCAACAGATTGATTGTTTCTGAGCATTATGAGGGAGCAGGGACAGCCATCTTGGGCTGAAGCACTTATTTGGCACGGCACGGCACATACGAACAAAAAAAAAAATGGGGGGATGAGGGGGTTCAACGAGATTGCCATTCCATTACTATTAACCGCATGGCTACCTAAAGCAAACAAAGTAACCCATGGCGCATATGGTGGGGACGAGATGCAAGTCAACCTCGTTATCATGGCAGATGACTCCCAGCCCAAGGGAACCAAGATGATGAAGATGGTGTCAGAGGGTATTTGCAGATGTCCGAAACTTATGCGATGTCTGGCCTCGAAAAAAAATGGCAAGCGATTATTGCCTCTGAATATACCAAGTCCCGTCAAGTCGTGGAAGTCGGATGCATGTCCTCGTAATGCCGCTTCGGTAGTCAACTTCGATAGTCTCTCGTACGGCCGTGGAAACGAGCGTGTCTCGGTAGTTAGATAAGATGACAGCACCGTTTCTGGTATTGCTGTTGTTCGTGATGATCAGGCCGAGCTGGCGTTGTCCTCCGCCGACGAATTCGGCTATGACCTCCACGGTCAGACCATTGCCAAGGTCGTAAGTGTGGAAATTGTGCGCGTCAATGGTATCTTGAATTGGCTGTCGACCGTTTCGGTTGATTGTAAAGAGAGGGAAGTAGTTGAGACATGCGACCCCCCTTCCGAAAATGTCAACCTCGGATGATGAACCCACGAGCGCAGGCGAGCTTTCAACAGGAGCGTCGTCAGCGGGCGTGGGAAGACCGCAGACCGCAGCTGCGAGGAGGCATATGGGGAGTAGGAAGCGCATTCTGAATGTCAATGGGCTGATGAAAAAGAAAAAAAAAAAAAAGAAAAAAAGGGCGCTGTAGGCAAAGTGTTTGGCGGCGTTAGTGAGGGAGTGGACTGTGCTGGTGTAAGGAAAACCGATCAAGGTTGTCAAGCAGACGAGGAGACTATTTATACTTGATACAAGACCAATACGTCGAAAGGTTCCGAGGCAGCTTGTATACTTGTGGAAGAGAATTGGATCACCGCGGGAAAACGGCAAGGATTGTGCATGGAGGACCGTGTGTGACAAGGGCTCAAGTTGTACGAAGAGGGCCTGGAGCAAATGAAGGCTCAATTTTCCGATGGAATCTCGTATGACTCGAGAAGGTCAGGCAGGATGTGGAAGGAAGGAATCTTTCTTTCCAGCGGAGAGTTTTACGCCGGAAAGACCTGCGTACCTTTTTGTAGTCCTGCGTCATCTTGTCTTGCACCTTTCTGTCGGCACCTCCCTATTTCATTCAGCGAATAGCTTCATCTTCTTTGACCCGTCCCGCGTGAGAGAAAATCTCGTCTCATCCATCACCACCATCATCACCGTCACCATCGTCACCGTCGTCACCATCGTCACCATCGTCACCATCGTCACCATCCATGAACACGGATTACGAGGCAAAAAGATAGCATCTGCGCAAAAAGACGCTATGGACCGGGAGCCTCGGAAGCTGGTGGGTTTTGCAGCAAAAAGACTAGAAAATGACTGCTGATCGGGAAATACCTATTGATCGGAAGACAACTGATGATGAGGAATCAAATCATAATGAAGTTAATCTGAAGAGATTTAATACAGAGTCTAAGTATTATGCGAAGAATTCAGCCTGTCCTATGGGAAATTATTGGGGGAAAGGAGCAACTGTCTATCTCTCACTCAGAGGATGCGGAGGAATCCTTTTTCTCCCCCATCAAGGATCACAATGACGATTTTTACGATTAGAGATCATCTGCCAATTTGGATCTTTTTTTTTTTCGATTCTTTTGTATATAAATCCCTCACTAATCTCGGCCGGGGGAAGGGACCTTTTCCCCCTTCATCCTGACCTTTAAGAGTCATGCAATATTGTCTCTGAATTGAGCCCTGTTCTGCTCCGCGCCCTCTTCGTGATATCAGAGCCCTTGTCGCAGCCGGCTATATCAGGCCGCGGTCGGCAGGGCGGCGATTAGATAAAGTGCTTCCCTCAACTCACGCCGTCCGCTTCTTGTCGTCGCCGAGCAGGGAAGGAAGAGAGCCATTCCTCCCTCAGTTGTCTAACCCTTCAGTCGTCTAACCTCAGATAGGCCCACGCGCTCACTTAGACTGTTACACGGTCGCGTTCAATTGAAGCAGCAAGCTGTATCCCTCAACAAATCTGCACGATGGTGAATCAGTCAGTCTCTTGCAGTGAGGTCGCAGGTCTCTTTGCATACCCTCATACCCCTCCTTTGTGTATAAATGGAACTCTTCCTCCTTATCCTGACCTTCTCGAGTCATACGTCGCCTGTTCTTGCCTGCCGCATTGTTTTGGGTGTGGCCTGGTCGACGCCCTGTCCCCGAATCCTCCCAACCCAACCCAACCCAACCCAACCTACCATGAACTTACCCCAGTAGACATGTTGTCACGACCAACAGCATCCTCTCGCTTTCGTGAATATGGATCCTAGGATCCCAGGAGGCCGGCCGGAACCCTGGCATCCTCAATTCGAAATTTGATCTCTGAAGATGATTTCCCCCACCAGTCAAAATGAACCCCTTCTACTTGCCTACTACGTATACATACCGCCTGTCTGACAGGCCGGCGACCGGGGAATGAGAAATGGGCCGGCAAGCGAGTCATGAGCGTCTTTGGGGCCGGCGCGAAAGCATTGAACCAACTCGTCCCAATCTTAGTGGCCAGCGCCGTCAGGTTTCCTTTGTCCTTCGCAGTCGTCAGCAGCACACAACGCCAAACAGGCTGGAGAAGACGGCATGGAGAAGCCTCATCACGGCGATTGGCGACGATGGCTGAAGGGGTAAGAACATGAAAGAGAGGAGAGTAGAGAGAGGTGAGCCACAGGAAAGCAACAGGACTCGGCGATTTCATCTCGAGGATGAGCCAGTCAGTCAATACAATTGTGGGGGAGAGGCCACCACCGAACAAGAACAAGCACTCAGCCGACCTGATCCCGTAAACGGAGGGTGGTGGAATGCGCAAAGGGGGCAAAGGGGGGATGCGCGGGCAGAGAGATTGATGAGATTAGATCCGCGTGTCAATATGTGAGAAGGGTCGGAGAGATGAACTTTGTAGATCATGCTTGATAGATGTTGAGTGGTGATAGGCAAGGGACTTTACTTTCTGCAAGGGCCTTCCTTGGCCGAATCAAGTACAGGGTAAGTCGCGAACCCAGAATGTCGGTGTAACGACGACCACGATGGGAAGGTGCGAAGGTGCGCCACTACGCCAACATCCGAGGAAAAGATCAGGCACACCCACTTCGACTGAATGCAGTCGTTGTTCTGTTGACACACTGTCAACAGCTAGCTACATGGCACTCAGCTGGTACATAGCACGTACCACATACTACACTACAGACTGCAGGCAGCAGCTCGTTCAGGGCTGGAAATGCCAAAAATGCCAACGCGGGCGGCGACGGCGGGGCAACCAGGCCAAGCGAAGGTTGTCCCTACAACCATGTTGACTTTGGCGGGGCCACAGCCCCAATCAGAGTCAATGAGTCAATGACACACTCGAGGCAAGCCTCAACGGCTGTCGGCCCGGTCTCACCTTCCAACTTCTTTCTGCAGATTCGGATTCATACAAGATACGCCATCCGGCACACTGCGCATCGTCTCTCTGCCCAGCGAGCAACCGCGTCTTCTTTCTTGTCTTGTTCACAAGGGCGAAGCAGAAAGGCGCCCTCTGTCCGAGCCCGAGCAGCAGCCGCCCTCCACCAGTATCCATCCATTCCGCCACGGAAATCAACCTTTTTTTTTTTCTTTTTTCTTTTTTCTTTCTTTTTCTTTCTTGTTCTTTTCTCTTTCTCACACTTCGCTCTCCTCTCACACAAACGGCCACTCGACACACATAGACATACACACATAAATCATTACACCCTCTCGCAACATGGCGAGCTTCATGTCCAACTTCTTCCAGGGGAGCAAGGACAAGTTGCCCGGGGATGCTGCGTCTGCTTGTCCCATGACCCCGACCAAAAAAAAAAACATCAACAACAGCTTCATCAACCCGCCCAGCACGCCGCAAGGAAGCCCGAGCAAGAAGACAATTCCACCTGGCGCACATGATCTTCCCACGGCGTTTGAGGCGGCCATGACGCTCAGCTCATCGGCAGTCGACGCATCATCGCCCACGAGGCTTCCCCGTCCGCAGAGCGTCATCACCCCGCTCTCCTCCGGCCGGGCCAACGCCCAGCCCCTAGACGAGTCCACCAGCAACACCGACGAGAACATGATCCACAAGTCGGCTTCGCCCGGCAGTCCGTTGAAGAACCAGGGCCAGGAAAACACACCCCCGGCTTTCAGGCGGCCGTTGGCCGATCCGCCCGCTCAGCACAACCACGCCGCCAGATCTCGTCAGCAGCTCTACGAGCCGAGGGTCCGCCCAGCGACTTCGCACAAGAAGTTCAACACGTCGAGGGGCTTGTCGGCCGAGGAGCGCGAGATTCTGCAAAAACCAGGCGTCAAGAGACTGGTCAACGTGACCCAACTATGTAAGCAAAAATAAAATGAAAAAAAAAAAAAGCATGTTCCAACCGCCCCGCTTCATCACCAGAAGGCGGAGGACTGCATTGCCAAGGCCTGCATACGTACACAAGTACACACACGCGTGTCTCAGACGATGGTGCGTTGGCATTGGACCGCTGACAGAAAGGCGTCTGGGCAGATTTCCTCGATTATTACTTTGACCTCCTGACCTACGTTGGCTCGAGGCAAAATCGGCTGGCTGCCTTCAAAGCCGAATTTCCCGCCCCTCCAGAGACCGACGAGCAAACCCATAGCCGCATGTGGACCAAGTACACTGGGCGAGAGCGAGCCAACCTCCGCAAGAGACGTGTACGCCTTCGCCATGGTGATTTCCAGATCCTGACCCAGGTCGGTCAGGGCGGCTACGGACAAGTCTTTCTCGCGCAAAAGAAGGACACCCGCGAGGTTTGCGCTCTCAAGGTCATGAGCAAGAAGCTGCTTTTCAAGCTCGACGAAGTCCGCCACGTTCTGACTGAACGAGACATTCTCACCACGGCGCAGAGCGACTGGCTCGTCCGGCTGCTCTACTCTTTCCAAGACGACAAGAGTATCTATCTTGCCATGGAATACGTACCCGGCGGGGATTTCCGCACTTTGCTTAATAACACAGGTGTCTTGTCCAACCGGCACGCGCGATTCTACATTGCCGAGATGTTCTGTGCGGTAAATGCCCTCCACGAGCTCGGCTACATTCATCGTGACCTGAAGCCCGAGAACTTTCTCGTCGACTCTACCGGGCATGTCAAGCTCACCGACTTTGGTCTCGCGGCTGGTGTTCTGGCCCCGTCGAGGATCGAGTCCATGAGAATCAAGCTGGAAGAGGCCTCGGAGACTTCTGTCCCCTTCGGCAAGCCCATGGACCAGCGAACAGTTGCCGAGCGTCGGGAAAGTTATCGTAACATGCGACAGAACGACGTCAACTACGCCAAGTCCGTCGTGGGTTCGCCCGACTACATGGCCCCCGAGGTCCTGAGAGGGGAGGAGTACGACTACACCGTCGACTATTGGAGCCTGGGCTGCATGCTCTTTGAAGCCCTGACCGGCTTCCCGCCCTTCGCCGGTGCCACATCGGACGAGACGTGGCGCAACCTTCACCATTGGAAGGAAGTTTTGAAGCGGCCGGTGTGGGAGGACCCCAACTACTTTCTCAGCAACCGGACATGGAGCTTCATCACAACGTGAGTGTCTTTTTCTTTTCTTTTTTTTGGGGGGGAAAAAAATGTGCAAAAGCATGCCCAACCAAGACTGGGAGGAACGAGACAGGCGGTACTGACGACGCGACACAACGCGCAGATGCATCAACTCCCGTAGCCGTCGCTTCTCCAACATCCAAGACATTTTCGGCCACCAATACTTTGCCGAAGTTGACTGGGAGACGCTGCGGCAGACGAGAGCCCCGTTTGTGCCCGAGCTGGACTCGGAGACGGATGCTGGCTATTTTGACGATTTCAGCAACGAGGCGGATATGGCCAAGTACAAGGAAGTTCACGAAAAGCAGCAGGCCCTGGAGACGATGGCCGATCGTGATGACGAAATGAGCAAGAGCCTCTTTGTCGGATTCACCTTTAGGCATCGAAAACCTGCCACCGAAGACGGAGGCAGTCCCCGGAAACGGATTCCCATACCTGAAAATGACACGTTTGGCACCATGCTCTAGAACGAGTCATGGAGTCCGAGCCGCGACTGGCGAGCCTGTGCCAATCAGCGGGTCATGTTGTAAGGGAAGACTTTTTTTTTTTTCTTTGTTTTTCTGCTTGCTTGCGCGAATTGGTTTTTTTTTCTGGTTTTTTTTTTGGGTTGGGGAGGGGAAGGGAAAGGGGGGGGGGGGGGGCGTTTTGTGGAACAAGGCGAATGGCAAGGCGAGGAGCGAGGAATCACTATTATATTATTGCTTCATTCATTGTTTGGGTTTCATTGATGTGGACAAATCACTAAAGGGGGCACGCCAGCCTGAAGGAAGAACAAGACGAGACGCGAGGACCCCAAGCCAAGATGAGATGAGCGAAGATGGTGGCCGGGGTTGGCAGGTTGGGGGGCATGACGAGAGAGAGGCCCAAGTTTGACGTCATCTCCTCGTGCGTAGGTGTCAGAAACCCAAGTTGTATTATTTTTGCATGTCCTTTTTTTTTTTTTGGTCTCGAGCATATTCCATGTCGGAAAGGAAACGGACGGCCGGTTGGTCCATGTGCTGTACTGAACTGTACTGTATATGTATAATTGATTGACTCGGGTAATTCTATGCGTCTTGGTCCTCTTTTCATTTCTCTTTGGTTTTCATTTCTTCTCCCTTTGTTCTTGTTCTTCTTCCATCTTTCTTCTTTCTTACATCTTTCGTGCTTTGTATCCCCCCCCCCCCCCCCCCCTCTTCTCCCAATGCTGCTGCCCGTTCATCGCATCATTCAATATTGACACACAGTTGGTCGTATCTGCTTATATCTGTCCAGTCTGTAATTTACGCATGTCGCTTTTAAACAAATCTACTTCACATTCTAGGTAGAACGTAGCACCTAGTTAGTAGCCGTACCTTCATTCCTCCCTTATTGCTTACCCAACTAGAAGGTAGATAGTAAATAGCGGTGCAAGTAGACATTCGAACAAGATGGAGAAAGACAAACAACCCCCCCCCCTTTTTCCTCCCCTCCAACACCCCTTTCCAAAACAGAGGGGAGGAATAAAGAATATAAACTTCAGCAAAAACAGTCATCTTCTCCCGTGGTCTCATAGATCGTCCATAGTATCCGCCGCCCCGATAATTTCCTTCCCTAGCACAACGCGATCCAAGACAACATTCCCAACCATCAACGCCGTCCATCCCGAACCCAACAACCGCTCCAACCCAGATGGAATCAAAACGCAGCAATGAATGAGTTTAGAAACGTAAAAAAGGATTCAAAATAAAAATCATTTCACATCAAGAGACCAGAGCACGCCATGGAGATTTTTTTTCTTTTTAAAAAAAAATCCCTGACAAGAGACAGAACATTGGGGCATCAGTCATATCGTCCATTAGAATCTCCTCCTCATTACCGAGTATTCCGTGCACTCAGAGACTCATCGTCAGCCATTCCCACTCCTGCGGACCGACACTGGCTGCGCCGGCACTGTGCTGCGGACCACCAGGCTGATGGTGACCCAACGACATCATGCTTGCGTGAGAGCTCATGGTGTGGCGATGCGGCACCATGCCGAAGCTCGACAGCACAGAAGTCGACAGTGACGCCATGCCCGGCGTGGCGCCCAGGCTGTGCGACAGTTCGCCGGGTACAGGCCCGGCAGTCTCGTTGGGGCTGTCGACTTCCATGCTGGAATAGCCGTCAGTCCCCGCGCTCTTGCTATGCCTGCGCTGCCGTTTGGACGGAGCAGATGCAGCTCCGCTTCTCGAGACCATCGACGCGCCAGGCCCGGGGGTTGCCTTCGGGGGGGCGGCGGCAATCGGCACCACGCCCTTGCCCCCAACAGCCGCACTGCTGGCTCCCATGTTCCCATAGTGGCTGTTTGGAGTGCTGCCGGCCGTGTTGGCGCCTGAGCTCGTCGTTGTGGCCACCGGACTTTCGCTGTCTTTGGGCAACATGAGCCGAGTGGCGGGCGGCGACAGACTGTTGCTGTTGCTGTTGCCATTTCCGTTGCTGTTGACGTGACTGCTGCTGTGGCTATGGTTGACGCTGCTTGCCGCCACCGTCGCCATCGACAGCGTCGAACTCTTGCGCGAAGCAGCTGCGGACCCGGCGGCATTCTTCCTCGTCCTCGCACTCCCACCTGCCCCACTAGGACCGGAACCTCTGTTCCTCTTCTTGATGACATCCGTCTTTAGACTAAGAGGCCGCACCACACCGTGAAGCTTGAGGAAAAGACCACATGCGTTGCACAGCGGCTGACCCTCCGGGTTGCGTCTCCACAGCGGTGTTGTTTGCGTGAAGCAATTGGTGCACGTTGTCGGAGTGGCGCCGTCGTTTTGGTTGGCAGCGGCTCCTGCTGCTGCTGCTGCTGCCGCCGCCGTGGCCGCCGCCGCCGCCGGCAGATTGGTGCTCGAGCTCCGCTTCGAACCGGGCGGTGGTGAGGAGGGCCTGCTCGGACTGGCAGATGATAATCCGGACACGGTGCCGGGCGCGTTGTCACCCGGTGAGGTCGGCAGGCTCTGCGCGATTTGTTCGACGTCGTGCTTGATGGCCATCTGCGATGGCGTCGAGGCTGTGCGAGGGATCCTTTGCTGTTGTTTGCTGTTGCCTTTGAAGGATTGTGAGCGTCCCAAGCCGGGCCCTTCCCCCCAATCGCCGTGGTTGTCGACGTAGTCGGTCGTGGTGGCTCCAATCGTGACCTGCTTGCGAGGCGGACCACCGGGGAATCGCGCAGCCTGGGTACTGAACTGTCCGGGAAGGGAGGCGTCCCAGCCCAGGCAACCTCCGACCTCATCCATGGTCGAACCGAACTCGCCACGCGTTGTTGGCCTGTTCTGGCCCCGCATGACGCTGCTGCCACCATCTTCGTCGTCCGAATCAGCACCAAAAGAGAGCATGTTGTCTGCTCTCATGGACACGGTAGGTGACGCCAACTGACCGTCGTTTTGGTGAAAGACTTGGGTCGGGTCAATGTGACTGAATGAGCCGGGCGCAGTAGTGCTGATCGTCGAGAGGGGTCGTGACTCGATACCGTGAGCTGAATACATGTGGCCGGCATCATTTGACGCATTGTACATGAACTGCTGGCTGTGGCCCATGTGATTCATCAGAGTATGGCTCGAGTGAGGCCTCATGCCCTGCCGACGCTGCTGACGGCCGTCTTGTGCGCCGAAATATAGGCTGTCGCCGTCGGCCATGGCCATGGGGGTGGACGCATTAGATGGATAGGCGGATGGAGGAGACGAGTATAAGTCGGCGGCATTGAGTGACGAGGGGGGTATCGAGGAGCTGGTATTGTACATGTTGGAAAAGGGACCATGGGGTATCATCGGAGAGCTGGAAGGAGAAAAGGAGAAGTTCTGCTGGAATTGCGCCGCCTGATGCAGGACAGCATCGTTTTCCAGAAACGTATCGAGTGCAAATGGAACGGCGGCGGAGCTGCGGCCCTGTGCGAGATGCGGCATTGCGGCCGAGGTGGTGTTGTCGAGAGAGAAGGGCTGGAGTTCTGAATCGGCTTCCAGGTTGTAGCCTCCTCCGGACATGCTGCTGTTGACGGCATGCATATGAGGAGAAAAGTTGGCAGGGCGTTTCCGGCTCTGATGCTAGTTTGTCAGCGGTGAGGGTGAGACGAGGCTCGCGGACGACGCGGAGCTGTTGGGGATGATGATGAGGGGACGGGCAAGGACACTCACTCGACGCTCGTCAATGCTCGTCTTGCGATGATGACGCTGTACGTAGTTGAACTCGCTGTTGGCTGAGCACTGTTGATGGGGCACAGACTGAGGGACAAAATGGCAGGAATCATCCCTGCGAAACTTGATGGGAATGGCAGATGCCGAAGTGGCTGGAGATGCTTCATCAAACTTGGAAGGGACGGGCGGCGGTGACATGAGGCCGCTCGGGGTGACGACGTTGTCGGAAAAGATGAAGTCGTCGAGATTCATGGCGTCTGATATCGCGTCAATGTTGGCATCTGAAGTCTTTCGCAATTGGGCAATTCCGCTTGGCGCCTGTTTGGCCGCGGGATGGTCGAGTCTAGGTGGCCGAGCCGGCATGGTCAGCACATACTGTGGCAGCGAAGGATGATGCAATACGCGGGCAGGATTGCGGCGCGGGGAGGAGAGGGGAAGTCCAAGGCAAGAATGGGAAAAGCAAGGATTCAAATGCGGATCGCGATAAGGCAGTCGAAAGAGAGAGGGGGGGGGGGAGAGAGAGAGAGAGAAAGCATAATTACCTGGACTGCTGCAGCTCCTTGGCCGATCGAGCGTCGTCTCGCTGCTTTGTCTTGCGTGTGGGAAGAGCCATCATGCGCCAGGTCAAGTTCTCCAGACGTTCCTGGTGCGGCAGCTGGTGCTTCGTCTTCCTGAAGAACTTCCAAATCTGGGTGGCGAGCGAATCGTCGTCCCGGAGTTGGTCGATTGACTTGGGAGGCTCGGCGGCGGCGGCACTGTCGAGGAAGGGAAACAAGGCATTGCCGAGCAGACGGCTCTTGGCCATGGCGCGAGTCTGGGATAGGTTGGATCTGGCGGACTCGAGGGGCGAGAGGTCGGAGTGGACGTCAGCAGCATGGCCGTGAGGCAGAGGGCCGGGCCGTCGTGGGAATCGGAAGTCGTGTTCTGTCATGGTGGGATCCATGGCAGCGGCGGGCCTAGAGCAAACTCTCCGAGACACTCAGGAGGTGATGACGCCGAAGGACACACGCTTTGCGTACGATAGGAAAGGGGGGCGGAAAGGGAGGAGGGGGGGGGGGGATGAGGCAAATGGCGAAGATGGGTATCGGTGGGAGCGCAGGTTTTTTTTTTTTTTTGGACGGCTCTCGCACAGTGGAAGCCAGCGGGAGGAAGGTGCGAGCGAGAGCGGCAGCCGGCGACGACTGGGGACTGGGAACGGCTGGACTGAACTGACTGACTGAAACGGCCGACGGCGGAGAGAGCCGGTTCTGCACTGGGCTGGGAAATGCCAGCCTCTCGTCCCTCCAGCGGGGTAAATTAGTACATAGATGGCAGCCGATAGACGAGTTGCGCTCGCTCACGAGTTCACTATTGCCCAGCCAGCTGACGGCAGCAGAGGCGGCCTACTTTGCCTGCGTCGTGATATCCCACTTTTTAGACGTCCTGGTTTTTTTTTTTTTTCTTTTTCCCTTTTTTTTTTCTTTTTTCTCTGTTGCGTTGCGTGCTCCGTGGCGAGCAGTCCAACTGCGCGCCTAAATTATTTCCGGCTGGCTGCGACAGAGGGCACGCACGACTCGCCGAAAATCAGGCCGGAATGCGGGTCTTGGTCCTTGGCCCAAAGGTCGTCGTCAAAGGCGTGTGCGAACGAAGAGAAGAAGAGAAGAGAGAGCGAGAAGAGAGTTAGTTGGGCACTCCACTCCAGGTCCTCCAGGTCGTGCCTGCCCTGCTGCCTTTCCTGTCTGCAACGAGAAGGACAGAAAGAGCCCCCCCCCCGGCCCCTCCTTCCGTGCAGTGTCGTGTGTCGTGTGTCGTGTGTCGAGTGTCGTGACTGGCAGTGGGCCCCGCCTGTGTGACGCTGAGGATTGATCGCTACTTGCTTCCGTCCGCGACGCTGTGTCCCGATTCCCTTCATCTACTCGTTGCCGTCGAGGCCGAAATGCACGCACGTTGGATTGTCGCATGTGCAACGCCGAGGGTGGGTGGACGACGGGTTGCTGGATCTGGTCGCTACCGCCTCGACCAGCAGCTGCACTGCACGGCCGCGGATTCTAAAAGCCAGGCGTGCATCCGAACATACTACATAGTACATAGTACATACTAGTATAGTAGTACATGTACATGCAGACATGCAGACATGCAGACATGCAGACGCAGACATGCAGACATGCAGGCGTGCCACCTTTCTGCCCGCCCACCAGACCACGAATCCATCCGACCACCCATCGGCCTCGTCCCCCGCACCGAATGCCATGAGCAATTAATCAGTCAATCAACAATCAATACCTATTGTCCAGCATCCCACCGAGCGAACTCGACGTATTCTATTCGCGTCCAGATTTCGCCCCAGTCAGCGGTCAGGCTGCATTCGTCGCCCCCTCCCCCCGTTTAGGTCTGTCATTGGAGCTCAGCGGCACCTGACGGACGACCTGGCCTGCCTGCGACCCCTGAGAATCTGAGAGGGACTTTTTTTTTTTTTTTTTTTTTTTTTTTGCTTTCTTTCCTTCTTTCCTTCTTCCTGCATCCATCCCCCCCCCTGCTTCTCGGACGACGACAACGACAAACGCCGCGGTCAGCAGCAGTTCGCATGTCATCATCATACTATTTGTGGATTTCTCGAGCAAGTCTTGCACGTTCTTGGACCATTCCCCGACCCTGGCGACCCGTACTGGAGTCTACCTTTTTGCCAAACAGTCAGTTCTTGATTGAACCTTGTCGGTGGCGTCACACTACGCGCGCCGATCCCTGTCAAACCCGCCTCAGATGCTCGACGACGACTGACGAACAGGCAGCAGCACGTTCCTTGTGTTCCTTGGCCAATAGCCGCTGCTACTAATGTACTATGTACATTTTTGCGTTGCGTCCGCACCGAGTTCGGCCCTCTCTCTCTCCTTCGGCCACAGCGGCCAGTGGTCAGTGACGTAACCACGTACCCGCTACCAGACAACGAGCCAGCATCAGTTTCGGGCGAGCAAGGCGGCGTGGATTGCCGTGCCGGTTGGTGATTGTCTGATGAGCCGCCGTGTTGAAGAGGGAATCTGCGAATCATCCCCGTCGTCCCCGTTACTGCTCCTGTCCAGGCGGGCACTCGTGAGGCGCAATCCCACGCCAGCGTTGCTACCCGCGGTGATGAAACGACTGCCAGCCCGCACCCTCAAGCATTGTGCACTATAATATGCCTTGTTATATATATATATAGCACCTATCAACCTCAGGAGTTGTGTGGATTGTCTCCGATGACTGATTTTTTTTTTTTCTTCTTCTTCTTCTTCTTCTTCTTCTCAAGTCGGCCCGGTGCATCGTGAAAAAGTGGGGGTTTCGCTGACTGAAAAGCCAAAAGCCGTCGTTGGCCGTCGTTGGCCGTCGATGGCCGCTTTCGCACGCACTTGGTAGTGTGTCTGATGTGTCTGTTGTCTCGTGTGAATTGACGAACAGACCCTTAGCGAAGTGATAGTCCAGCCACCTCGATTCCCGAGTCCATATTTACTGCAGAGAAAGTGCACCTTGTCTGTCCGCTAGCCCCGACACGTGAAATAAGGCGTGTTTTTTCTTCTTCTTACCCTTTTTCTTCTTTTCTTTTCCTTTTTTTCTTCTTTTCTTATTTTCCCGTGAAATAGCATCGCCTGCTGAAACCGCGTTTCTCCACCCCTCCCTCGCACTCGCGAAATAACAAGTTGCTCGCTCATGACGCGGCAAATGATGCACGCCAATCCCAGTTGTTCCAGAGTTGGGAGACCGGAGCCGATCGCAAGCTAGAATCCATATAGGGAAGCCGCTAGTAGCACTCAAAAAGCCATGTGGACACTGTGACGGCCAGGCCGGTCCGCGAAGTAGTAGCAGGCCTCACACGAGAACTAGTACTACTGAGTAGTAGCAGTAGTAGTAGTAGTCAGAAGCAATTGCGACATGCGTACGGCCCATATATTCAATGACTGGCCAGTGAAGGGATTGAAAGATGACGAGGCACCGTTCTAACCATTTCATTTCATTTCATTTCATTTTGTATTTCATTTCTATTTTTATTCTTACTTTTTCTTTCTGTTTTGTTCTTAAAAAAAAAAACCAGATAAAAGCTAAAAAAAAAACATAAAAACTATATCCAGGAAAGCGAGGGTTCGCAATGTAGAAAGAAGTCCCAAAGAAGAAAAAAGAAACATTGAAATAGAAACATGGTGCAGCAACTACTGCCGTGGCGGTATAGAGACGATCAACCCCTTGCTTCATTGTCACAGTGGCATGTGAATACTTAAACGTGGATAGACGTGTTTCTGATAGTTTACGCGAAGGGGGCTGTCCGCGTCCTGTTCCAAAACAGTCACTACTTCCCAGCTAACCGTTTCCCGTTTCCCGTCTCCCGTCTCCCGCCTGCCATCTGCCGTTTGCCGTCTGCTACTCGCAACAGGTCTAGTTCTTGACAGGAAGTTGAGCAGGCTGAGGCTGGGGCTGTTGCTGTTGCTGGGGCTGAATCTCGTGCAGCTCGTGCTGCTGCTGCTGAGGACGATGATCATGGTTCATAGGCGGCTGGTTCCCGCCGTACTGCGAGAGGACAGGCACGGTGGGCGCGCAGACTTCTATCGCGCCGTTGTTGCGCCGCACAGCTACCATGTTGTTGCATAGCGAGCAGCGGTACTCTATGTCCTCGAACCAGCCCGCCAGGCAGGGGATGCAGGTCAGGCAGACGCAGACGAAGCAGAGGACGGCGCCGAGGACACTGCGATGCGGTTAGTCCTTCTCAGTCTTCCTTTCTCCTCCATCCTCTCTTCTCCATCCTCTCTTCTCCATCCTCTCTTCTCCATCCTCTCTTCTCCATCCTCCTCTTTCTTCTTCCTCTCCCTTCCCTTCCTCTTCTCCTGCTCCCTTCCACGTCTCTGTGCTTCTCTCCTTGCTTTCCCCCAACTCACAACTGCATGGGCGTGCCCTCGCCGTGCACCGCCGTCATGGCCCGCCTGTGGCAGAAGGGACAGTCTATCCACTGGGGCTGCTTGCCGGTCAGCTGGTTTAGGGGGATGACCATCGCGGGGGTTCCATCGCCGGTCGGATGGATTTGGTCGTGGGGGGCGGTGGCGGCGGCATTGACTTTGTCGTAGGGGGGCGGCAGGCCTTGGTGCTCCGGTTGAGGAGGCTGCTGCTGCATGGGGGGTGTGGTGTTGTATCTGTTGTTGTCGGGGGTGGTTTGCGTCGGTGCCGCGGCGGGATCGGCAGGCGGGGGCTGCGTCTCCATGACGTGAATATCGTCGTCGTCGTCGTCGTTGTTCGGCACTCGTTGTCTTGTCGTCGGCGGTGGCGGAGTGGTTCTGTACATCTGGATCTCGCGGTAGAGAGAAAAAAAAAGAGAGAAAAAGAGCAAGAGTCGGTCGGTCGCGAGCTGGGTATATCTCCCCCCCCCCCCGGCCTCATCTCATTTCAAGAACCCCGGATCCTGATCCTTCCGACGAAAATCAGGCACAAAAAGCTATCGTTGTTAT
Organism: Claviceps paspali; assembly: GCA_013435705.1. NCBI lineage: Eukaryota > Fungi > Ascomycota > Sordariomycetes > Hypocreales > Clavicipitaceae > Claviceps > Claviceps paspali. The sequence goes on along the minus strand of JABAEC010000054.1, from coordinate 37,900 downwards.
TATGCCACAGGTGGCGTGGCATTGGTCGGCGGCTTCGTCCCCCCCCCCCCCCCCCCCCGACCCCCAAAGCACAGGGTTCCTTCGTGTTCTCGTAAAATCGTCTTGGCGTCGTCTTGGCATCGTGTTTTGTTGGTCAATACCCGCTTCTCAGACCTTCAGCCCTCACCTTGTCTCATTGTTGTTTTATTCTTCTCTCCAGCAGGCGAAGCCTATTGAGGCTCGGCTTGCGCCATTCGTCGTCGGCGACGCACGCAGAGGTCAACCACGTGTCGCATGCGTCACATTAGTCGTCCGATGGCGCTGCGACGGAGCTTATTTGTGGCGAAGAGAACACACGGGCCTGACGGCGGCCGAGAGTTGACAAGAGTCAAGAATCCATTGGAGCCGGAAAAGAACCGCATCGCGACGTGACCCTGCCGGAACGTCTTGAGGCAATGCGTTGTGCGAGAAGCCATCCATGGAAGAGGGATACTTGCCATCTTGCTAGAGCAATAGCCTTCTATCATGGTCATCTCTCGTCTCCGAGAAAACAAGCTTCAGGAACCCATTGTCAAACTCTGTAGGGCTAGTCATTAAGCTTTGCATGGCGACAGACTTAAAAACACCGTCACCACGTCTGACGAATCTCATTTGCGCGCCACGCTGGCAGGAAAAGAATGTGTTTGATCCAAAAAAAAAAAAAAAAAAAAGTAATTTCATGACTCCTGCTCTCCGCCCTCCAGATCATGCTCGGAAGTCCTGGGAACGCCAAATATTGTACAAACTCCGCTTGAAAACTCTTGGAACTTTATAGGAACCCCCGTCCCAACCTGCTTCTCTTGAAGCTCCTCTGCTCAACCTCCGTACCTGAAAGCCGACCTCCCTGTGCGCAGGAAAAATACTCAAACATGAAGATTTCCACCCTGATCCCAGCTCTCGCCCTCCCAGGCACTGCTCTCGGCGTGTTTTTCGACGATTGTGGCAAGCCATATCCCGCACAACCCACCCCTCGTCCCCTCCATTCTCCCAAACGGGACTTTCTATATAGGAATACTGACCCGTCTCGGTCTGTCGAACAGGAAGCACCGCCACAGGAATCATAATCGACATCGACGGCTGCCCCGTCTCAGCCCCGAGCTGTCTCTTCCCCGCCGAGCGAACCGCCTCCCTACAGGCCAACTTCACGAGCTTATCCGCCTTCAACAGCACCACCATCTTGCTAGCCGGCTACTATGGCCCGTCCAAAGTTCCTGTGAAGGTCGTGCCCGTAGTGGCCTGTGGCAAACCATGGGGTCTCAAGTGCCCCGCGGCTCGTTACGACCATCTATCCTTCAAGGTTGACGTTCCCATCAAGGAGGGGTGGCTGAGGGGCAAGTACACGGTCGAGCTGCAGCTGCTCGATGACAAGGGCGTGAAGCTGATTTGCAAGACGTTTCCGGGAGAGCTCTAGCGAGATGAGGTGCGCTATTTGACATTGGTTTTTTTTTTTTCGATTTTTTTTTTCCTGAATGAACTTTTGGAGATGCGGGAAAATAGAGCAGGTGCAGCTATCTATGTGAGTGATTGTTGATGGAGATTGGGGCCTGAATGGGCAAGTTCTCTTTGACTCCGAATCCAATCTGTACCTGGGATCGTGACATTTGAAGAAGAAGAAGAAAAGAAGCCACTTTTTTCGACATGAGAGGAAAAGGAAATAAGAACTACTACGTAAATCCCATATCCCCTGCTCGTCGCCCACCCCTGGTAGACCCTCCTAGATAAGATAAGATAAGATATTGATCTCTCGTCGCTCCAAGAAATTTCCATTCATACACACCACCAACCATCCCATCACACACACACCACGATCAAAAGAAGAGATCACTTCTAGACCACCACACATACACATACATACCACGATCGAAACAAGAGCACACTTATAGACCAACGATTCCTCGACGGAGCCCCCCCCCCCCCCCACCTAATCCAATGACCAAGCCGGACGAAATGGACATCGACGCGGACCAAGTGGTCGACGACGACCCCATCACGGCCAGCTACAACGTGTTCCTGAACCCGGCGCTCCCGCACGGGCGGCGGCTCATCGTCCTCCAGCAGCCCAACCGGACGGACGGCACGGCGCGGGCGGCGCCTACGGAGCTCCGGCTCAAGTCGCACTCGGGCATGGTGGAGGTGGACCTCCCGCTGGACAACACGGCGGCGTACGACCGGGAAAAGGGCCTCCGCTGGGGCCGGGTGCTCCAGGCGTCGATGGCGGCCAAGAACGGCGGAAGCCACGGGCTGGCGGGCGGGTTCGGGTTCGGCGCCGTGCAGCAGCAGCAGCGGGGCAGGAAGAAGGGCGAGGGCGAGGGCGAGGGCGACGACGACTACATGGACTGGAACGAGGCGGTGCGCCAGGACAAGGTGCTGCGCACGCAGACGCTCGGGGGCCAGTACCCCGACACGGACGAGGTGCAGTGCATGGTGGGCGTCTTCCACGGCCGAAACCTGCACCTGACGCCCATCTCGTCGGTGGTGCACCTCCGTCCGCAGCTGCACCACCTCGACGCCGCGTCGCAGCACGCCCGCGCTGCCGCCTCCGCCGCCGCCGCCTCCTCCTCCTCCAAGGACCAGCCCGCAGGGTCGACCGCCTCGGCCGCCCGCGCCATCCACATGACCATCAAGAACGCCACCGACGGCGACGGCGTCACCACCGAGACCATGGCCGACCGCCTGCGCTACGTCCAGTCCGAGAACTGGCGCAAGATGCCCTACACGGACGAGAACGACGAGGCCGCCTGGGACGTCTACAACGAGAGCCTGTTCCTCCAGCCCCCTCCTGCCGCCGAACCGGACCTCAAGGACCATCCTTCCCCCCCCGCCCTCGAGAACCTCGTGCCCACCCTCGCCGCAAGATGGGGCGACAGACAGATGCTCGAGGCCGTGAGCGGCATCGTCAAGTCCGACCCCGAACCCGGCCTCGAAGAAGGGCCCTCGCGCATAAGATGATTCCCCCCCCCCCCTTCCCAGACCATGGACATTGACTTAGGGGACCGGGGGAAGGTTTTTTTTTTATCTTCTTTTTCTTTCTGGCGCAGTGCGACACTTGTTTTTTCTTTCTTTAGTTTTTTTTTTTTTTGCCCGCCGGCGCTGGTTCGGGCAGATGTTCACATACGACGGTAGCATTTCACAACGGCGCAATGGGTCTTCTATTCCGTTTGAAAGGGGCGGAAGGGTGCCATGTATACGGTCCCATCTATCTATCTATCTATATTTCTTTTTCTTATAAAAAAGAATGAAATTGGTTTTTTTTTGTTGAAAAAAAAAAGAAATGCAGAGTTCTGTAATTTCTATCTTGACATGTAGAACGCTGTCTTTATTCCAGGCAGACATCTCTGTTTGCCACTTTTCTTGTTTGGTTTTTACGTCGTGTTTTTTTTTTTTTCATCATCAAGCAGCTGCGGCCTCAAATCATGAATGTGTGTGTGGTGTCCATTAGTCCCACCTTCTTTTTTTTAAAAGTAAGTGAACATGTGGATAACCTGTCATCTTTTACAAATCCCCTCCCCCCCCTTTTTTTTTCTTCGTGAAAATCCGGGTCGTGACAAAGATATCTTGCTCGTTGGCGCCACCAAGACGTTTTCATTATATCGACATGCGAATAACCCGCCCCTCTTCCCCTTTCTCGTGAAAAATCGCAAGCGTTGTGGTCCATGGCACACCGGGGGGGGGGGGGGGGGATAAGGGGATAAGGGGGGATTTATTTCCCACCATTCTCACCCGTTCATTCACACACATCTTCACACAGCCTGTTTGTCCGTCCGTCTCTCCCCGCAGCCTTCTAAATTGACTCGTGTGTGGCCTGACATCTAGTATACAATGCTGAAAGACCACCAGTCATCCCCTCCCTCACCTCTCGCATGCAACGACGGTGCCGCGCACGAGCAGCTCCGCCGTGAGAAATAAATGCCAAGCCGAGTCCAGAGGCGAATCGAAATATAAAAACACATGATATGGCCTTGCTGTGACCTTAACTCCGTCCCATGTAGCCACCTTCCCGCTTCACTGTTTCTCCAGTCATCAGTCGGCACCCACGTCTTCCGCATCCCATGGCCCGAGGGGGGGGGGGGGGAGGGCTCCCCCTCGTCGAGTTGTCCCCCAAACATATACCGTCAAGCCCACTAATCGTCATACGACGCTCCCGCGAGAGAATGATGGTCAAGAATACAAAGGAGATGGCATCCCTGCAAATATACACAGCCACGGCTTCTTTCGTCTTTCGGTGTCTCGTTGGAAGAGAAGACGCTTCCCCATATATACGTCTCTCCTACCGTTGTCCGCTTCTTTTTTTTTGTTTCGTGCTCTTCCACGTGCTGCTCTTTCTCTTCCTTTTCCTCTTCTGTCCTCTCCATCCCTCCTCTTTCACTGCAGGAGCTCGACATCCAGACCGATGGCCCGCATAAAAAGGTTGACACTGCCGAGCCGCTCGGTGGCCATGGCTGGCGGGAGCGTCTTGGACATGGACACTGTGTCCAGGACACGGTCCTTTACAGCGAGTACAAGTCGGGTCTGCTGATCGTGGGAAGCGCTAACACCCATGGCGGCGAGCAATTGCCAGACGTACACATCGATGCCAGCATTGACGCTTCCGGGGAAAATGTACGGTAATGATGGTTCAAGTTTGCTGAAGAGTATCTCAAAAGTTTCGTCCCTGCCGTCATCACGTTTGTTAGTGCCCGTGTTTTTCGTGTTTTTTTTTTCATGTGCGTCACGCTGAAAAGGAAGGTAAAAAAAAAAAAAAAAAAAAAAAAGGTAAAAAAGTGAAAAAAAAAACAAAAGGCGCCATCGTACCACTTCTCCCATTGCTCGGGACTACCAGCTCCCGTCTGCTTCAGAAGCACAGCACGGCTCAGGATCAGAGTGAGCATAGAGACGCCAATCCTCGTTCTAGCGACAAAATCCACGTCGAGCTTTGTCGCAATCAGGTGCAAGACACCGTCGACGATATCCAGCCCTGTCTCGTTGAAATATTGCATCAAGGAAGGCATCACGGCCGAGATGAACAGCTCAATGTTCTCACGCATGCGAGAGTTCAGGTCGGTCTCGCCGCTTGTCATGGCGGCCCCCTGGACGACGTCCAGCTGGTCGAGGTGGTATATAATCATGGTCAAAATGGTGGTCCGCTGTTCGAATGTGAGATGGGGGAAAATTCGCGGGATTGCTCTTTTGCCCTTGGCACAGGACAGGAACGCGATGAAAGGGTGAGGAACGGTGGCGCCAATGGGCTCGTGAACCTTGAGTTCCTGCCACAGCTTGAAGTTGTAGGCCTCCAAGGTCGCTGCCCATTCCCGATGCTTCTCGTCCAATTCTGGGCCCGGGGCGTTGATCAATGGGGGCGGAATGAGACGAATGTGGTCTTCCATCTTCATCAAGGTGTCGTACACTTTCTCGACGTTCTTCAAGATCCGTTTGCGGTCGAGAACGGGTTCCGTCAGAGGTGATCTTTTTCCATTGCTTGAACGCTGAGTTTCGCTCTCGGGACGCTTGATGTTGAGCAGGGGCTTGGGTGTCTTGGCGTTGCTGAACGAAATCTTGCCCAAGCTACCGGCAATGACAAGTTGGGGATTCTTGGGCTTGTTTTTCGCAGCCTCGACTGCCCTTTGGACCTGCTGCTCCATTCGCTGGATGTGGTTTTCGGCAGGTCGGCCGTGACGTCGCATGCCTCCATAACGGCTCCCGGTCTGGAACAAGTACGTTTGAGCAAAATTGCTCAGAGGCTGGCTGGGATTTTGCCTCTGGCCAGCCCTGATGTGGCTGTAGACCTGATAGTAAAAGTCCTCGGTGATTGAAGTATCTGAGTCCAGGTCGCCGGTATTTCCCGTGGCAGACACAAGCTGTTGCAGTTGGATCCTCGTGATGAAATTCTTGTCCTGGGGGGTCATCAGACCGTTGTCCTTGGACAAGAGCCAAATTTTGTGGTTGCGCTTCGCTCGCTTGGTTTCCTGGTCCAAGAAGGCTACTTTCTCGTCCTCGGACATTTGCATAAGATGAGGATGAGCTTGCAACTGACCAAGGCCGGGAATAGAAGCATGAGACAGGTGACCATAGGAGCGAGACAAGCCAGCAGCCGGAGACTCTGTCGCACCACGGCTTGGGTTTTGCAGAATCTGCATGGGCTGCACTGCCGGGGCATGCTGTCGCGACTGCTGCTGCTGAAGCGGCGCTGGCATCTGTTCTGCTTGTTGGTGCTGGATACTCGAAGAGCGCTGCAGAATGGCAGCAGGATGACCGTGGTCAGGAGCTCCCTGTTGTTGTGGCTGCTGCTGCTGCTGCTGCTGCTGCTGCTGCGGCGGCGGCGGCGGTAGAGATTGTTTAGATCCCATGTAGCTCGTGGGCGGGCCTTGTTGGAAGATGGCAGGATCTGTGAAGGGAGCCTGTGGCTGTATTGGTTTCGGAGCTTGGCTGCGCATTGAAGCCTCCACCTCTTCCAAGCTCATGACTTTTCGGCTGGCCGGAGCAGAAGAGCTCGGCGGAACAGGTCCCTGTTGCTGGGACGCGGCGGCCTTGGGCGGCCCGATGCCCCAGATACTCTGATCGACGTGGAGGTCGGGAAGCGGCTCATCCCGATACTTTTCGTAACCCGTGCGAGCCGGTTTCCGGGCAGGCTGATGGGAGTAGTGGGAGGTCGTCTGCGAGAGGGCAGCGGACGGCTCCGCGTAGGTCGTAGTGGCTCTCGGCGCGGGCTGTTGGCGGTTGAATCGGATGTGCTCCTCCTCAATAGCATCAGCTACCTTGGCGGTGTGTCCGAAAAAGTCAAACTCCTTGCCGACATTCCCGGCAACGGTGGCGTCGTCGCCAAAGGTGTCGTCGTTGAACGCGTCGCCGGTTTCCTCGAGCTGGTCGCCCAGTCCGTCATACGTCTCCTCAAAGTCAAGAGCGTCATCTTGGTCAGCACGTCCCGATAGACCGGCAAACGGGTCGTGGGCCTGCGAAAACCCAGGCGCAGCCGTGTTGTGACCGCGAGGGCCGGTGTCTAGTCCGAAGAAGGACATGTTGCATATGCCGCGATGCAGACAAATATGGAGTCAAGGCGAGTGACAGAGCCTGTTTGAAGAGGTTGGCAACCAGTCTCGCAACGAGGGGCGATGTGCGCCAAAATTGCTGTCCGGGTGGTTGCTCTGAGAAACCCCCCATCGATCGAAAGCGGCTCATGATTCCTTCGCCTCCGCCCTCGGTCATGTGACCTGAACATGGATCAACCCATCACCCTCTTTGAGTGGAGCACAGGAGAGAAAAGGTTTACTTTTTGAATAGGTGGGGTTTGTGAGGCAACTCCTGTATACAATTGAAGTCGTCGCACAAGAAAAAGAAGAAAAAAAAAAAGCCTGGATATTGATGATTCGTTGGAGAGCAAGAGGGGTCCCCCTTTTGGCTTACAAAGGTTGCGTTTGAAGTCAGGAAGAAGACTGTCTGTTTAATGCTCACAGAACCATGCAGAGGAGCAACTTGTTTCACGAGTCAGTCATGCGCCATTCGGGAAGTGGAGAAGTCGGGAGTCCGAATTCAGGAGGCGTCTCCTTCAAACCAACAACTCGCGTCACGTGGCCTGATTCCAATCGCTCTTCTTCATCTTCTCATCACCATGCGCTGGATGGATCTTGTTCGACGAGGACACAGGTAGGCCTTATTTCGTTTGGAGACAGGAAGGCAGACCCGCGCCATCTGGGCCTTCATGTCATTACTACTCCAACGGTGTTCTTATCCTGTCTGTTGACCAGAGTTTTCCCTTGGGATTCCCTTGGGCCATGTTGGTCAAAGTGCCGTCAGCAGATTTCTGCATCACGCATCGTCACGTCGCACCAGGCAGGTAGAGCGCGGCGGCTTAAGAAAAAAGAAAAGGAAGGAAGCATCGTTCACGGCTTGCTGTACCTTCCGGCCACTCACCATCCAGTGCGTAGCGTGGCTTGCAGCTGGCAGCTGGGGCTGCGGCCGGCCAGCTCGCACTGGTGCGCTGGCTGTGCTTTTATGGATCAGAGGGCATCGTGGCCTCTCCTCCCGGACTACTAGTGGCCGCTTTTTGACGAGAACTGATTTGTCCAAGGAGGAAGTCAGCAACAGACAGCAACGGTTTGTGAGTTGTATGCCTGCCCCATTCATTATATGTGGCCATGTAGTTGCGTTCGGCCAATCGATGGCTATTTCCGTGGATTGTTGCAGTTCCGAGCATTTTTTTTTTTTCAGGTTACGAGGGGGGAGTCTGAGCCCCGCACCCGCTTCTTGTTCCCGGCATTATTGCCGATGGCAGTTCTCGGCGTAGACTCCCGGGGAAAGCGGCGGGGATAATAGCACAAGATACTAGTAGATGGTACTTGTGGCCAAGGATCAAGGGTCAAGCCGCCGCAGGCATGCATATGGAATATGAAGCATCGATTGCATGGCGCGTGAGGTGCAGTGAATGAATGCGCACAGAGTGCCAGTCAATCCGATTGCGAACATGAATTTGCTCCCATTGGCTGGCCTCTGGGCCAATTATCCCTCGAGCATACTACGTAGTATTTAAGAAGGCCGATCGCGGCACTTATTTGAAAGCAGGATGGGGGGCGCCTGATTTATTTGCGGACCTTTAACTCTGTTTCATGCCAGCACATGCTTTTTTATTCAATTGATCATGATATCCACCCCGTCAACAAATAGTCACTGCAGTTGGCGTGATACTAGTTTTTATTCATGCACCAGAAGTGGATGCCAGATGACACTAGCCGGACCCCTTTTTTCATTTTCATTTTCATTCTTTTTCTTCCTCTCTCGTCTTCTTCTCCTTTGGTGACTTCTCTCCCGTCCTGAGTGGTCAAACCCCTTTTGTATTTTCCCCGATTTTCCCCAACATTGGTTTCTGGCGTTGGCTGTAACATGGCAGCCACCCCCTGTTGCCTGCCTGTGCCTGTGCCTGTGAATGTGACGAAGGGCAGGCTGCAGGCCCACACTTTGTGCCAAATCAAGGGACAAAACCCTTTTTTTTTTTTTTTTTTTTTTTTTTTTTTTCTTTCATGCTGGGCTGCCAGACAGGTTTCAAGGTTTGGAATGACCGACCCCTCGGGTCCCCCCCCCCCCCCCCGGGTCTTCGACGGTCGTCTTCTTTACCCTTTACCAGGCTCGCGCCGCGCACAAAAACCTCCGACGCGCAGACGCGCCCCGCTTGCCCGCTCCTTCCCCGTTCGCAACAGCTCAGGCTCGGACGGCGGCAGGCGGCAGTCGAGACGAGCACTAGTAGGAAGGTGCCAGACAGACACAAAGGCACTACTACTGAGTAGTACTTAGTAGTACTGACTTCAATTACTACTACTACTACTGTAGTACTAACCTACTCTAGTACTGACTACAACTACTACTACTAGTAGTAGTGGTAGTAGTACAGACCACCTTGAAGGTATCAAGTACCTACTACTTTTAGTATCTGGTAGTAGGCACTGCGATTATCATACTAGTACTGTATGTATCGTATCTTGCTGCCAGTGATCGCAGCTTTCCTTTCAGGTAGTACCCAGGTACCGGTCACGCACGAAGCGAGGCGGGTGGGTCCTCCATCTTGTCCCATGTTTGCATGCCAATGTTGCTTTGCCAACCTGTTCTGGCCCTTTTCTCCTCTTCACCAACCAACCAGTCCGCATTCCATTCGCGTCAGCCGCAGCCCGCGAGCAGGGGCCGTCTCGTCTCAGACTCTCTCCGAATCCATCTAGATCATCGATGCCCTGATTCCTGTTTCCTTCCGCACCCTGGCCTATAGCACCTGCACCATATTGCTTGGCGCCCCGCTCTTTTTGACTTCTCCAAGCTGTTTGCACTTGGCGACAACTGGCGACTCTGGACGAGCAGCGTGGAACAACTTGTGGTAACACCACAGTGAAGTCGACCACACCAGATCCTCACACTACCAATAATCAGCCAGTCTGGCTTCGGCACCCATTCGTCATCGGCTTATCCATCTGAAGCCATTTCTGGGAAAGCGACGCCCCCCCCCCCCTTCCCCCCCTTCTCTCCGGGGGTCCGGCACTAATATTCCCCGGCAGCCCAATTTACTGGAAGTATCTGCTTTCCGCGCTCTCTCTCTGTCCTCTTCTTTTGCTCGAGCATTTGGAGCGGCCATCCAGTCACAGCTCGCTGTCTGGTTTTTTTTTTGACCCGATTCTTCATTTCTCTTCTTCCTACACATGCTCCTCGGTCCTCGGCCGAACAGGCTTCTTCTTCTTTTCTTTTTCCTTTGGGGGCATTTCTCTGCCGACAACCCGCCGTCACTTCCACCACCACTTGACTCATTATGATGCTCGTTAGCAACGCGCGCTACGTGCGCTATATGATCATCGCAATATTTGTACGATCCGCCCCCCTTACCCCCTCCCTCTCCCCACCCCCTTTGCTTTTGGGCCTCTCCTCCCTTCCCCCGTTTGCATTTTCATTCTAATCCGTCCTCGCCATCCTGGTTAGACTTTCATCGTCTTCTATCTCGTTACTACTGTCCGGCATGACTCCGTGCCCGTACCCGTACCCGTGCCCGTGGCCGACGACTTTAGCCGCAAGGACAAAGCCGGCCCTCGTGCTGGCCACGCGAGTAAACCACCGCAGCGGCCCATCGAGAAGCCTCGGACTGGCCAGGAGAAGCAGCCTCACAGAGATGAGGCCGATTATCCACTAGCCGTATCCCCCGATGACCCGGACTGGGATGACAAATTGGTCGGAACTGCTCCTGGTCCTCGCATGAATGCAACATTCGTCACCCTGGCCCGGAATTCTGATGTATGGGACATTGCTCGCTCCATCCGCCAGGTTGAGGACCGATTCAACAATCGATACAATTATGACTGGGTCTTCCTCAATGATAAGCCCTTTGACGACACGTTTAAGAGTGTGACTTCGTCTCTTGTTTCCGGTAAGACGCACTACGGCCTGATCCCCAAGGAGCACTGGTCGTTCCCCGAATGGATCGACCAGGACAAGGCCAAGAAGGTACGCGAAGACATGGCTGAACGGAAGATCATCTACGGCGACTCTGTGAGCTACCGCCACATGTGCCGATTCGAGTCCGGCTTCTTCTTCCGCCAGCCCATCATGAACAACTACGAATACTACTGGCGCGTCGAGCCCTCCATCGAGCTCTTCTGCGACATCCACTATGACCCATTTCGCGTCATGCACGAGGGCGGCAAGAAGTACAGCTTTGTTCTCAGCCTGTACGAGTACGCCGAGACCATCCCGACCCTGTGGGACAGCACCAAGAAATTCATGAAGAACAATCCCGAGCACATCGCCGATGACAACTCGATGGACTTCCTCAGCGACGACAACGGCAACACCTACAACAAATGCCACTTCTGGTCCAACTTTGAAATCGGCAACCTCGACTGGCTGCGAAGCAAAGCCTATGTTGATTTTTTTGATTCCCTGGATCAGGACGGTGGCTTCTTCTATGAGCGATGGGGCGATGCGCCCGTCCATTCCATCGGCGCCGGTCTGCTGCTGAACAGGAGTCAGATCCACTTCTTCAACGACATTGCCTACTACCACGTACCCTTTACCCACTGCCCCACCGGCGAGAAGGCTCGGACAAGGCTGCGATGTCACTGCAACCCCAAGGACAACTTTGATTGGAAGGGCTACTCCTGTACGTCGGAAAGACCGTTTCTAGTTGCTGTTTGCCCAAGCATCCGACTGACTATGCCGCAGGTACCTCTAAATTTTTTGACTTGAATGGTATAAGCAAGCCCGACGGCTGGGAGAACCAGAGAGACTAGACTCGGCAGAATCCACGCGGATACATGCCGTCTTTCTTTCTCTCTCTTTTTTTTAATGTATAAAAAATCCACAAGACAGAAGACGCATTCGGACGTGAGAACCGGCATATTCTTACACATTACCATGGTCGGAGAAACGGTACGGCTCTAATGCTCTGGCTGCTGGGGACATATTGTCCACCTTCTTTTCTTTGGCCCCGAGTCAAAGCGCTCACTGCAACGAGCTACGGAACGAGAATGATTATGTGACTGGAGGAACAAAAATAAAATTGAGCGACCGGCAGCGACTGCGAAGAGAACTTCAGCGTCTGCGTGCTTAGGTTCGTAGGCTTTGAATCCATTCGTAAAATGGACGAATGCATGTCAGGAGAGTACCAGGAGAGTACCAGGAGAGAACCCATCATAAATCGTGTTTGGGAATATGAACTTGACACTTTTTTTTTTTTTTCGCATTTTCGTATTTTCGTGATTCTGCTGCTTCTCGCACAGGGCTGTTTTGCCAACTTGTTCGGTGACATGATGTGGGAAGTTTTTTATTATTGTACAATGGGAAAGCCACCGTTTTCGCACCTCTAGTTGTACAGCTTTTGTCGTGTCTGTCGGCGCTGCCGGCGACGCACCGCAAATCCATGCACTCTTCCTTTTTCTGTATGGTGTTGCTCTTATTATGCGTCTCCTCTCGCACTAGCCGACCGTTGCCTTTTTAGGTTTCTTGGTGCCGTACTTGCTTCGGCTGTTTGTCCTGTTGGCGACGCCGCCCTGTATTATGCGTGCGTGAGGAGGGGAGAAGAGCTCGTTAGCCGTCTGGCGCCACTGCCGACACTCTCGTTTCACCAAATGGAGGGACGAGAGGTACAGGACATTGGAGAAGATGAGAGCGTCATGCCAGGGAAGAAGAAGAAGAAGAAGAAGAAGAACCACGTACCAGGTCCAGAGCCCCCCTCACCAAATGGTACCGCACACCAGGACAGTCCTGCGCCCTGCCCCCCCGGACGAGGACCACACTGTGCTGCTGAATGTTGTGCCCCTCGCCGGGGATGTAGGCCGTGACGACAGCGCCGGACGAGAGCTTCACACGGGCTGTCTTGCGCTCCCCCGAATTGGGCTTCTTGGGCCGCACGACGCCGACACGGAGGCACACGCCCTTCAGGGCCGGACAGTGCGTGTTGGCCAGGGCGGGGGACACGGCGTGACGGGCGCGCTTGCCCTTGCGGATACCACGAAGGACCTGGTTGAGAGTTGCGGCACGAGGCACCGAGGTCGAGAAGAGCGCCGCGGTGCCGAGGCCGAGGCCGAGACCGAAGGAGGCGAGGGGGCCGGGTGACGATGTCGTGCGTTGTGACTGCGCCATGCTCCGGTGTGGCAATCCGATGCCCAGGAGGCGAGGCGTCGCCGCCGGAGAGAAGAGGCGGCGCAAGATGGTAGCGGACATTTGCGTTGGCGGGCGTGACTTTCTTTCTCTTTTTCCTCCCTTCTATCTTGGTGGTCTTTATTTTTTTTTTTTTTTTTTGCCCTCGTAAAGGTTTGGAGAATACATCACGTGACGACGCGTGATGGGAGCCAAGACGAAAACAAAACAAGTGAGAGAGTCACATGCTGCGATGGTGACGGGGTGAAGGGTGGGTGGGTCGCTCCGTCGGTTCGAAGGGGGTGAGAGCGGAAAATAAAAAGACGCAAAAGAAAAAAACCCCAGACGTTCGTGTCTTCGAGTGGCTCCGTCGGCCCCACCGACGCAAGAGCAGGGCCCGTGGCTAGCCTCGGCTGAAGTGTGTGTGCGGAGGGTGAAGGAAGTGGCGTGTGGGAAAGTGGAAGAAACAACGTAACGAACCAAGTCTTTGGCCGAGGCCGCCGGACTTGTCTTTGTCTTTTCCCCCCCTTCGCGTGTTGTGTGCCCTTCCTTTTCTCTCTCTTTCTCTCTCTCTCACTTTCCCGCCAGCGATTCGAGCGTAATTTCTTCTTACGTTCCCTCTTGTCTGCCTCTTTCGGAAGCCGACTTGTCATTTTCGTCGGGAAATCTTCAAATCGCTGCGCTTCTACGACACGAGACGCCTGGACCTTGTGTCTATTTTTTTTTTTTGTTGTCTTTGTTTGCCGTCGCTACCCGACAAGACAGGAAAGCTCGCGCAAGACAAGAATATATATATATATATATATATATATACATATATACATATATACATACACACACACACACACACACACACACATATCCAGTACGATTTCCATCGAGAGATCGTGGCAAGTTTGAAAATGTCGTCCTTTTCGCGCGTCCTGCGGCCTGCCCTTCGGGGATCGAGAGGCCTCGTCGGGACGGTGGTTGCCGGCCGCGCGGCGGCATCCCCGGCTGCGACTCACATGGCGAGCCTGTAGGTTTTTTCTTTTCTTTTTCTTTCCTCTTTTCTTCTTCTTCTTCTTATTCTCCTCTCCTCTCTCACCCCTCTCTCTACAAAAAAAACTAAAAAAAAAAAAAAAAATCCAGCCGCAGGTCCCTGTCTGCCACGTCGGCGCGACGTTCCGGCACCGTCGACATCACCGACGTCCCTCCGACCCCGATCAGCCACCTCTCGGAGGTGGAGGCGGCCATGGCGGAGACGGTGAGCAAGTTCGCGGCGGAGGTGGTCCTCCCCAAGGCGCGGGCGATGGACGAGGCCGAGGACATGGACGCGTCGCTCGTGCGGCAGCTCTTCGAGCAGGGCCTCATGGGGATCGAGATCCCCGAGGAGTACGGCGGCGCGGGGATGAACTTCACGTCGGCGATCGTGGGCATCGAGGAGCTCGCGCGGGCGGACCCCAGCGTCAGCGTGCTCGTCGACGTGCACAACACGCTCTGCAACACGGCCATCATCCAGTACGGGTCCGAGGCCCTCCGCGCCAAGTGGCTGCCGCGGCTGGCCACCGACACGGTCGCGTCCTTCTGCCTCTCGGAGCCGTCGTCCGGGTCCGACGCCTTCGCGCTGGCCACGCGCGCCGAGGAGACGCCCGACGGGGGCTTCCGCCTCAACGGCGGCAAGATGTGGATCACCAACGCCAAGGAGTCGGGCCTCTTCATCGTCTTCGCGAACCTCGACCCCTCCCGCGGCCACCGCGGCATCACCGCCTTCCTCGTCGAGAAGGGCACGCCGGGCTTCGCCGTCGCCAAGAAGGAGAAGAAGCTCGGCATCCGCGCCAGCAGCACCTGCGTCCTGTCCTTCGACGACGTCCTCGTCCCCAAGGAGAACCTGCTCGGCGTCCGCGGCCACGGCTACAAGTACGCCATCGCCCTGCTCAACGAGGGCCGCATCGGCATAGCCGCCCAGATGACGGGTCTCGCCCTCGGCGCCTTCGAGAACGCCGCCCGCTACGTCTGGAACGACCGCCGCCAGTTCGGCGCCCTCGTCGGCGACTTCCAGGGCATGCAGCACCAGATCGCCCAGTCGTGGACCGACATCGCCGCCGCCCGCGCCCTCGTCTACAACGCCGCCCGCAGGAAGGAGGCCGGCCAGGACTTCGTCAAGGACGCCGCCATGGCCAAGCTGTACGCCTCCCAGGTCGCAGGACGCGTCTCCGGCCTCGCAGTCGAGTGGATGGGCGGCATGGGCTTCGTCCGCGAGGGCCTCGCCGAGAAGTACTGGCGCGACAGCAAGATTGGCGCCATCTACGAGGGCACCAGTAACATTCAGCTCAACACCATTGCCAAGCTCCTGCAGAAGGAGTACACCAACTAAAAAAAAAAAAGAAAAAGAAAAAGAAAAAAAAAAAAAAAAAAGACTCCCTTGACACCCTGAGCCACATGGCGAGAAACATACACCCCATAGGGGAAGTGACGTGACCCTCTTCTTTCGATACCCCCCCCCCTCCATCATCCATCATCGTAATACTACCGCTCCATCCCACACACGTTACGACAAAATCCGTGCCCATCATGTCCTCTTCTACTCGGTAGTCGTCGTTATCCACAAAACATGTTGCTCGTAAGCCGAATTTCTCCTTATACCAAGGACCCAAGACGGAGAAGAACGTACATCTACGGCCAACTTCTTCCACGCTAACACTGTAATCTCCCCGTGTTTCGCTGTTCCGTTGCATGGTTAAACTCTCTCAAAATACAAATCCAACGTCGGCCACCTGTCTCTTCAACCCTCCTCCCCCCTTTTGGTTTTTTTTTTTTTTTTTTTCACCCCGGCAGCCGAGTGGAATGGACTTTTTCTTTCTTTCTTTCTTTTTTTTTTTTGCAACCATGAAAAAGAAAACCCCTTCGTTTATATCCAGTTTACTCATCATTCAAAGTCCGCCGTGTAGGAGAAGCCACGGAACTCCTCTTGCATGGCTTGGGATAAGACTGTCGTGACAATCGACGTCAGAATCAGCAGCAACCGCAAGAGACAAACAACGGGAAAAACAAGAAAGAAAAAAAAGAAAATAAATAGATCAGATGAAAAGAAGGGGGGGGGGGGGGGGGAGGAATAACAAGACATACCAGACTGCACAGGCGTGAGAACGGGAGTAACGCTCGTAAACTCGGAATCAAAGTTGCTCGTGTCGGTCGCGCTCTTGATGCTGGGCTTGAACGGAGGTTCGACGCGTTTGTTGTAGATGTCGTCCCAGTTGATGTTTCGGAAAAAGGGTTGGCTCATGACTTCCTGAGCATCCGTCGGACCACTTCCAAGACGCTGCTCGGGCTCGCGCGTGAGGAGCTTTTGCAGGATCGAGACCGAGTCTCGCGGCATGTGGATCGGGTACAATGGCTCGTCGGCGAGAATGGCGTCATAAATCTCATCCTCGTCCTCGCCACGGAACGGTGACTGCTGCAGGAGCATTTGGTAGATCAGAACGCCAAATGCCCACCAGTCCACTGCTCGACCATACTTCTTGTCCAGCAAGATCTACACGGAATTAGCAACATGACGGAATAGCAAAAAGACAGGTGGGTTGGAACGTGGAGAGTTTCGTCCTGGTCGAGAGAACCCCAACCCAAGCTTCCCCTTACCTCTGGTGCCATGAATTCAGGAGTACCACAGAAGGTGCTGGTCGTCGAGCCGTACCACATGTCCTCCTTGCAGAGACCATAATCAGCCACCTTGATGTGACCGTCGAGCGTCAACATGATGTTGTCGAGCTTGAGATCGCGATAGACTACACCATTCTCGTGGAAGTACTTGAGCGCCAGACAGACTTCGGCCGCGTAAAACCTTTAATTTTTATTTTTTTTTGCAGAAAAAAATTTCGGCATCGGAGAGATTAGCATTGATCGACATTCCGCCCGGGGGGTTCCTTGTTAAATTGACTGGACTCACTGAGCTCGCTTTGTGCCAAACTGCCCTCGCTGGATGTGAAGCATCAGGTCGCCACCGCTCACGTATTCCATCACAAAGTACACTCTGGTTTCCGTTTGGAAGCAGGCATGCAGGTTGGTCAAGAACGGATGTCTCTCCTTGTTCGCGATGACAAAGACACGCTTTTCCGACCTCATGCTCTCGACCTCGTCGTTTTCAATGATGAACTCCTTTTTGAGAACCTTGATGGCGTACAGTTTCCGCGAGCGCTTCGTCTCGGCAAGCATGACTTTGCCAAAGTTTCCTTTACCCAGGACTGCGAGGAAATTGAAATGATCCAAGCCAATCCGTTGACCAGTGCCGGGATCGGTGTGGAGGGGCAGCTGCTTCCTTTGGCCCGCAGCTCCGGAGAGTGGCCTCTGTGCCGCGGCCGGCTCCGTTTTGGATGCTGCCGGGGCCGGGGGCTGCTGATACCTCTGTTGAGTCGTCGTCGGAATCGGCTGCTGGACGGGCGGCTGCTGCTGCTGGACGGGGGGTCTGGCCTGGGCAGCCGCCGGCGTCGAGTACGGCTGGCTGACGCTCGCGTAATCCGCCGGGTTGTACCGCCGCTGCTGAGGCTGGCCGCCGTACTGGCCGCCGTAGACGTCGCCCTGGTGCTGCTGGTCATATCCTCCGTACCGGCCGTAATCGGAATGCCGCTGCGCCTGGCCTGCCGTCACGCCGGACATGGCAGCCGCCGCGGCGGCGGCCGCGTTGCTCGACGGTACACGGTCTGGCGCTGGGGGTCTCTGCTGCGTCGGCGAGGTCGGCTGGCTGTTGTACATGAGTTTTGCGGCTTCGGTAGCCTGGACGGATGCCAGGGGAGCCGTGTTCACAATGCTACCCGAGTACGAGCCCGAAGATGGTGTCGCGCCCGGCATACTGGCGCGAACGCCGGCAGGTCGCAGGGTTCTCTCCGTCATGGATGACGCCTTGGCCTGTCTTTGTTTTTGCGAACGAATACCCTCCAGGATCTGGTTGGCGACAGCCATGGACATGCCGCAAAAGTCAGGAACCAGATGAGCGCAGTGCGCATGACAGGTGAGACCGCATTCTATAGAAGAAGAAGAAGAAGAAGAAGAAGAAGAAGAAGAATCATGTTAGACGTCATGTGTGGTTTTGTTTTTGCGCATATATGATGGCGGAACATGGTGCCCGGGAAAATGAACAAGAAGAAAAGAAGAAAAGAAGAAGAAAAGAAAAAAAAAAAAAAAAAGAGTCAGGGAGAAGGAAAGAAAGGTTTGACAAGAGCATACCCGAGCACTTTCTGCAATTCTTTTTTCCAAAAGGCAAGATGTAACCACAATGGCAGCACCAATTGGCAGTCATATTCGAGAAAGGCTGAAACCTGTGGGGAATACGGTGATTGATCTTCTCCTCGTCGGGATCGGTTTCGGCGTTGCTCTTGCTGATGCACTTGGTGACGACGCTCTGGTAGCATTTCGTGTGGCAAGTGTACTTGCAGTCCTCGCATTGCATTCCGGCAGAGTACTTGAGGAAATCTCCGCACAGGGCGCAGCGCATGATGTTGTAGAACTGATGCTGAACAAATTTGTGGCCGTACATCTCGTGTACTTCCTCCTTGCGCTGACGGACGGCGCCCTTTCGGCCCAGGCCGAGGTCCACCTGTCGTCGATCTGTGCTCTGCTTGACAAAGCTCATTTGCAGCTGGATTTGCCCCGTCGGCTCCAGGTTGAACCAAGCCTCGATCGGACCCGTGTTGATCTGGGGCTGGGGAACGTGAGGCGGCGGCCCTCCGCTGTAGCTGCTCGGGTCGGAGCCGTAGGCCGCCTGGGCACCGAAGCCACTCTGGCTGGGGCTCATGGGGAGATGTCCGGGTGGAGAGGACGGGGTTCCCATCTGGTCGGCCGACACCCAGCCGGAGCTGTTCATTTCCGCCTCGATCCTCTTCCTGCGCATCTCCTCGACAATGTCGGAGATGCGCACCCAGAGCAGGCCGATGGGCATGGGGTGCTCGCTGGGTTTGTCGTAGACGGTGAGCTCGACCTCGTTGGCCTTGTCGACCTCGATTATGTGGTACTCGGCGTCCCAGCGGTCATTTCGAGATGTTTTGGTGCGAGCGACCACCGTGTCTTCGACCTTGACGGCGACGAACGTTTCGGGACCTCGAGAGAGGCGGCCCGTGGCAGCATGGTCCACGTCCTTGACTGACATGACGCGGATCGACAGCTGTCCACTCAGAGGCTTCCGAAGGTTGGGGGTGTTGATGGAATCATCTGCACGGGATGTGTTAGCGACTGACTTGCCGCCGGGTTCCGGTGTATGCGTGCGCGCAAAGAACTCGGCGACCTACCGTCCTGAGCGTCGGCGGAATCCATGTCGACATGCAGTTCCTCATATCTCTTGAAAGCTTGCTTCAAGAGAACGATTTTCTGTTTGCTCTCCACCCTGCGGCCTGCTGCGACGGCCTTGCTCCGTCGATCGCCCTCCATGCCGTACAGCTGAACCATCTTCTCGACGCCTTTGAGATATTGCTCCTCGACATTGAGCTTGAACTGGATCTGGGACAGCATGAGTTGGATACGGGGGCCCAGGTACGGCGTATCGTACTTGATCAAATCTGAGGGAGGCAGGCCCAGCCAGCATCATCAGTACACACGCAGCGGAAGCATTCTTCGTCGTCCCCGGATACCCTGTACAGGTGAGGGTGAGGGTGAGGGGATTCGATTCCACCAACCTAGCTTTGTGAAATTCGGCCTTGCTTTCGGCACCCCGGCTCCCGGTTCCTGGGGGGCATAGGGATGCCGAGGGGGCATCAGGTCTCCGTGTTGACCAATCTGGCTATATGGTGCGGTGCCGTAGCCTCCTTGATCCCCCCCCCACGACATGGAGGATTTTTGGGTGGGCGGGGGAGAGGCAGAGCCCTGTTCATCAACGCCGCCGCCGAGGGACATGTTTTCCACGCCCTGTCCGGCCTGTCTCACCTGGATATCCCGGAGCTTCTCCTCGAAGAACTGGAGATTTCGCCGGCCATCTCTCAGCTGGGTTTCGAGTCGAGAACGGACGGCTTCATTGGTGGTCTGCGCGCGCATGGCCTGGGCGGCATTGATGATGTTCTTCTCGCGCTCAATCTTCCTGAAGATGTCTTGCATCTTCTTCTCGTCTTCGCTCATGGCGGGCAGCAGGTTCTTCCCGAGCGATTGCGTATGCGCAGGAAGGGCGGCCAGACAAGCCTTGTGGGAATCGAACAGGGCCGCGGGACGGCAGCAGCAGCTGGTGGGGAGGGCGGCGGGCGGCCGCGCGGGGGGGGGGGGGGGAGAAGGGAAATGCGTGGACTCGAAAGAGATTTTTTTTTTTTGAGATTGAAGACCTCAGCTTCGAAGCGAGCACCTGTCTAGGACGAAAAGAAGCAAGCGAATGCAGGTCCGGACGGGCAACGGACGGCGATTCAGAACGGGGCTGCTTTGCCCGGATGGGTGCGATCGGTTTGTTGGAGTCGTGGGGGAGAAAAACGGACGAGACGTGGTTGAGTGGGCTGTTTTGTGTGAAAGAATGTCGTCAGTGACGGAGCAACCGTGGGGGGGGGGGGGGGGGACAGCGCTGCTGGAGCTGCTGACAACGCCGACGGCTTCTGCCCTGCTGCCCTGCCCTGCCCTCTTTCCTTCACTGCAGCTGCAGCGGGTTGCCCAGTGTCTCTCTCTCTCTCAGTGCTCGGGCTGCTGCCCAGGCTGCTTGCTTGGGCTTGGGCTGCTGCGCGGGCCCCACGGTCCACGACAACGCGCGCAACGACAAACCACGCGGTGGGGTCGCCGCTCGAATGCGCGCCGATGGCCACTCCAATCCCTACTACTTCGCCTTCGCCATTCAATCTCATCCATCATCCATCCCACGCTGTTGTGTTTGTCTGATATTGTTGAGGCTGGGATCGGCACCGCCCGCCCGCTAGATGGCTCGAATGTTCGATGCCTGCCAGCCCGGCCCCGCTGCGAGGTGGCACCGAGTAGTAAGAAAGTAACCCTGCCTAGCCACTTGCTGGGTGCCCAATGCGGGTTAGGCTGATCTGGGACGTTGTCCATCATTCAGCCCTTTTCACCAGCCCATTTGTTTATTCTTTGCTCGTCTTTGTTATTTTGCAAAGTCGGCGGTAAAAAAAGGCGGCTCCTCCTCCTCTCCAGACTCCGGTTGTCCTCTTGCCGCCCTTCTCCACAAAAGCATTGTGCGACGTTGTTTCTGATCCTTGTTTACTAGTAGTAGTAGTACTTTGAGCATGTGCGGCGTATTATGTACTAATGAAGCGGCAGAGTTCCGACTTCGCACCACCACAAAAAAAAAAAAGAAGAAAAGAAAAAAAAGAAAAGAAAAAAAGAAAAAAAAAAAAAAAACCCCGAGCAAGCAAGTTGCGTCCATCTCCAACAAGCTCGGGATCGAGAGAAAACAAATTCCTTCTTAGCCTTTTCCTTTTTAATCTCACTTTCCTTTTGTTCTCACCTATTTCTTCTTTCCAGTTGCGACCAAACATGTGATGTTGACGCGACTGCCCTCATGGCTCGTTTCCGCGAGGAGTCTCAATCTGAACGCCATCATACTCTCCTGTACGACCATGGCGTGCCTGCCGATGCACACAATATCATGGTGCTGCCCGACCACAGTTACACGGCGGGATCGGCTATCTATGCATTGTTTATTCCAGATCCATCGTCCACGCATACATCAAAATTGCCCAAGCCTTGAAAACAACCGAAATCATTTCTCGTCTTTGCGAGTGTATATAAACTCGCCAAAGTTTCTGTGGTGAGCGCTGCTTGAAAAAAAGAAAGAAGGAAGGAAGGAAGAAAAGAAAGAAGGAAAGAAGCAAAAAAAAAAAAAAAAATTAAAAAATTGGCTCGCCTGCTAGAATTCGGTAGAGTGTGGTTGAGATGCTCCGACGCCACGACTAGATATGCTGTGATGATACATGATGCTGCCAATGCCGAGAATGCGAAATTGAAAAAAGAAGAGGGAGAACAAAAAAAAAAAAAAAACCAACACAAATCTTATTTACATGGGAAACGGCGGCTGAGCCCCTGGAACATGCTTGGCGATATCTACCCCCTGAAAAGCATCATCAGACTCCCAGCCACGGCTGCCCCAGCTAGTGCTCCTTGTACCGCCAAAATAGATGCATCTCTCATCCGCAAGCTGATCGTCCTCTCGCTGCAAAGGTCTGCTGCCGCTTCTTTCCATTGCGCAGGATGTGCGATGAGTTTCGTCCACGGCTCTGGCATCGAGTCCGGGACAGATACCGGAGCAGTCAGCACCGCATCGGACACCGTCTCCTGTGCAGCCCGCGATGATTCCTCTTCTCGTTTCACCAGCGACATCTTGACAGCCTCCAATTCGCCGCGGACCTGGTCCAAGACCTTCTTCTCCTCCTCAACCACCCCCTTGACGAGCCTCCTTCTCCGCCACGGTTCGGCGAAGAACTGCAGCACAACAAAGAGCACAAAGTTCATGCCCATGAGCCCCCACGTGCCCCACGTGCTTGCTCGCCGGATCCGATCGCTCCATATCTGTTCCTCGTGGTAGCGCTTCAGTATGCCGGCGTTGAGACGCTGGCTGAGGCTCTGTTCCTCGGCTTCCGATTCCGTCAAGGCCTCTTGTGCCTTTGCGACCTCGCCTTCCAATTCATGGTCTGTCCTGTACAGCTCCGTGAACCGTTCCAAGTCGCTGGGCGACCATGTGTCCTTTCGGGCCAGGAGGGTCGTCACCTCGCGCTGCGTGGTCGCCCTTTTCGTGTTGGACGACTTGTAGGCCTGCCGCGCGGCGCGAACCGTGGCGTGAGCCTTGGCCAGCTGCACCTCCAGCACCTCGTTTTCCTTTTTGATGGCCTCGATCGCCGAGTAGCCGGTAATGTCGTTGAGGGTTTGCGAGGCGGTGAGAACACGCGCTTGGACGTTATCCATCACATGACTGAATTTCTGGTTCAGGTTGCCTCGACGGCTCTCCGCTTCCGACGGGAGCTCAATGGAGGAGGAGGAGGAGGAGGAGGAGGAGGAAGGTGGCGGTTCATCCTTGGATCCCGTCTGTCCCGGAAGCGTCTCTGCATTGCTGGTGAAGCTGGGACGCGATTCCGTGTCCTTTGTATGGCCCTGCGAGGAAAGCAGCCGCCGTGTGTATGTGAATGATGGGTGGTTCAGTCTGTCCAAGATCCACCTGCTGTTTGAAAAGTTGCGTGGTCGCGCTGGTCCGGAGACTAGAACCGGCGACCATCGTCGCATCAGCAACCCCCAGCAACCTGCCAAGGCCACTCGAGCCATTGGAGGGCTACCGAGAGGCTGCATCAGGTACGATGGAATCAATTCGAAAGGTTCGGTCCGTAGAGAGCTGATGCAATCGGCTTCCCGGTGTCGTCGATCTGGGCCGAGGGTGATTTCTGACTCTCGTCTTCTCGATTTCTGCCGCCTCGGGCCCTTGGTTTTTCATGCAGTTCCAGGCACAGCTTACCCTGACCGCCTTTCGGGAACGAAAGCGAGAACCGTCCTCTTCTGATTTGTCCGAGCTGTCGGTGGATCCACATGCTGACGAAGCCCTTTTCCTTTTCCTTTCAACCTCTTGTGATGTATCTTGATTATCGATTACTAGTAGTTTGTTCATAAAACAACGTCGTTGCCGCTCGCAGGAGGATGGATATTCGCTGCAGACGATTTGCCGCAAGCAAGACGGCCATCGTCGCCAATCGTGCTCCCTTCAATCATTGCACTTCCATACCGACCATTTTAGGTTCCCTGCCATTGATTGAGACAAGGGCGGATGCTCTCAGGGCTAGAGGCCAGTGACACCACCAAGTCTGGCATTTGGTTAGAGTATATGGCGCGACTACACCTTCCATCTTGAGCGGGATCCAGGTATTCGAGCTACTAGTGTTTTTCTTGTTTTGGTCTCTCTAGTAGTGGAAGCTCTCTCGACAACATACACAGCTATCCACACAACGGCAACCCCATCTGCCATTCCCCTGGCCTCAGATGCCCCTTTGGATGGAGAAACGCTGCCAGCTCTGTCTGTCACGACAATGAAGCCACGGCATCGCTCGGGATGTCTGTCAAATGGACAATTTCTACCGTCATGTCGCATGGAGGCGCTGGACTTTTGCCCCAAGTAGCAGACCTATATCGACATTCTTGATGAGGGCGGGTGAGACGCTTGTGTTCTGTTGTCCCAAGTATGACGTGTTCGGAGAACTGGTGAATAGAGCGTTAATTACAGGAGGGTTTTCTTTTCTGTTTCAACAAGGCTTCTCGCTTGACACATGGGCTGACGGTAGAGGGCCACAGGGACTTCGAAGCCAATGTCGATGCCAAGTGCACCTCTAAGGCCGAGTGCGTCGGCCGCCGTGTTGGGAATATTTGGTGCCCTCTCGATGTCGATGATGAGTGGCTTCCAATTATCTGGTTTCCATCCTAACGGAGCTGGGCCTTTTACCCGTGGGCTTTCTACCGGCCTTTCTCTACCGTCACTTGTTCGAATGTGGACGAGATGCGTTAGGCCCGTACGAACCGGGTGCCTTTGCCCCTTAATACCCCCGCAGATACAAGATGGCGTCGCCGATGGTCTCGACAGCCATCTCTGCTTCCGTTACAAGTTTGTCGAAGATGCTTATCCGACCGCGCGAAAATCCCTACGTAGTAAAGAAGGGCTATGAGAGATACGCTTCATCACAAAGGAAGCCTCCTCAAAATAGCGATAAATAAAATGGCCAAGGTCTGTAGCCCTGGTACACGGTCCTGGATTGTCAGAGTTTGAGGATGATCTGCCGGTCGGCGCACGCCGCTCACTCGGCTAGGCCGCCCATCACGAGAGTGCACATTGAGGAAGTTACACTTTCCACGGCTGCAAAGTCTGAGACAACACTAATGAGGAAGAGCCGAGCACGTTCGGTAGGCTAAGCCATGCCATGCCAGACCATGACCCGGCCTCATAACTGGCGTCAGCGTATGAAGTACCAATCATATCCTATATTGGCTCCAAAAAAAAAAAAAGATAGAAAGAAAGAACGAAAGAAATGAGGAAATGAAGAAATGAAGTTGTTCCCCATGTTCTCATTTTCGCGTCACGAAACGGCCAGTGGAAGGAATCCCCCGATGATCCACGGGCCATTTCTCCCAAGTGGACTGATAAAAAGGACCACGTGTGGAATGTTGCTTCATCATGTACGTGCAGGGGCATGACGAGCCCAGAGGGATCTCGTAAAGACACGTTTTCCTGCGGTTGTGGCACGACTGTGTGAAGTATTTTCTCGACTAAAAAGGAGACATGTCCGGCTGAGTTATGGTTTTGCCTGAGGATTTCGTCTCGCATATAGACCAGTCACGATAACGAGCCGGAACATGACTGCGATTTGCATTGGATACGATGGGCATTGAGGAAAAAAGGCCAAGAAAAAAAAAACATGTTGTTTCATGTTGTTTAAGACACCGCAAATCATCGCCGATCATGTGCTCGCTGGAGCCTCGGGTGGTGGTGGTGTCGGAAAGAGTTCATGCAGAATGAAATATTTAGCTGCCGTACGGTGATTTTCGACCTAGCACAGTTATTTACTACTTGAGACGGAAGGAGACTTCGCGCGAGCCAAAGCGATTTATTTGAACTATCATGGCCAACCTTGCATGGTCATTGAGCTCGATATGCTGAGGATGATTGAGTTGACAGAAGATGATGACCAAGACATGGCACTCTGTTTGTGCCGCACACATGGGTCAGTCAGAAAGATATGCAAGATCGCTTCAAGCGGCGGCCAGTCGCGATTGTAGTATCAATGCTATTCCGTCTGTGTCGTTGAAAACGCTACTTCAGTGGTCACGGCATTGTTTCCATCTATGTTACGCGTCAATGGGGCGGCCTTTGGGCAAATGCTTGCGTGTCTCGCAAAATACGCCAGTACTCGTCGGCGCTCTCGACGCGAAGAAAAAAAATAATCTGTCTTTGTGATCGAGAAATCCTGGACCCTGAACAAGACATTTCATTCCACGTGTCAAGATGCGGGCCTTGGCGTTTGTCATGGCTTGAGACAGCCTAGCTTCGCGACGTTTTCAGTGGAAACATATAGAAAACAACACGACCGGCCCGTCTTACAACATACTACGTATGTACATCTCGTCCATAGTAGTGACGAGATCCAGAACTGCAGCTTGCTTGAACACCCAACAGTCCCGTCAGTATGGTAGCGGCGTTTAGTGGATCCGGTTTCGCTTCGAATTTTGCCAGGTACGTGGAATATGTTTCACACGAGGCTGCCAAATCAGCATCGTGTACTGGTCCGGGGCACTATTGCCCAATTGGCCTCCCTATCGAGCCATCAACCTTCGGGTTAGTGAATACGGGGTAAGCCGATGCTAACCAAAGCCATGGGAAGTCGGGTTTCGGGGAGGAAGGTCAGAGCTAGGTCGCTTTGCTGAAAAGTGAAAAGCCGGAAACAAGATTAGGAAGATGCGGCGTTGGGCAAAAGAGGTCAAGTACTGTCCGCCCATCTGTCGCCTATTGTTTAATGGCTTCTAATAGCGCGATGGGAAGCCGGAAGCTGGGAAGCTGCACGTACAACTGACGACTCGCATGTTGATTTTTGTTTCACTCCCGTGTCAACGCACGGAGCGCCGAACAGTCCCTTACGCCAGGCCTGGGTGACGGCGGTTCAGAGTCGGACGTCAAAATGACGGAGTCCGCCGTGGGAGGCGGCGGAGGCAACGCGGATGGATGCTATGTCGTGGACGCTTTTGTCGTCGTAGAAATGTCCGGCCTGTACAGAACATCTCGCAAAGCCTCACAATTAATAATCAGCTGTGGGCTGTGGGGACAGGGTTTGGGAAGGTGCACCACATTGGGTTCATTCCGTTCCTTCCCGGATCAGAATTTACGTGGCGGCGTGTCGGCGTCACAGGGTTGGACAGGGTTGGCCACCCTTGCGTGGCCAATCATCTGTCTGACACGCACAATACACAACATCATGCATGTACGAGTAGTAGTATGTACTAGTAGTAGTAGTATGTACTAGTAGTATGTATGTATCGAGACAACAGGCATCCGAAGTCTATCAACTACCATCCCCCCCCTCTCACCACCAGTGGAAGGGGCTTCCCGTCAAAAACCAGCGTGTTCCGGTATCGAACAAAGCAAGCAATCTGATAGAATCGTCCGCCGATCGCCTAATGATCGCCTAACCCCAAACATGCTGCTGTTACGGTGTCCTAGGGACTGAGCGTTGCCAGACACTTGGCCGCTGACTGACTGTCTGCGTCCGCGAGGGGACAACGTTGGGAAAGAAGAGACTTGGCTAGCTCGTGCAGCTTGCAGATAGTAAATATGGCGGTTGGCTCTCAAGCCCGAACTTCCAACGCATTGTCTACCCTTGCGCTAACTGCCTTTTACGCTCAGCCGTCTTCTCTTACTACTACTACGTAGTACGTAGCTGTTAGCCGGCCACCCACACAAAGTAAAAACCAATCTACATTGGCACGTCGACTTTTTCCCGAACGCATGTCGATAGTCGCAACGGCTCATCGCTAATAGCCAATACCATTCACGACAGTAGCTCATTTGGGGATGATTCTTGTCGAGAGAAAGACGCAGGCTCATTTTGACGTCGTGCCGAGCTTTGTTCACCACGAGACGGAGGTGGAAACGTCTTGATCCAACTCCCCATGCCCGGACTTGCCGCTTTCTGGAGGAGATACATTCGTGGCGTCGACTAGACGTGCCGACCGGCGCACTTGTTGGCAATTGGAATTGGGGCTCGACCTCCCAGCGACAGTCTACATAGTACAGAGGAACGGGTTCTGCGAGTTGGTAACTGTGGCAGCCCACCCACGTGCAAAACTTGTGGACCGATCCTAATTGTGGGAGGATTCGAACTTAGCCAAGTGGTCATGTGTAGTAGGGCATTGAGCCTCCAACAAACGGGCTGCGAAATCTCAGGCCACCGCTCACCGTTTTGGCTCGGGGGGTCGGCCAAACATTTGCGTCCCGCGTCTGAGCCTAGGAGCCAAGGTTGACATTTGACAAGCTCAGTCTTTGCGGCTTGCAAGGAAAAGCAGCGGACAAAAGAAAGACGACAGCTTCACGACGCTATTCTCGCTCTTGAAGCACTGCGGGATCCGGGCAATGGAGAGGCTTCTTGCTTCTTGTCGTGATGAGCAGTCACGGTGACCAATTTCTACATGATGATGAGGGGCATTTGTGTTGAAGCTATCGTGTTTTGAAGGGAAAGACACGAAATCAGCGCCTTGTCTTTGCAGCAAGGGTTACCCTACTAGTCTCTCCAGACTTCAGCACCCCCCCCCCCCCCAGTCTTGGACAAGTCTACACTCGCACAGCCCCCTCTGTTAGTGCCTTCGAGTGGAGATCATTTGAGAGGCCTGAGCTCTTCAAGAGGACATGCACGACATGCTAGGCGCTTTTCATCAGAGGGGGTTTGACGCACACACACGCACATACACACACGCACCCCTCCGGGTCCAGACAGACAGGGGGGGGGGGCTTGACCACGAAAATGCCAGCAGTTATAGAACAGAAAAGCCTCGGCCCAATAAACGTTTCAGCAAGGCGACCCAAGATTCCATCGGCGGACGTCACCGAGGCCCACACCAATGTGTGCAAGAAACTCTTGCCGAACACTTTCGCCCGATGTTAGTTGGTGTGCGCTGTGATGCAGGATGCCGCCATTTTGTTTTAGTCTGATGTGTGGCACCAGAAGAGCGCAAGGCGGCGGGCAAGGGGTTCAATGCTGCGCGCTCCTCTTAAAACGAGGTTAAAATGTCCCTGCCACACTATATGAGCTTCATCATCCCGTATCTGCCACCCTTGACACACCTTGACGATAATAATATCTGAACCGCGAGGTTCTTTTTCTGCATCTTCTTGATCTATCGTTGGACGCTGAACTGAACTGTTGTTTGCAGGAAAGAGAGAGCCAATCGCTTTTGTCTCGTTCAATATTCTAGGCGACACCGGTGCTGATAGTTCTTTTCGGACCTCTCGACACTCTATGGCCGTGGCCAACAGACGACGGAAATGGGGTTTCTGCGCTTTCTCAACAGGCGGTCCGGCGACGATGGTAGATCCGACCGGTCTTATAGCTTGTACAAAGGCCGTTCTGTGCTCACCACCTCAGTGACCAGTAAGCGAACCAAGTCAAGAGGCATTACATCATGTCTCATCAAACAGAAGAGCTCACAACGTGGAACAGGTCTACGGTCGTCGCATGCACCTTCCGTTTGTGGTTCGGTGCCTGGTTCGCTTTCGCGAGCACAGGGCCACGTCGACATTCTAGACGCCCAAGGTGGCATCAGACCCCTTGACTTTCGGTCTCGTGTGCGAGCGACTGGCATCCGAGACTACGGGGAGGATGTGGCCGAGCGGAATATGGGAGAAAACGGCGTCGACATACAAAGTGCGGCCGCACGTGAGTTTTATGAGCGCAAATCCCATTGTTCAACCCAGAGTCCGTCAACCGCCAGACGTGATCGAGAAGCAAACCGACGATCTGTCTATGTAGACACCACTTGTGGTAGCATGAAGACGGATGGTGTGAGCTTGTCCGAGAACTGGACACCGAAGAGACCGTCTTCAACATGCTCAAAAGAACCTGGCCAGGAAGCCAGCGGCGTTTTCGGCGGACGGCCTGTGTATTCTACCTCTTCTTCAGCGCGGCAAAATCGAAGGGCAAAACAAGCGGTGCCAACAGACCGCCAAACTTGTCCAGTTCCTTTCGGCCCATCACGAAGCGTAAACGAGAGTCGAATGTCGATCGGGCGACCAGTGTCAGTGGCCGGTCGAAGTCGCACGCCGCAGTCGCCACAGACCTCTTTACGATTACGGAGCAGATCAGCCTCGCCGCCATGCGTGCCACGATATCGGCCGCAAAGCAGCATCTCCACACGACCTGGGGACGGCTCTTCTCCCATCGTCACCAGTCAGAGAGGCGAGAAGTCCGGCCGACGTGCCGCATCCGGAATTGGATTGTCGAGTTGGGCTGGTGTTTCGCCCTCCAAATCATCTCGAGAAGAGACTCCGCACCGTCGTCTTGATCGACTCGGCTATACCGGCGATGACTTCGAGTTCGACTTTGGTGTTCCTGTCCCTAACCAAGCCCGTGCAGCTAAGCTGCCACGTGTGTCAGTTGGGTCGCCGGTGGACCAACCCGAATGGCATGACATTGTGCGCCGTGCCGTTGAGGAATCATTGGCCCAGCTGCCATTGTCCGTCGACCTGAAGGCGCTCTTGGAAATGACGCAGAACGGTCTGATCGTGGACGGAGGGCTGACCCAAAAGGTTTCGATGCGGCGGTCGTCGTTGTGCCAAGAATCCATGATGTATGGCAGCACACCAACGACACCGGAGTTCTCGGATGCCGCAAGCAGCAACGCTGGATATCCACGCAGTCCGCATACGGTGACCACTTCGATTGACTCCTTCGCAATGGCCGACTTATGTCTGAAGGCTGGCCCCCGCATCCTGGACGGTAGAAGCTCATCCGGAGACGACTACCAAAGCTTCCCTACCATTGCCGAAGCGGATGTGTACCATGAGCTTGACGAGCATGCAAAACAGTCCAGAAGTGATGCACCCTATCATCCCGGCGTCGTGGGCATCGATCATTCAGAATGCCAGCCGTCTGATTTCTCGGATGTCGATTCATTTATTGAGAAGCAGCGGAAATCATCGAATGAGAGCGAAGTCTCGTTTCTTGGTGACGGGTTCGGCGATTTGAACACCGACTTACCGGGCCTGGTCGCTAGCCAATCCCCGAAAGAATGCGTGATCTGCAACGTCCTGGGCAGTCTACATGGGGATTCAGCCTCAAACGGCGGACCATGCGAGCACGGCAGTACGATGAGTCAAAAACAACGACTGCGAGCTTTGGGATACGACTACGAATCTGATGAAAGCGACATGACTTCCTCCAAGCCAGCCGTGGTCAAAAGCGTCAGGACCAAGAAGCTCACAAGCGGTAGTGGCGGCGGTCTCCGCCGTCTGAAGCTTGTTGATGACCGCATTGAAGAAGCCAGCGAAGAAGAGCGCACTGGAGCCGACGAACCTACTAAACGGCCGCACGCAGTCCGCAGGAAGCCCAAGATCGAGCGACTCGGAAGAGTCAGCCTGCCCGCCATTGTCGTGCGTGAAGACGGCAACGTCGCCGACATGGAATGAGACGAGGCAAGACGAGCTGTGTCCTTTTGGCCAAGTTTGATGACGAGAACCAGACAACACTCACTTTTACTTAATACCCCATACATTCCTTTAATTCTTTCATATTCTTTCGACTTCTTTTTTTTTTTAAGTCATTTCACTGCCTGTCAATTTTTCTTTTCCCTTCTTTTTCCCCTTTTTCCTTTCTCTTGGTTTGATTTTTATCGCGCGACCAGACATTGAATGTTGGCGCGCGACGAAGCAAAAGGATTACACGACATGGGTGCATGAAAATTGGACCTCGCGGGAGTCAGGGGCGTCTTTTCGGTAATGTTCCTTTTGTCAATATGTTTTTTGCTCTTTCTTCGCGCATGCCTGATCACACAAACGAACTGATTGGCTGGATGGGATTGGCGATTTGGACATATACCCTACGATTTTGTATCTCACTCATCACTTGTATAGCTGGTACAAGGGTCGTAATGAAACCGACCAACAAAACGTACAATCGTTATCACATGTTTTGGAGAAAGTTGACGCGAATGGTGCAGACAGCCCATGTTGATGACTCGCTTCAGTGCACAAATGAAGTATATTTAACGCTGTCCCCTGCCATCTAAAGGTTCTTTTTTTTTTCCCCCAGAAGCGGATTCTCAATCGCGAGCAATTGCAGCCCCCCCCATGTCTGTTCACAGCCGAGCCAGGGGTCAGGTAGAATGGGACAATCAACTAATAGACTAAATAATGGCCGTTGGGCTGATGATGTTCATGACGTCCCACATGGCATAGGACATGGGTCTAGTCCGGGGCGAGGGGACTTTTGCCATGGCGGATCTGGGCCCTAAACACTGCATATTGCCTCATTTCTGCGTCAAATCGCGGGAAGAGGGCGACGGGTAGTGTGACTCGGCCGGGACGACCTGACGTAATTCTTCTGGAACCGTCGTATTTTTTTCTCTTTTTTTTCTTCTTTTTTTTTTGGCGGAAGATCTGGTTCACGTCGCGGGCAAGGAAATGGGTAGCTGGAATTCGAGAAGCCGGCAAAACTGACCAGGGGCAGATTTTGCGCCCGGGGGGGGGGGGGGGTGGGTTGGGGTTGGGGAGGTGGAGG
The DNA here is from genome assembly GCA_013435705.1 of Claviceps paspali. NCBI lineage: Eukaryota > Fungi > Ascomycota > Sordariomycetes > Hypocreales > Clavicipitaceae > Claviceps > Claviceps paspali. The sequence goes on along the minus strand of JABAEC010000054.1, from coordinate 5,636 downwards.
GGGCCGAGTGGGCTGCTTATTTTTATTTTTCTTCTCATTCTTTCTCAATGTCCCTCTTTAGGTACCCTACATGATATGGTCTTCATCGCTTAGGAGCTCTAATTTTGGACCGCGGAAGGATGGACAGAGGGAAAGGATAGGAAAGGAAAGGGAGTGAGTGAGTGGGCTTGTGTTGTTCAGTTCTGGCCCCCTTTTTTGCGAGGCCCGTTTTCCACGGTACCGATATTACGTACGGGCCATGCGATGGGATCAATCTTTTTTTTTTCTCTCGCAGGAATCGTTTAATCCCGTTTCACAGGCCTGACTTGCTTGGGTCTATCCCATCGAGACATTGTAGCACGGCGTGCGAGGCAAAGACAAGGAGGGGGCGGAAGATCGCTTCATGCACGCCCCCTTCACTTTTTTTTTTTTTTTTTTTTTTTTTTTTCATGCAACACCGCGACTCGGATTATTTATTTATTTGTTTTTCCTTACGGAGGCGACCTGGCGAAAATGTGCATAAGGGAGGGGAAATCGAGCGTTGCACCGATACGGTCTTGGGGAATGTTACATTCGGAGGTTGGTTCCGAGGTGTTGGTATGAGGAGGCTGGGACGTCGTGGATGTTGACGTGGACATGTTGTGCCTTGGATGCACGTCATTATTGCGGGATGATTTGCTTGCTCCCATTTCACCGTTTCATCATTTGACGACAGATCCATCATTGGAGGAGCGCGCATCGAGCAGAAGAAAGTGGCTTTTGCAAGAGAAATCGTGAATGAAATAGATGGTATACTGTATATGATAGTTTCGAATCCGCGCGTGCAATATGTGAAATAGAAAAAAGAAAAAAAAAACAACAAAACAACCCTGGGTTTTGATCTCATTTGCTGTGCGTCCAGTATCTTTACGTGTCGTAGATGTCATGTATAGAATATGTACAGGTCGGAGTAGATGAATGTATATATATATGTGTGTGTGTGAGTGTGTGTGGATGTGTATTTTTTCCTTTTCTCTTCTCAACCCTTGTGAGCATGCCGATTCTACATCAGCGCCCGCTTGTCGACATTCAGGGTCAGCGTGAACAACTCGTCCACAAATGAAGCCTCATGCTTCCTGGTCTCGCCGTCTGCGCGAATACAGAGGGTGGCAATCTCTGTTTGATCGGGAACACGAAGAGGATCGTGTATTTGAGTCTGGAGGCGAGCCATGTTAGTATCTATGTGCGATTGGCGTGACATGAAGAACGAATCAATGACGTATGCAAAGGGGAAAGAAAAGATGGGGATCCGGTCTACAAAAGGAAGGAGGTCAAGGAAAGGGAGAGAAAGAGAAAAAGGGAGAAAGAGGGAAAGAGTGACCCACCTCTTGCACGTTGATGGATACTTCTTGCGAAACCATGATTCCGCCAAAGGCGTGTGACTGTTTCTCGGAGAGAGTGCTGCTCCTCTTGGCGGAGCTTGTCACAATCTCCTTGAACACCGAGTCGTGGCTCACGGTCGACTTGCGCTCATCCATGTCGTCGATGAAGCTGTCGGTGCCGGGGTGGTAGATCGAGCTGCGCGGCGACGGCACCTTGTCCAGCTCCTTCTGGCCTCTTCTCGGCGTCAGCGATTCGCATGACGTGCGTCGGCGACGGTGACCGCCCGGAAGCTTCTCCTTGGCCACGTCCACCGCGCGAGACAGGAAACCGAGCTTGGCCGACCGCGAGGGAGGAGAGGAAGACGGCGGCGGCGGCAGCGGCGTCGGGCTCAGCTGCCGCGTGGGCACGTTGAGCAGGGCCGACGAGATGTCGCGATGGACCATGTGCGAGAAGTTGACGTGGTGCGGCGAGCCCTCGTAGGTCAGCTGGCGGACCTTGAAGAAGGCGAGAGGTGTGAACTCGCACTGCGGCGCGAGTGGACTGGCGTGGATGGGCAGGACGAGCTGGAAGGCGATGAGGCTGCACGTGGACACCAGCAGCGACGACTTGCTGTCGCTCTGGCTCCGGCACGGCAGGTCGACCTCGCTGGGGAGAAGCGTGGCCTCGTCGAAGGCCTCGTCACCGAGCACGTGGCGGAGCGTGGAGACGGACTCGCGCAGCTCCGTCGCAAACATCTTCTCCTGCGTCGACGCGAAGTGCAGCTGCTTCTCGATGCGGAGGAGGATGGCCGCGAGCGTCAGCCCGCGCAGGGACCTAAGGAACGCGATGTGGCCGGGCTCGAGCGTGGGAATGGACAGAGGGACACAGGGGAGGAGGTTCTTGGCCGTCTTCTGCGCGAGCAGGTCGAAGCCGGTCCGGTCGAGGCGCGCTCGCACGGCGAACATGCCGACGTGCACGGAGGGCTCCGGCAGCTTCGTCGTGTCCTTCTGGGTTGACATGTTGCGCAGCCGCGACTCCAGATCAGGCGTCTTGATGTGCATGCTGGACCGGATCGAGCCAACCACCTGGTGCACCTCGGCGAAGCGGAAACCAGATGCCTCGAGCCGCTCCACGTCTCGCTTGCTGTCGACCCTGCGGACGAGGAACATGAGACTCCCGCGTCCGTACTCCTGCAGGGAGGCGGCGGTGGGCTGGAAACCCTTCTCCGTCAAGCCGTTGAGGCTGAACATGTCGGTGCTGAGGACGGCGCGGCGCGGCGAGGTCCGCGACTCGCCCGTAACAAAGATCTCGTCCCAAAGGGTTCCGGCGTTCCTGAGCACCTCCTTGGTCTTGGTTGCGAGCGCTTCGGCCGTGACGCAGAAGAGCTCGCGGAGGATGGTGTCGTAGTCGTCCACAAGAAGACCATCTTCGCCGATGAGCTTGACGCCTGAACGACCCACCGCGTTGTTCTGCTGCGCGAGGAAGGCGACGTGGCTGGTCATTTTGCTCATGACCTTGGTGATGGTGTCCCAATTGCGCGAGGCGCGGAACATCCAGTGGAAGAGGGTGTGGTTGGTGTTGAAGAAGTCATCGTTGGACTGTTTGGTGATTGGAAAGTGTTAGCAAAGACAGTTCAGACGCTGGAAAAAGGAAATGACAGAAGAGGGAGCGGTGCGGAAATTTTGTTTCCTTCTTCTGTTCCACATACCTTGGGCAAGTATGTGTCTGTGACAACCTCGCTGGGGAGGTAGCCGTCCTGGGTGACCATGATGCGGCCCTTGTCGTCGAACACACCGGCCGCGAGCACGACTTGTTGCGACTTGCTCGCGTAGTCGCGGCGCCTCCAGCTCGAATAAATGGCCAGAGTCGTCATGACAACACCAGCAGCGATGGCCTGTTTTGACACGGTGAGTCAGTTTGAGTGCCGCCGACATGGAAAAGAAGGGAAGAAAGAAGGAAAGGAAAGGAAAGGAAAAACCTACCAGACATATGACGATGATCATGGAATCCTGTCGGGAAACAATCTTACCCTCCTTGACCTTGACCAGCTTGTATTTCGTCCCGACAGCCGCACACCAGTGCATGCCCGAGACGGCGCCGGCGAGGACCATGGCACAGCCCATCCTCTTCCACCACGCGTTGCTCCACGTGTTCTCGAAGACGAAGAAGAGCGCCAGGGCCGTGGTGCTTGCCAGGACGGCGATGATGATGGACCCGATCAGGTACGAGAGCTCATACGAGCTGGCGTAGTTGCTGATGGAGGCGTTGGCGAGGTAGTGCATGCCGCAGATGGCGCCGCCGGAGAGAAGGCCCGCGAGCACGATACGCCACCATCTGACGCGGCCGTTGCCGGTGACGCCCAGAAAGGCGAGGACGAGGACGAGGATGGGCAGCAGGAGAGACAAGACGGTGAGGGCGGTCGAGTAGGCAATCTGCAAGGACTCCTCACCGTCCAGCATGTAGATGGCTCGGTTTCCGATAAAGTGCTGTTGAACGTGTTAGTCCGAGTGGCACGGCATGGCTTGGTGAGGATAGTTGGCAGACTTACCATGGACCAAATGGCGATACCACCCATGGCAATAGCTGCACCGACGAGTAGCAGTCTGCGAGGAGCCAGAGGAGGTCGAGGTCAGCAACCAGGGTTCTTTTGATACAAGACGAAAAGGAAGCAGGAGACGAGAGGAAGAGAGAGAGAGAGAGAGAGAGAAACTCACAAGTTGTGAAGACCCCGATGTGACGTCCGCCGCCGAATCAACTCGAGCGACGTGCCTGTTCCGATAAAACTGATGCCATAACTGAGGCACACGAAACCCGCGTTGAACGTGTAGGGCACCATCTTCCCCAGGTACTCCTGCAAGAGGGGATTTGACTGATCTGACGCCATTGTTGGTAATTGTGAAAATCTCTTTCCCCTTTCTTTTCTTCTTCTTCTTCTTTTCCCCCTTTTTTAGTTTCTTTTTTTTTGTTTGCCCCGATATTCTCCCCCTCCTTTACCTCGTCGAAGGTGATTTGCTCGAAATCGAGAACGGGAAGGAATTGATCGAGGTTTATAAAGAGATCGCCAGTCGTAGAAACGGGAGAAAAAAGAGAGAAGGGCAGAAGAAGAACAAAAAGCAAAATCTACGGCTTTATAAAGAACACCACCACAACGAGATGAGCAGGCCAGAGTCAAAAATAACAATAGAAAAGAAAAAAAGAATGGTATCGAAATAAAATAAAATGATGGGAAGGGGGTGCGTAGAGACAGGGAGGGGGAGAAGATGAGGAAAAGTGAATGGAGAGATTGTTGGGGCCAGGAATAGAAATGTTTCATCAGACAGGGCGAGATATTATATCCAAAAAGAAACGGGACAACTGGGCGGAGGGTTGTGTCTACGGAGGTACGGGAAAGGACTGGGAAGGGGGGGAAAGTAGACTAGTTACTTTTCTGGGTTTTTCGGTAACCAGCAGCGGGATTGCACGAGATGGGTGAGTGAAGTCGGGTTAGCTAGAAGGAGGAGGGGGGGGGGGGTGTTGTGAGAAAAAGCGTGCTATTCAAGAGGTTCGGCCACGGCCGTAACCCTCTCTGGATCAGGGCTCTTGGGCTCTTCCGACCATACATGTCGTGTACAAGAGGAACACAATAGCTCTTTTTTTTTTGTTTTTATCGGGGGGAGCGAATCGGGGCGGAGGCATGGTCGTGGGGAAGAAGGAAGAGGGGGGGGGGGGGTACGAGTGTGTACGTGTATGTGTAAGTTTCCCGAAGAGCACAGGTACGACGGAGAAAAAAAAGAGGGCGTGTCTGTTTCTCATTTTGTTTTATTTTATTTTTGTTTTGGCGCTGGACAGGGCGCGCAAATCTCGATGAAGCGGCTAGTAACCGTTTTGTTTTGTTTTGTTTTTATTTTCTTTTCTTTTCTTTCTTCTCTGCCGCGACGGAGCAAGCAGAGGGCCACGAGTCGGTGTCAGCCGCAAGCGCGGCGGCAATTGGGCAGGTCCCCCACCCTCCTCCTGCAAAAAAAGGAAAACAGAAAAAAAAAAAAAAAAAAACCTCCGGACCAGAAACGTCGAGGCCGTGAGCGGTATGCTAGCACGTGCGCTTTGGTACCGACGGCATGGGATCAAAGCATGCAAGATGGGGGTCTAAGGGGAGACGTGCGTTTTCGCTTGGAGGAAATAAACCTAGTATGACGCTAGGAGATTTTAGACTCGACAAGCGCGTGGCGCTCGGCGAGGAAGATCGGAGGTTTCCCCTCCCTGGGCGGGAAATAAGAAGGGAGGGGGGGGGGGGGGGGGACAAAAGGGGTGCTTTTCCATGTGGAGAAGCCGGAGGAGGC